>WBNH01010544.1:59909-96173 GCA_013401255.1 Urocolius indicus | reverse complement strand
GGGTTTTATGTTTTAGTTGGTATTAAATTATTTTCTGTGTTCTTCCCCAAGCCGAGTAGCCTGGTCTGTTTTGTCCTGCACCTTAAGTGGCAATTAAGCTCTCCCTGCCCTTTAGCAATCCTTAAGTCTTCGGTTCTTGAGGCTAATCGTGGTCTTTTGTTCCCTGATGGGCCTAAACCATGATAGTCAGGCACTGGAAGAGGATGTTCGTGGAGATTTTCAAGACATGGCCAGTAAAGTCCTGAGCAATCACATTGAATCTCATATATTTCCTTGATATGAAGGAGTAAGATTGAAACAGAGACCTTCTACTTTCCTCCCATCCTACGTCCTAGGATCCTATGAAGTATCTGTTAACTTTTTATTTCTGTGTCCTTTGTCAGCTTATTTGAAAATGTCACCTATTAGCTCAACATTCGGCTAGTGACAAGGTTGTTTTTGAAAAAAAAGAAAAATCCAGAAGAGAACAACAATGGGTAATGTGGTAACTAAAAGAGAGTAGATTCAAGCTAGATATAAGAAAGTCTTTTTTAGAATGATGGCAGTTGAGACACTGGCACAGGTTGCCCAGAGAGGTGGTAGATGTTCCATCCCTGGAAACACCCAGGGTCCAGTTGAACAAGGCTCTGAGCAACCTGGTCTAGCTGAAGATGGCCCTGTTCATGGAAATGGAGGTGCACTAAATGATATTTGGAGATCTCTTGCAGCCCAAACCTTTCTATGATTCTATGAATTACTAATGCTTTTAATACTGACTTAGTAGAGCAGACCTATTCAAATGTCTACAAGTTCCTCAAAACTAATTATTAAAATACTAGTTCAGCAAAACACTTAAACTGGTACAAAGTTAAGAATACCTTTATTTCATATTCATTATAGTCTCTCTACTAAATTTAGATATTGATATATCTTTTACTCTCAATTCTAATGCACTCACACATGTATCTTTTTAGTAGATTGTAAACATATACATAAAGCTAGACAAATACCTAACATCTTTCCTGTGCTGAGGTGTTTAATAATATTACAATGTGATTATCATTCATCCAAATTGCTAATTAGGTGTTACTTCATTTTAATTTTATGACTATGTGCAGTTTTACCAACCACTAGTGTGTAAGTAAGAAAATATGAAACTAAATGGCTACTGCATAAACTGTAAGAGCACCAAAATTATGAGGTTTAATTTGATCTGCCACCAACTAAAAACATAACAAACAGAAGACATATCAATCCAAAAGCAACATAGAGTAAGATGATAATGGAGGGTATGACCAGCTCTTTAAGATCCCCTTCCTCCAACTTCTCTCCTCTTGCCAGACTCAGGCACCTGACAATGGTATTCTTACCCCTTCCCCTGTGAGCAGCACAGCTGGGCAGGAATGGCAGGTGCAGTTAGTCCTGTGGCTCCTGTCACTTGTCTCACCTCCAATGAGGAAGACTCCTTGCTGATCCTCTCACCCTTCAGTGTGGGGTCCTTCATGCACTGGGCAGCACTGCATGAGCCACTCCAATGTGAGATCATTCCAAAGGCTGCAGCTTCTCTCTGTCTCTTATGGCACGGGGTTCACAACAATCACACCCTCAGTCACTGGGTTCTCCTGGGGTTGCAAACAACTATCAGTCCTGCCATTTCCCTCCATCAAGGTACATGGCCTGCATTCTCACCGCAGGCTGCAGGGCAGTTTCTGGTGCAATGTTCCTCTTCCTTTCCTCCTTAGTTGTGTGCAGGATCTGCGTTGGTCACTTCCATCTTGTACCATTCTTCCACTTCTTTCTCCTACACACTACAAATTTCCGTTCTTAAATAAGGATCACAGAGACATGAGATTGCCCAGCCAGGCTGGAGGTGGGTCCAACTCAGAGATGGGGAAAGTTTTGGAAACTGTTTACAGGGCCACCACTGCAGCCCTCTCCCACTGACACCAAGAAAAAGGAGCTCCGCACAAACCCATCACACAAGAGGAAGAAAAAAACATAGATGAAATCATTCCATTTGAGTTATCTTCAGCCTGCATTAAAAACATAAATACTGCTGAGGACAGAAGATCCTCCAAAGCTTTGGCTAGAGCTGTTATCTTATTCACAGCTGAGAAGAAATAATTCTCAAGGTCAAACAGAGGCTGAAGCGCTCCTGACCTCATCTTGGAAGTTCACCAGATAAATCATTGTTTTTAAAGTGTCAGTCAGGAGTGACTTACTCCTTCTTTATTGGTTTAGGAGACTATTCTTCATGTTCTGATATGACAATGGTGACTCCTCTTTTGTGATCTCTACATAACAGCTCAGTAAGCTACAACTGTGGTTGACCCTAAAAGCTACAGAGAGGATGCCTATGATCCAGTGTACTGTTCTCACCCTGGCAAAATACTCATCATGGTTCTCATCATGGTAAAATAGCACCATAAGACAAAACACACCTTTGGAGCTGTAAAAAGAACCAAACTAACATCGTTGTATATGCAAGAATGCCTATATACTGGCAAGGATAAGAAAAGTAAGATAAAATAGGATCAATTAATACAGATGTCTAGCCAGATTCTCAGAAGTTATCAGTTGATAAATGACAAATGGGTCCAGTAATGTTGCATAAACTTACAATATCTGAGAATCTTATACTGTTTCCTTAGAATAATCCAAAATAATTAAAAAACAAAAACCTTAACATTAAGGAAAAAAAATGATGTAATTTAGTCTTGGAATACTTAAAAATTATATCCAGTATTAATTCATATGCAGATGATAAGAAAAAAGTTTTGACAATATTGGTTAAATGCAATCCTGAACAGTGTAGGCTAATATTAACTAACATTTTCACCATTATTTTCTTGATATTTTAGGAAAGATCAAGAATTTTTTACTTAATTGATATGCAAATTAATTTTCCATGTAACATCATGCATTTTTGTGTGGCAAACTTCATCCTTTCTGCTTTTTTCCATCAAAGAAAGAAACAACACTGTGTGCCTGAGGTGTCCAATCAAAATTTGTGACCCATTTCAAGCTTTATGAATCAAGCATGCACAATGAAACCATTAACTGCATGTTGTGTGAAGGTTGACTCCACTATATTTCATGGTGGGATGGGGGTCTTTTTTATTGCTTTTAAAATTAGTGTCCTAATTCTTCTTAATTACTTTCACAATTTGCATTTTGACCATCACTAACAGCACTGAGACAATTTTTTCATTTTTCATTGGCAAAAACCAATTTTAGCTTTGTGTATGGAAAAGTTAAGACTATTTTTTTTTCATGTACATCCATTAACATTTACTCTTACACAGTTTTATTTCCCTGCTTATCATCACATGTTGTATATCACATGGGTCATATTGCTAAAATGTACTGAGTTGTTGAGCTAGAGGTCAAGGCAAGGCTTTAGTTTAGTTGTTAGGCTGTGTCTCAGCATTCAGATCTTAGATATCCCATAGATCTCTGTGAAGCACTTTTCTGTGTGATTTTCCTTCACAGAAATTAGAGTATCAGAACTTCAGTACCTCTGGAACTGAACCTTTAATTCTTTGTACCTGTATTCTCCATGTATGAAATCTAATATTGTTCTGTGCCAGAGATAACAATTTTCTCATGAAGAACAGAGACAGTAAAGAAAAATTCATTCATGCTTTTCAGGTACTTCAGGCAGGTTTCAACTCACCTAATTTTAAATGTCTACAAAGTAATTGCCTCTACCTGAACTAGGTGGGATTTTTTTTTGACTCTTAGAGATCAGGGAGACAAATGGGCACTTAAAGAATCTAATTCATTTCATCTTGAGGTAGACATCCATAATAGGTCAGATGAAACGTAATTTAAATGCCTCTTCTCTCTATGACTAAAAGAAGTTCAGATGCATACTGGACCATACAGTTCAGATGTCGACATCTACATGGCTGGATAGCTACACACACTGAGATGAGCTTGACATCCTGAGTTTATATTGATGACTACTGTTTCAGCTCCTATGTAGATACCCATTGGAAAGTTTATGCAGTATATATGTCTTTGGGCTATAATCTAATCAATATTTTAATAACTGCACTTTTCACAGTAAGAAAGGATATTTCCCAAAGCTCTATGAGCAGGCTTTTGGTTTAAATTAAGATTTGGAGTCTTTTGTGTACTGTAGAAACTCTGAGAGAAAAGTGCCACAATATCAAATACCATCATGACCCAAAGCATGCATGGAAATTTGTTTGCTAAATTCTGAATAAAATAGTACAAGTACAATGAGATTCTCCTATAATTGCATTTTCATCACACTGTATGATTACTTCCAAATTCAATTTAATTATTTAAAAGTAGCTCAAAGCATCAAGAAGAAATAGAGTAATAGGGAAGAAGTGATAAAGCATATATCAGAATGATAATGCAGGTTAGGCCAATGAGGACTCCTTATTCCACATCTGAGATAATAGGTAGGAAAATAGTTTCAGATTCTTTGAGTATTTAAAATTTTAGAAGGAAACTAGAAACATTATATGTACAAAAAGAAATAATGATATAAGCTTGCCTGGACCTCAGGAAGGATGCTAGAGTGCCATCATTTTTGGTACATTTTTGACTAATCTAACAGTGAAAACTTCTACCTTTTCTTCACATACATGTTCAGATACATTGTAGAAGTCAAAATTTTACAGGAAAAGTACGTTAAACTCCATTAAGCAACAAGAAGTCATTTCCAAAACGGGCTCAAGGAGTCTCTTAAATGTTGTGCAAAAAAAGTGGCTCCATAATAATTCAGTAAATTGTCTTCACTAGGTCTGGAGGCGAGAATGACACAATCTTTTCTTGGGTACGGTCTCTATACTAGGAGGATGGGAAAGACAGCTTTGAGGTGTCCTGCATGTTCTCATGATTGAATTTGTACTCTAGAATAAAAAAAAGTATTCTGAGAAAAATGAAAAACATAATTTCATTCAAAATATAAACATATTAACAAAACAGACCTACATTGTGCAGAGATTAATTCAGAAATGTACCAATCTTTACCAAGTAAGCCAAAGTACAGTTCAGGTTCAATGCATGAAGACAATTGTTATGCGTAAGAAAGCACATGATCCTGTTACGAATAGATTGTAATGAATTGAATGGCAAACAATCATGAACCATTTCTGAAAAGATAACTTTATACTACCTAAAGCTGTTGTAATGTTGTTACATTATCACTTGCTTGGAATCTAACATTGGTTTTTTCCCCTGTATTTCAAGGGCTACTTACAGTAGTGTCCCATTAACCTGCAGGCTGTGAGACAGTTTTCTGAGAATTCTTCACTGAAAATGTTTCAGCCAGCCTCAGCTGCAGACCCCTAGCCTGCAATTCCAAAGTTCTGAAGGCAGCTTAATCCAATTCAATAGAATTAGCCTTTAAAATCATCAGCTATTTTCCAAATTACTTCCAGTAGGACCCCATTGCCTGTTTCCATATCACTCACCATGAATGTGATGTCTGAATGTAACATTTTTGTCCTCCAGAAAACTTTGAATTAATAGCTTGCTGTGAAAATATCTTTCTCACACAATTTGTCCTAGAAAGCCACGATCCCAAGCTTTATATCCTGAAGATTTCTAAACTCCTAGTTCCCTATGGTCCCTAAGAAGAGACAGAAGCTTGAATGTTACAGGAGCTACAGCTGCACTGCAAAACTCAAGGTCCAGGTGCCCTGCTCTGGATTTCAGCATCTTGTCAGCCTTTAGAAGTACTAATTTGATAGTTTTTTGTGATTCTTTTTCCCCTTTCCTCAATCAATCTTAAAAAAAACCCTGTGCAGTTACTGAATGGAAGAGAAACTGGTTAATAACTGTAGTTATGGTACATCTGTTCAGCCACAGAAAACAGTCCAGGAGTTTAGGGAAGGAAGGTTGATGACTTTTGCAATTACTTATATTTAAAAGTAGCGACTTATATACAGATATAAAACTCTTCTGTGGGAATTTATTGTTTGTGGAAGATCCTACCCCTGAGACTGAGGTGCTCTATGATAACTGCAGGGCAAAGATAGCAAAAGTGTTGAGAGTGGACAGCAGTCTGCTTACAGAAGTAACGTCAAGAGAAAGAGTTCCAGGTTGCCACACAATCCTAGTCTCCTTCTGAATAGTCTTTTGTTAATTTGGTGCAAGAAAATACCCAGCTGTGAATGAATTGTAACTCATTTCATGTACATCACTAAAAAGCCAAAAGAGAGGAAGAGCTTTAGGTCATCATCAGCTTGGATACATTACTGTCTCCCACTCCCTGAGCCATGTAGCTACTCCAGACCTCTGCTGCTTTAGAGAGATGGGTTTTTCAGTGGAAGAAATCAAGCATGTTATATTGTTTCCAGCTAAAGGGAGTCATCCAATGATGGCAAGAACTTGATCTTTCAGGACCCAGCCTCAACAACCAAATTTCAGAGGGACAAAAAGAGTACTAAAGAGATAGAAGACTAAGAAGAGGAAGAAAAGGTGAGTGACTTGACTTTCATCCCTGATGATGTAGTTCATAACAAAGAGTCTATGTGAACTTGTGGAAGCTAAATAGTGTTGACATCTGTTATGTAACCACCAGTTGCAAAGGGAACAAAAAATTCTTTTTTTTTGCCTCTTATTTCATTCCTTGATGTTGCCTTCACTAATTTTTTGAAGTTCAATGTCAGTGCTCTTTAGTTAACAACTTCTGTAAAAATAAATATAAACTTCGATAACTTGAGTGACAATGTTTTAACAGTTTTCTACTGTCTAAGCTTCCAAAAAGTTATTTTAAAACTTTTTTTTTGGCCAACTTTTAATTTATACTCATTCCTGAAACAGTGCTCATTCAATATCTTGATTAAGAAATATCTGCTTTTCAAGTGCTGGTTTCACAAAGATAAAAGGAAAGACTCACAGCTTACATAAGCTGTCACTTCTGTGGGATGATAACATTTTAGATTAGTTGAGTCTCTAATATTAACAATTTCTCTAGACATTCCCAATTTTCCTAGTGAGTTCAACAGTTTTGATTTTTGCTTTTACAAACAGAGAAGCCTTAAGGGGCCTAAAATGAGATGCCTCAAGCAGTCCGATTTTCCAGTGGAAAGCAGACAGTGCTCTGTCTTCTGAAAACTAGACATCTTTAAGAAGTTTGTTTATCTGGACATGAATAAACTGTAAGTATGCAAATTTCTATCTTTTAATAAGTTAAAAAACTTATTAAATAAATATATATATGCAGCAAATATCACCTCCAGTCATATTCAGACAAGATAGCGAGGTAACTCCACTGCCCCTTTCCTTCCAAGTTGAAAGGGAGGTTACATTTTTGCACACTTAAAATAAATGTCTGCCTTCTGTAACCAAAAAAAAAAAAATCAGCACTTGAGAGAACCATAATCCCCACCATCTGCTACCACAGAGACAGAGCAACTATTCACAGCTTTTGTTGCAGTCCTCAGGCTGCAATTGTATTGCAACTGAGGGTGGTCACAGTAGACCTGAGTAATTTTATATCTTTACTGCTTATTCCCCTGCTTATCACTGCCTCTCTTCCTTTCTGCTCTACCCATTTTTTTACTGTAATAGGCAAAATGAGGGCAGGGAAGGGATGGTATCCTTCTGATCTTTAGGCCACCTGCTGACACCAAGAGAAACATGAAATATGCATTGTATTTTGGACCTGTAGGAGATATCCCCTAGGCTGAGATTCATTTCATTTAATTATAATCATCTGAAAAGTATCAGGTCTAAGCTAACTTTCTAGGCTGCTCTTATAGACAACAGAAAAGAGGCAATTCCAAAGGCCATTCATTTTATCCTACAATTACTATTAATCCTAAAACAAGTACTGTCTAAAACAAATAGTCCTATCTGCTACAAAAGGAGATCAATCTCCAATTTAGAGCAGATGTCTAGGATGGGCATTTCCTCAACAAAATGCAGAAACCTCCAATCTTTATCTGACATGACTGTTTTGACTTTCTTTTTAAGCCAATGGGAAAAACAGGAACTTCAGAACCCACTCTTCCCAATGTAGATACAGAATGCTTGAAATATTCTTTGTCTCCAGTAATGACAACAAGTAATTTGGATGTAGACCTTTGTTTTATAGATTTGTATAGCTAAGTGAGGTGAATCTAGGTATAAGTGACTGACTCATACAACTAGAATTCATACTTGGTGTCATGATTTAGGCTAAGCCAGCAACAAAACATCACCTTGCAGCCTCTCATTCATTGCCCCAATACCCTCCCACCTTCCATAGGATGGTGGAGGAGAAAAGATCACTAAGGGCTCTGTGGAGCAAGACAAAGATGGAGAGGATTCACTGCTAATTATGGTTCTGGGCAAAACAGACTCAACTATTTGACTTATGCAAGAAAACTAGAAGAGTTTAGTTTACTACAAACTAGAAACAGGACAGATAGAAAGCAAAACCAAAACATAAAAATACAAACAGCACTTTAAAACTTCTTTCTCCCACCCCTCCCCTCTCCTGGGGCTCAGCTCCCTCCTCCTCTTATTGCTACCTCCTCCTTCTCAGCAGCACAGGAGGCAGGGAAAGGAGATTGCAGACAGTTCATAACAAATAGTCTCCATCGCTTCTTTCTTCTCAGGAGAGGAGGACTTCTCACATTCTTCCCCTGCTCCAAGTGGAGCAGGGTGCTTAATAAGTCTCTCTGGTATGAGTCTGTAGTGGTTTTGTCTGGCCCAGGCTTTTTATTGGTAGCAGAGTTGCTACAGGGGTGGCTTCTTTAAACAAACAGTTGCCAGAAGCTTCCTGTGTATCTCACAGGGTTAGGGCCAGTCAATTCTAAGCAGGACTCAGCACCTGACCCAGTCCTGGCCAATTAGTGATGGAGGTAACGCCTCTGTGAGTAACATTGAGAACTGTGAGTAACTTTGAGAAGAAGTTGTTGTGCAGTTGCAAAACTGCAGCAGCCACAGAGAGTGAGAATGTGAAACCATCTCCGCAGACACCAAGGCCAGTGGAGAAGGAGCAGGAGGAGGGTGCTTAGGCACTGAAAGAAAAGGCTCTCCTGTGACCTGTGGTGAGGGCCATGGTGAGGCAGGTTGTCCCCCTGCAGTCCATGGAGGCCACCGGGAAGCAGAGACCCACTGGCAGCCTGTGGAGGAGCCCACACCGGAGCGGGTGGATGCTTGAAGGAGGCTGTGACCCCATAAGAAGTTCATCCTGGAGCAAGTTCCTGGCAGGACCTGGGAGTCCGTGAGGGAGGTGCCCATGCCAGAGCAGGTTTTCTGTCAGGACTTGTGATCCTGTGAGGGACCCAGGCTGGAGCAGTCGGTACCTGAAGGACTGTTCTCACAGTGGATGATGCCATGCCAGAGCAGTTCATGAGGAGCTGCAGCCCATGGGAAGGATCCATGCTGGAGAAGTTCATGAGGGACTGTCTGCCTTCGGAAGGACCCCACAGTGTAGCAGTGGGAAATGTGAGGATGCCTCCCCCTGAGAAGCAGCAGCAACAACATCCATCTGTAATGATCTGATCACAACCCCCATGCCGCAGGCCCTGCATTGCTATGGGGGGAAGGAAAGGGAGTCCTGGGGAGAGGAGGGGTGGGGGGAGGTGTTTTCAAGATGGTATTATTTCTCATTTCCCTGTCTCCCTGTTATTATTGCTCCTTTAATAAATCAAGCTTTTTTCTCCCTGAGTCTGTTTTGCCCATGATGCTAATTGCCAAGTGATCTCTCCATGCTTAACTCACAAGCCATAAGTTATATTTCTCTCTCTCTCCTGTCCAGTTTGGTACAGGAGTGATTTTACGACTTGGTGGACACCAGGCTAAACCATCACAGAGTCCTTCCTGAGGGTGCCAGGTCCTCACAACTCCTCCCTGTGGATCTCCCCTATGACAACAGAACTCCAGCATATTCTGCTTCAGAGCTGCTCTCACACAGAGACACAGCCCCTCTGGGGAGTCATCCCTAATGTGAGGTCCTCCATGAGCCTCTGACAGATCTCAGCTCCACCATTGTCCTCCATGGGCTGCAGAGGGACGGACTCCATCTCATCAAGGGATCCAAGGGGGTCTCTGCTCCAGTACACCTCCTCCTTTCTTCCCTCACTGACCTTGGCATCCACATGGTCACTTCTCTCTCGTCCAACTCCTTCCACTACCTCCCAGAAAATAACAACCCTTCTCTTCTGGCTTCTTCTTAAAAAGTGATTGTGGAGGTGCCCAAATGGCTCAGCCCCAGAGGTAGATCTCACTCAGTGCCTGGGAAAGTTTTGAACAACTTCTTACAGCAGTTACCTTTACAGCCCCTTCGCCAACAACAAAAACATCTCCACACGAACTCAACACAGTGAGCAATGCAACTAGTTTCAAAATATTAGTCTCCTTGGTCAGACAGACATTGGCTAATGTTATCCATTTCCAGTTTCTGATCTGCACAACTCTTCATGCACTCTTGGGAAGCATGCAGTGAGCCAAAGACTGAAGACCACTCTTCCTCTATCACACCAAAGTAAAGACACAGCAATTCCTCTGAAATTTCTGAGTTATTGAAAGAGGAAAGAACAAAGGATAATTTAATGCTAGAGGTAAAATTTGTGTATGTTGCTTGGATCTTCTGTAAATGTTCATATGGCATAATGTTCAAATGTCCATGGCAATTAATTTTCATGGGCAAGTTGGCTTATGGTAAATATCATCCACAAGCTACGCATTTGTAAGGGTGCTTATTCACCAGTATGCCTTTAAATAAGCAGTAGTTCATGACAACATTTAAAACACAAACATCTTCACTAGTATTTAGGTATTGGATTGGGATGTATGGGAGGATAGTTCTTCAGCCTTATTTCATTTGCAAGTTTTATAGTTAATTACTAGGACAAAACAATAAATAAGGACACAAAGAGTGTTATAAGTTAAAATGAAAGGTTCTGTGGCAGATATAGCTTTATAAAAAAGCATAAGTTAAATGCTAAGGACTCATTCATAATAAAAAGCAATTTCCCAAGTATTATGTGCTATCTCCATTACGGTTAAACATCATAAATTAGCAGTGCACATTCCAATTTCAATGTCTTGTGTTCTTCAGTATTCTTAAAAATCAGTCAAATCAAAAGTCCGCTAGCGCTTCAATGGAAGTAATAGAAGACAATTTAATTGACAGAAATGTGTTTTAGATAGTACTTCTTATCTTCAGGCAACACATTTTATTACCTAAAACTTCATTACTGTGCAGAAAAAAAAAGGGAGAAAGAGAAACATATGTTTATTTGTAGGGAATCATGCATTTAAAATGATAACAGAGTTGATTTCTTCCTGCATTTTTTATCTTTACTGTATACATCAAGACCCATATGCTGAAATGTGAAAACTTTGAAATTTCTGCTTCAATTTTGTATTTTCCAGGAAAAGAACAATACTGTTCTCAGAAGAATTCAATTTTTGCATTGTTATAATGCATATTGTTTTGCTAAGATCAAATCTAAAAGGAAGCTGTTCCCCATATCATCCATGGTCATGCTTCTGTCAGATCTTTGCTATATTTGCTGAGCAAACACAGTTCAGAGTTTCAACAGGAATCCCCAACACAACAATAAGTAAGTAGCAATGTTAGTTTTCATGTGTAAGTGCTATGTGTAAAGCCAGCTTTAAAAGTAACAGAGTGACACCAGTGATTTTGATCCTGTATAACCAGAGTGGGAAACAAAACAAGGAATCTGAACCCACTGCCAACGATTACCTGCAGGTTTTTGTCACCTGCTTCAGAGAGAACAAACTGATGCCCGGTTTCTGGTCTTGCCTAGATTGCTGGTTGTGAAACAGCCTCTAGGAGTGTAGTTTGACAGAGACGTAGGATTAGATGGCATGCTAATGATGAGAAAGAATTAAACAGTCAAGCAGCTCTTTTCACATTATGACTTACAATCTAATAGTTCTCCTGGGAAAACACCTACTGTTTTCAACAAATTGTCAGAAGAGGTTGAGTCTAAAATGGATTGTCCACTTCCTAATACATTGAGACAGTTAAAATTCATTTTGAGGCTATGAATTGAAGCTTGAATAAACAAGCTGAGATCTTGAATTGACAGATATATTAAATAGTTTTAATCCCAATGAAACCAATAGAAGGCATGTCCTTCTTAACAGACACTTTAAGGATCTGTATCTAACTTCTTACAGTCATGGTGCAGGAGGACCACTGACACTTATAAAAGTGTTAATTGATTTTGACTTAGAGTTGTAATTGTGTTACAGTTACTAATATATTGTATTGAAAGTTTTAATATGCTGTAATTGCTTTACAAACCATTTAACATTGGACAGGGATGGAGGAAAGAAATCGTCTCAGATAATTTTATAGGGACATGGAAAACAGAGAAGTGACCTAGACTGCTTGGTTGGTTGGGCATAAGCAAACAATACAGACAAGAACACAGATTTCCAACATAGATTACAAAGCTTATATATAACTATTGAATCCCATAGTGGGAAGGAATAAGTCTAGGAGCACAGCAGACTGTCATCTGTGTGGAAGCTTTGGTTGTGTTAATATAGTTAAATATTAGTGCAAACCATGAACTGATAGAAAGAAATACAGAATAAATATACAGAAAGAAAAGATAAATAAACAAAAAAAAACCATGGAAAAGTCATAGAAAGTTTAAAGAAAAGCTAATGACAAAATGAGAAGATTGAAAAATAATGAGAAACAGAATTCCTATATTTATACTATATTTACCTCTGTATTGCTTCTGAGCTATCTGATTCTAAAAGCAGTCTGAAGACTGATATACTCCTGAGGCACAATTATATGCATTATTAAACACATTGGCAATTTGGGTTGCATACAGGTTGCTTTCAAGCACTGTCTGTTTCTATGTGATTGCAGGACCATCCATGTGGCTGACATGGACCATGGGATGCTGTCATGGCCATTCAAACACAACATTCGAAGAGATGTATGAAAGCAGGGAATATATGCAACATATTCCCTTTGAGTTTGCCTTCAGGTTCAGTTTTTATGCAGCTCAAATGCACTCTTATTAATAAACACTAAGAACTATTCACCCATTTGATCTAAAGCTCCATCTCAAGGACCTCTCAAAACATAGTGTGTCTAAAGGAAATGGATTTAATGGCCCCTCAAATTCCTACTTCAATTGTCATAGATGACTAATGGAAGTTGGACACTGAACCTGCAGACAGCATAGTTAGAAGAAATGAGTCCCACTGAGCGTGACCAGTGCAATTTTATTTTTTGTCAGATCAGTATTCTGTCCTCTCCTATGTTTTAAATTTGCATTATTAGTTCCTTGTCAGTTTTTCTTAAGAGAGGTTTAAGTGAAAATAAACAGATGTCCATATGACTACTTTTTGTTCAAGATTTGAACTATGTTTCATATTGGCTTTTTTCTTTCCACTAACATGTGTACACAAATGTCTAGGAACGGTCTTCTCAGCGCTAATACACACTAGTAGTCAGTTCTTACCCTCAGTGTCCTGATTTCATCCTCTTTGAAGAGATGTACTATTTGCAGAGTATTATTACTGGGATGAAAAAATAACATGGGTTGATAGATAAATAAATAAGTAACAATAAAATGCTAGCCTTGCAAAGCACTGTACAAACTTCAATTAATTATCTTTGCAGCAGCTTTATGCAGCTGTTAAATTCCCATTCTGTACATAGAAGTGCAAAAGCAAAAAGTGGCAAAGCAATTGCAACTGTGCTGGGACACGATTCACCTAGAGTTTTGAGGTTTGACTCTTTCTTAGGAGTGCTTTCCCA
The DNA here is from genome assembly GCA_013401255.1 of Urocolius indicus. Taxonomy (NCBI): domain Eukaryota; kingdom Metazoa; phylum Chordata; class Aves; order Coliiformes; family Coliidae; genus Urocolius; species Urocolius indicus. Next base: position 82,456 of record WBNH01010544.1, on the reverse strand, counting down.
AAATCATCAGAAGGCTGTGTAAGATCTGGAACAAAGTTTTCTTACAATAGAAACTAAATACAAGACTTTTTTTTCTCCTGTGAAGAAAGCTCTGAGTGAGACAAAGTAGAAATATCCCAGTTTATAAATAAGTCTTTCACTGTTCTTTTTGTCCTTGCAGAAGAGATGCTTTTTTTTATTGAGCTGCAGCAAATCCCAGCCTGTCCCTTCTGGATCCTCAAGTCTTTTCTCCCATATCTTCACCTTTACTACTAAAGTCTCCTTGATGATATACACCTTCTTTATCTCAGCTGTCCACACTTGAACAGACCCTATGTCTTCCCACTGTCTTAAGATGTCTTTCTCCCCATCCCCTGAACCCTTATTTTCCTTGAAGAGCCCAATTCTCCCCCTCGAGGACATCTTAAGCATCCCATATGCAGACAGAACAAAGCCAAAGACATGGCTTTCCTCTTTCCTGCTTCACATAGCCTTTTGAAAGAGCATAACATCCAATGCACAGTGGGCTGCAAGCAGGCATGTAACCCAGACACCATCTGTCATGCATGGCCATAGAGTTACTCTTTTAATTCTGCTAGTCCAGTCTGTCTTGAGAGACCAAGATAAGAGAGGTTGTTTCTCAAAAAGACTGTAAGCTATTCTTCGGTATAAGCTGTGAATGTTTTGCTGTTGCTTATAAAAGTAACCTTACATAGGCTTTGGTTTCTCTATATGTACCTTTCAACTGATGCAATAATTCATAGTGACTTTTAAAATTTACTGAATTATAACAGATCATCCCTTTCTTTCCAGAAAGAAATACTTGGTCTTCCCAAAGCACAGTTGTCTTGTAATTTTGCTAATGTATCTGGTGGCGGTAAAAGTTGTCACATTACTATTTTCTCTTATTGCTCTTCTGTATTTTTCCTATTAAAACATGAACTATGTTTCCTTCTAAGTGGTATTGGAGCCTCCTGAGGACAGAGGGGCAGGAAGCATGAGTCTGGAATGTAATAGTGGCTGAACAAGCAAGACTGGGATGAGCAAGGCTGGAGCTTCTGAAACATGACCCTCAAACTGAGCATCATGTGGTAAGATGTTTAAAGAAACCATTGAGAATGTATTTTTAGCACACTAGTCTAACTGAACACCGTGTGCTAAAATGGCTAAAGAAGCCAATGAGAATGTATTTTTAGCACACTAGCATAATATGTAAATGATTATTTATTTTTATAGAAGAGAGCCTTTGAAAGCTTTTTTATTTGAGTCTAAGAATGATGCTTCCTTGTTGCATCTTTTTGTCACCATGCTGTCAAAATTAGTCAGTCAAATACCTGATTTTCTTACAGATCACGGTTCAAACTCACTTTGTTAGGCTTGAGCCTGATACTGTGCCATCCTGTGCAGAAAACGCTCCACTTCCAGGCTCAGAGAGCTGGGAAGCAGATCAGCACAGAGCAGAATTGGAGCCCAGTTCTTCTGAAACAAATTCCTTCCTATTTTGTACCTGATACGTGACCAACTCAAAGTGATGTTCAGCTACTAGTAAAAGAAAGAGTGAAGAAACACTTTAGAAAGAACACATTTCAAATTGAAGCTGAGATTCTGGGTTGAGAACAGCTTTGGCCTCTTTATACTATTTGCATATATATATTCAAATTCCTAGTACATGTATATATTCTCAAAACATTTGGTTTTAAGAGGAAACCACTTATGTGATTATTATTTTTAAGAGGGTTGAGAGGTTTGCTGTAATTATGCTATGCTCATCTTACACATCTGTTCATTACATATCTGTCTGCATCTCTACAGCTACTCATTTAGAAGCTCATCACATGAAATATATAAACAAGGCAGTTCCTTCACATGGAAAACCAGTGAGAGGTGCTGTCAATGCATATTTAGTAATTTACAAAATTAAATATTTTTGCTAAAAAAAATTTTACTTCACCATTTTCTTTTTCTGTATTTTGATACCAGGGCTCCCCATTCATACAAGTACACAGATTTTATCATTATTGACATTTTCAAACATAAATGTCAAACTACATGGCTATGTTCATCTAACATTACATAATAAATGGAGGTATCCATATGCCACAAATTTAGTCATTAGATATTCCTCTTGTTTCCAAAGGGGGGTGGTGTTCTTCATCAGAGAGTTATTAAAGTTTCATGGAACCCAAATCAGATTTTTTTTGTCCTAGTAATCATCTTCAGAAAAAAGAGTTCAAGTTTATGGTTTTCTTTGCTTTTCTTGCAAAGCCTATACACTGCCCCTTATTAAAAGCTGAGTTCTGCAACTTTTGCCCTAATGAAAAAAATGTTATTTGAAGTATACATTATGCACAAATGAGGATTAGGCCCTACATGTAAAAGCATAAATTTGCAGGTGAATGAACTTACTCATGCACAGCTTACTCTCCACATGCTTGTTGTATTAGAGATCTCAGGGACAGCACCTAATGTTTTCCCTTCAGACTTGTCATAAATAAATGAACTGGGGACAAAATACTGAAATTGTTGAATTACTGCAACTGACAAATATATAGTGACAAAATTCTGACAAATATCTTCAGTTCATAGCTGGCAAGGTCACAATGTGTGAACTGAGCTGCAAAGTTACTGGTATTTACCTCTTATTGAGTTAATATGACCTAAATTCTTAAAGGAAAACATCCTTAGAGTCAGCTTGAGCCAGGAAGGCAAGCTGTTCAAGTTGGTTTGAGGTAGTTTAAGATAACATCACCCCTGTTAGAAAGATACCGCTCAGCAAGTGGTATTTACCTCATGTCTAAGTGAGGTACAGTAATTGACTATGACTTTAAAGCTACTGGGTTATGTTGCACTGAGCAAAGACTGTATGTGCAGGAGCACATTTCGGCTGATGTCTGTTAAGTCAGAGGCAATAAATTCTCAGGCTATTTCTATTTTATCTGCAGGAGCATGTCTATCCTTTCTGCAACTAGGATGTTAAAAACTTGATAAAAAGTGTATATTATTTGATACTGATGACATTACTGTATTTTCTATCCCAACACGGTTACAGATTTAATTATAAAGAACACATAGGAGGATGTCCTATTTAAAATAGGGTGTTATTTAGGGGGGAAAAAAAAAAGACAGCACAGCCTGTCTGAATTACTACTGCATCCAAGTCCCTGTGATCTTAAACAGATCATGTCCTCTACATCTATTAATTATACTGCAAATTCGCCTGATTGTGCAACTGTCTAACATATTCAGTGTCATGGCTCTAAATTCTGCTAATTACAATTCTACCAGATGGGAGACAGAAAAGTTCCAAATCGCTGTAAAAAGTGAAAAGAAAGGAAATGCTATTCTGTTTTTCACATAGCAAATGTTAAACCAGGCCCTGAGCTACATAAGCTAACCAGTTCTATTGCTGGTTTTTGACTGATTCATACCAGCTGAAGATATGACCCAGTGTTAAATGAACAGATGAATCATGCAGTTTCTGTATTAAACATAAAAATCATGTTCTCTAACATAGTTTAATAGGTACTTATTGAGTGCCAAGTTTCCATTGGTGCCTTATAAGTGTACTGACTAATAATAATTAACAGATCTTCTTGGAAAGCAGTAATTTTCATATATTCCCCCTGCAAGATTTTTAACTGTTAATGCAAGTTAAATTAACTATTGCTGTAGATAGATCTATAATCCTTAGGTTTTCCCTTTTTTTATACTCAGAATAGCAAAGAAAAGATCACAAGAGACTCTAGTTTACGGCACGTGGGTAGCAAGGACCTCCAGGGAATTTCCAAGGGCTGACTGCAGCAGGGACTTCTCAGGTAAAGCAGCCCATGGTTGTTGCTAAGCAAGTTGAAAAACATGTAGAGATTTTAGTCCACAGTATTTTTTGCTGGGATTCTTTGTTTCCTCGTTTTGTCTTCTGCAGTCACAGAAATTGATGTGATTTCCCTTCAAAGGTAACACATCATTGGAGAATATCTAAGGACCTAGAAGCACAGAGGGGTTTTTTTTTTCAGTTTAGAGATGCCCAGGCTAGTGTTCATTCAGTCTGAAAAGTCTGGCAAAGGTACACTGTATAAACTGGGGAATTAAAGCTTCAGACTTGCTATTTGCACTTCCCTGAACATGGAGATAAGCCCACAGCAGGATCCTCTTACAGATAGGTTTGGGAACTGAGCAGCACCCTCACTAGTCCTACAGCATCTGAAAGCACTTTCCAGGACTTTTCTTTCTCCCCTACAGTAGTTCCTGCCAATGTGAACACTAAAGGAAAGTTTGTGTCCTTTTATATGAGAAAAGACAGTAAAAATGCAGCCCAGGGTCTGAATAACACTGACTCACACCGAGCGAAGCCAGCCAAACTCTGCTGGTACTGATGCTTCACTTTCTCCAAACTAATGAACTAATTCACTACTTCTGAAGGAAAAAGAGCCCAAAACATTGGTGAGGATTTTTTTTTATGTGGGTTTTTTTGTGCCTGCAAGTGGGAAGTCCTGACAGGCCAGTCTTTTCCTGAAACATTGCAAATGAATGCCTTTACACCACATAGTTATTGGTGTCTTTATCCTTTGTGGGCTGCAAATGCAGCAGAACTGTACATACTTAGTGTCTGCGAGGTGCCTTTGATAATGATCTTACTCTGATGTAGTATTATTGCTGTTTCTGGCAGAGTCTAGAAGTGCAGGCTAATTGCAAGATGTCAGATGGTAGGTGTGTTATTGGTTAAAACTCTAAGAGGCACATCAGCAGAGCTTTTTACAGTATAATAGGCACTGATTAGCCAGCCATGTAATATGGCAGGAAAAGTTTCACCACTTGCTATTTGCTTTAATTTCAGGTCTGAATGGAAACCAGGAACAAAATGAAGATTTGTTTTTCTTACAATGGGAGTGGAGGATTAAGAAATTGCACTGCCTGAAGAATCTGGCCACTTCACTTTCACAGAATCACAGGATCCAAGGCATCTTGAAAGACCATCTAGTCCAACTCATCTGTGCCACATTTTACCCACGTTAACACCCATTCTTTGGGAAATAAAGCAGTTTGGCAATTAGCTTTTCCAAGGCTGATGATACTAAGAAATCTTTCAAATCCCATCAGAATCACTAGCAATTTAATCTATCAAATAACATTAGGACTTGATCCTTCAAGATGCTACAAATTCACTTGCGTAGAGGATGGAAGGATGTGACCCCTATTTTTTTAAAAGCAAAACAGCATCAATACAGATTGCAGTGCTAACATTTAAATGAAGAAAAAATCTTAAATCTCAGCTTATCCACTTAAATTTAGTCTTAGTATTAGATGATCTCTAAAGGTCCCTTCCAACCCTATCATTCTATGATTCTATGATATAGCTCTCTCCAAAAACCAAGGGACTGATACTCCAAAAATCTCAAATGACATTTCTCTATCAACACTGAATACTAGATGGCAGAATAAAACCTTATCAAAATACATTTAAATAATGACATCCCCAAAAAACTACAAAGTACCCTGTCAATATACTCACTGGGTTAGCAGAAAAACTCATTTCATTTCACTGCTGTCCTGTATATTCCAAGTATTGAAGATTTCTTTTAAAACAGAGAGACAAACTTTCTGGATAATATTCAGACTTTAATGAGAACTTTAGATAGACTCTATCTTTTCCCTAAATTTAATAATTTCCATCGATGTAGCAAAGATTTTTAAAAATCAGAATGTTATTTTATATCAATATCCAACAAAGACCTTAGTTAGAATCAGAAAAACTTTGTTACAGGTAAAATGAAACCCCTTAAATATGAAGTGGTTGAACTATTACCTTCTCAAAAGTGCTCTGTACCACAAACTAAAAGAAATTACTTCTATTTTCCCCTATCTCTCCCTGCATTAGTACCATAAATGAGACCAATAAAGAGAAGAATGTGCCCTAGTAAATCTGATACTGAAATACGGTTTACTGATAATTAGTAAACTGATAATTACATGATTACTGATAATTACATGATGTTTTTCATTTGGGCCAATTCATTTTTATTTCACCAATTGTGAAAATGCGTTAGAATTGCAAGACTGGTTAGAAAACGAAAACTGAGAAATGTATTGAATTCAACAGAAGCTGGTTAAGGTAGATAATACAATGCAGTAATCTATTAAAGAGATTTATAGTCTGCTTTTTATTATTCAGTCTGGGAGATTTTAGCATTCCTCATTTATGTTCCTAGGTCTTTTTCATGGCAATACTCATAGTTCATAGACTAATTCTTAAAGCATTGTTGCATTTATCTAATCCAATATTCTACATAACACAGGTCAGGGCACTTCATTAAGTGTTTCTTGCATCTAGAAAAACACTTTTATAGCAGCTATCATAGCAATTGTAAACTGCCAACACCTTTCTATCAATTTGTGCTCTGTTTCAGTGAACTCATTGCCCCAAGCCCGAAGTGATACGTACTGCCATTGACTCTCAACAGTTTGCGGTTGCACTTTCACTCTCCCAGACTGCTGGTTTTTTAGATGAACCAACAGAATCCATGTAAAAGGGCAGAAATAGAACATACATGATGCAGCATTGAGATGAATATAGAGCAAGCAGTAGTAAGACAGGAGTTATTAAGGAGTTATTAAGTAAGAAGTATTAGACAAGCCAGCGGCAGTTGGAGAGCTCTTGAGCATGGTTAAGAAAGGTCCTCTAACCTTTGTGCATTGTGCATTTCAATTGGATGTCAAAGCCATCTGGACTCATATTTCAACTGAACATAAACCAGAGTCTACTTGAAAATTACATTAAAATAAGTGCTACTTATGATATTAACAATCTGGGAGCATTTGTTCTGGGTTTTTTCTTTTCTTTTTTTTTTTTCCCAGTGAAACAAAACTCTTCAAATCATCCAGAACTAGCAGCAATTGTAATTCTGACACTTCACTTTTGCTTTTGCTCTTTTTTTTTTTTTTTTTTCCATGAGGCTTTGCCTTCCAAACTAGTATGAACCAAAACATCTGCTACAAAAGTTTGCTGACATGATAAGGTCACAGTCTTTTACAGACATTCCTGCTGCTGCGCCACATCACACAGGAAGATGACAAAGGTCTCACCCAAAAGCTGCTTAACTTTGTTAGCACATCAGGTCCGTGCCATCAATGGAGCTTGACAAATCAGCATGGCAGCACTTTCAAACTGACTCTTGCAAACATGTGGTTGCCCGCAGCACATGTGGAGGAAGCACAAGTCTGACTGCAAATACCTCTACAAACACCTGCATAAACCTGTATGAAATTTAACACAGCAAACCAGGCCCATACAGTCTTTACATAACCATCATGCTTTTGCTTCTGCTGTAATCACCTACCTAAAGGACGAGAAAGCTATGGTAGGCACCAAGGCAAACAAGTGCTCCAAACAAGCTCCAAAATAGCTTTCTGCAGCTTCAGCTGTGACCTCTGCTTACCATATTAGACAGGATCATTTTACTATTCTTTTCTACTTTTTCACATCTTTCATCTCTAAACCCAGGAAACAGACCTTGAACAGGGGTGAAGAGTTTTTCCATTATGCTGTATACAGTTCATCACATAGTGGGTCTCTTGTCACAGCATCCAAAGGTTATTGCCACATAAATAATAAACAGGAAAAAAAAAATCAGTTCCAAAGGTTATTGTATTGGATGACTCTAATTTCTGTTTCACGTTCCAGACAGGTGGCCACTGTAGTATCTGAGCACCTCAAACTCTTTCATCCTCTGTAGAAGGATAAAATGTATTCTATTTTTCTACAAATGAGAAAGAGTCTGAAAAACTAGTAAATGAATTTCCAAGTTCTTAGATCTGGAAATAACTTCTAAATCCAATTAAAGCATTTGCATTTTTCTCAAATGTAGTAGTTGTCAATAATACCATTATTGGGACTGTTGTAGCGAAGGAGACAATTTCAAAGTATTTAGGATACCAGGCAACATTCTCCATCTCATAAAACACTGGTGATCATGTGCAATATCCTTTGAAATAAATTGAAATTGTCTGTTTCTGTCAGTAAATTTGGACTCCAGCACAAAATATGAAAATTTCACTTTGAAGTGCTTTACAGATACCAACCTCAAACTGATATCCCCTTAGTTTCTCTCCATCTGTACCCACATCCAGAATCACACAACTGATCTGCACCAAGAAAGTGCCTGTATTTTCACCAGTGTGAATACTCTTATTAATTTTATTGTCCTATTTTACACACATTGTGAGGAGATTAAAACAAATAATTACATTTGCTTTTTCTATTACATGTCATTAAATTTGTCACGTCAATGCATTCTCTTTTGATTTCTTCAGGAAAAGGCAAATAACATAAAACCCAACGGTTAAATGCACAAACAAGGTATATTTTAAATTGCTTTTGGGCACTTTTAGAAAATCAAAAGAATCAGAAATTTTCCTCTAGTTCCTTGTCTAATCAGGTTTCAGATTCCCAACACAAATTACAGTGTACTTGTATGCAGTTTTGACTTTCTGAGCCAGCTGGGCCTGACTTTCTCAGCTGTGTGAGGCTGAGTAGGACAACATTGCATCTGGTTTTCAGCCTCCGGTGAGGACCAGAAAAGACCACACACCTCAGTTTCCAGCTTTTCCTGCTCATAGGCAGTCTTTCGCTACAATGGCAGATGCAAATGATATCCTAAGCCCTTGAACAAAAGTTGTTTTATTTGCACAGCAGGCAATGAAACTTGTGCTTCAAACACCAGTGCTATAGTGAGAGGTCTCAGTACGTGACTTTCTATAAAATGGAAGTTTAATCTAATACTTGGGGCACAACAAAATGCCAAAGCAGGGAATGGATGCAAGGCAGAGTTAAATAAGATAGGGTAGGATTTTAACAACAAAGCTAATTAACCATCAGAAAGACTTCATATGACTTCTTTCCCTTTGAAGACTTCAAAATCTAACATCACTATCTTCTGAAAGATCTTCTCTAGCTCAGACAGAAGTCATATATTAAGTTTAACACAAGAATTACAGTGTATAATTTTGTGTTATGCAGGAGGTCAGAGGAGCCAATGGGTTTTTTCAGGCCATAAAACGTAATTTCAGTACGACGGTGCCAAAAGCTTGATGTGACACATTAAACCCAGATGTCTTAGAGCAATGGATGTGGTACAGCAGTGAAATATAATCTCAGAAAATAAGGATTTAACATCATTTTGGCTTTTAGGTATGAGATACCTAAATCAAGGGATCTACCAATTTGCTCTGCTCCCAACTACCTCTGCCAGCGAGGAAAGCCTGAGTTTTGAACCTGACTACTCTCTCACTCACAGCTGACCAGGATGAATCCTCTGCTCTACATTCAGCATGGTTTCTGCAATGTTCATCTGTTAAACTGTGTTTTCCTGTGCAATTAGGTACTACAAAGAGAGCCTCATTCAGCATTCAGTCACAAGCTGCTAATAGTTGCAGATTTCTCTCTTCCAAAGAAACGTACATTAAAGAGGAGAAGATATTATCAGGCTCTTGCTGAGGTTTAGAAGTCCTCTGTGTGGGTGCAGGAAGAGAGGAATGGGAGAAAAAAAAAGAGGGATGATAAGGAACTAACACATTCTCTTCAAAATTAGGACTATTGAAAGGAAAACACTTTCCTGGATCAGTCTTGGAAAGGCAAACTGTCCATCTGAACCTTTGTTCCCTTTTTTGCCACCAAAAAAATTCTTCTGACTGCAGATACCTTCTGATATTATTTGTTTGAATCTAGACCTTGTCCTTGGCTTACTGGAAATATCTATTTGTCGCTGATTGCCCACTTTATGCTTTTTATCAAAACCATTTTTTTTCAAAAGGCTCCATTCCCCCTGATGTTCAGGGGACATTTAACATTTGACTATAATGAGAGCAAATTTGGACCAACGCTGAGAAAAATCTCTGTCCCATATGTCATAATGAAGCCACCTCTTGTGTTTATGTGCTTTTTAAAGCATCTTAAGTGATTATGATGGGGCAGACACTTTTAATATATAAATCTCTAGAAAATGACAGAACATTTCAGATACCTCCTGAGTGGATAGGAATGCTGAACCAACTGTTATTTCATATTTAATCCCATTCCTTTTCTCCCCATACTAGGCAATCCTGATTAGGCTCTACTTTTTAATAAAATAACAAATGCAAATAACACATGCACATACAGTAGTGTGCTCCATATAAAATTTACATTAGAGCTTTTCTGAGAAAAGCTTTAATGCTGTGTTTGAAGTAATTTTATTTTTACAGTGTGCTGCTCGTTAAAAGTTGTAAATCCATTTCTGTGTTGCAGAGGATATGTCTAACTCTCAGTTAAATGGAAATATATAATCCTCCTCATTCATTTGCTTTGCTTCCGCTCATGGTGCTCTCTCTAGTCTCAGTCCTGGAAGGTGTTGAGTACTCCCTGAATACCTGTCAAGAAGACGAAACCACAAGATCTTCCTCCTTACTTAGGTGGCATTTCACTTTGCTGAACGTAAGCCATCTCTTTTCTCATACTGTTCATTTTTTACATTTCTCAAATAAAAGAATAGAGAAACAGGGCAGATCTAGATTTGCAGTCTTCACACCTTCATTTGTCCACCAAGCAGCAGAGTTGAAGCCTTGGGAGAAGCTGCATGCTGTGCATGTGACATCTTTGACATATTTGGATGAGGAGAAGACCATGAGGTAGACTAGAATCTGAGTGTCTTTCATAGCTTCTCCTCTCCCAGGCACTGGTGCCTAAAATGAGACTGAGTCCAGTATTTCAAAGACATTTTAGCAACTAACATCAATGCCTAGCTACTTCAAAAACTAAAAACTGTCTGAAAAATTACTAGCAGCTGGAACCTCCCATTATTTGTGGATTTCTACTGCAAAAAAATAGAGAAATGTTCAAAACAGAGCAAAATCACAATTGTAAGGTGACTCATTCTTTATTTGTCAAGTCATCAGAGATCCTGAAGGTCTCCTGCAGTCACATCTTTCACATTTGTGGAGGTTTTGCCTGTTCTGAACGTTGCCAGGCTTTGGGAACAGTGCTGATGTTTTGGGAAGGAGAATACACTGCACCATTAACCACAACTGGAGCCATGACCCTTAAAAGAACCTTCTCTGTGCTTCTGAAAGGATCAGCTTCTCTTCAAGTTGTATTTTGTCTGAAGTATAGACAGGGTAAGGTGTCTTTTACCTGAGAGTTTTAGGCTAATGTGACAAATGCTAGAAATCTAATTAGGCTCTTGTATGAATTCAAAATAAAAAAAAAACTCAAAACTTGTTTAAAAGATGCTTTTCTTGCTCAATGGAACCAATCAACTTCATTTTCTTTCTTCAGGTCTTTTTTAAAATGTAAATTAATTCAAGGTTATCTCTTCCCTTCAGCATCCCCCACTTCACTGGAATTACTCTTAATTTACTTTTATGAAACATACAATATTAGTCTTAATTAGAAGCCTTGGGGACAGATCTGTATAGGCTCACGGCACAGACACTTCGGGCTTCTGTTGGATCTTCTCGTCTTTGTAATTTGTGATGCAGGATTTTGTCTTTCAGTAAATGATAGCCCTGATATTTTCCAGCTTTATTGATCAGTCAAGTAGTCAATGTCTTCACAGAGATTTCCTGATAGACTCTGACTTACACTTAACTAGCTCTTTAAATCAGTACTTGTTGTCAGAGAGAGGAAAAGTCCAAGTTAATTGGTTCATATGACCAACCCATCTTACACATACATTGCTTTTCAAGAAGTAAAACTTAACAACTAACTAGAAGTTCAACAGAATTAGCTATTGAGTGACATAAAGAATTAAACTGGTTCCAGAACCTTCTTTTTTTCTCTCTCTTCAGGTATTTCACATGAAAAGAGAGAGGATGGGTCTGCTTGACAGTTTGGCTTCGCTGGTCAGCACAGATATGTGATTTCTTGCTTAACAACAGCTACAAAGCTGCTGGATTTTTTTCCAGAAACATGAGTGGAAATCAGTTTTCCATAACCAAACCAAATACAGAGTTATATATGTCCGTATGCATATTCATGCCTGTATATGTGGAAAGAGGCAAAGTTTGCATGTGAGTGGCACCAATGTTACTTGTACAACTAAATAATACTGTGGTTTTGGAGAAAATTAAAACCCCACAGCTGTTCATCCCACCATTGCTCTTTAGTAAGCTAAAAAATACAAAATTCTGCTCTCCCTGACTCCATTAAAGAATGTTTAAACTGATCTTTCTACATCTCTCCATCTATAACGAACACTCACATAGCCATGAATATCAGACTCCAGATGTTTGAGATCTTGGCAGTTGTGCCCCGCTCCTGAACCTTTGCCATCAACTGTAGCAAATGGCTGTTACTGAGAGCAGTTGTTGACCTAAATGTTTTTTGACAGGAGCTTCACCCTACCCCAGTGATTGGCATTTCCCAGAAAGCTGATGTGTCTGACGAACTGTATCAGTTTTGGTACTTCATGATTCAGAATCAGTAGCTGGTAAAATGAGTTCAGTCCTTACTGTGCATAATTCAGTAAATGCTGCATCAGTTTTAGCATGCTCTGCATTTAATTTATTAGAGAAGAGATAAATTTCATACAGACAGATTGATTGTTATTTTACTAGGAGATTCAATCAGCTGGTGATATATGTAATTTACTATATTACACTGCTTCAGATGCTGATATATGGTTCAAAGGTGAATGTACTTCATTTAGTACATTTTCCAACACATTTCAACATGCATTTCATTCAGTAACATATTCACTTTTTCTTTCTATTGTGTAGGTTTGTCAGGTGTTTTTTGTTTTGGTTTGGTTTGTTTTTTTTTGTTTGTTTGTTTTGGGTTGTTACTTTTTTTTTTTTAATGTATGATTTGTGGATACTTCTCTTCATTTAGATTCATCTTAAACCTTTTATCCTAACCTCATTCTGTTTTTCTCATTTATATATCAGAAATGCTTATTCATGTAAACTATAGCCACATGTAAAACTCTATGTGCAAATCAAAATTAATAGATTCATAGACACATGGACTAAGCATCACAAAATGCTTGTAACAATGGGACTGATCGTAGGCAGGATCTTAGGACATTGCTCAAATACCACTGAATTCACATTCTGACTACTTTTCTGGTTATGAATTGTGACTTTCTAATTTTCTTCATGGGAATATAAGTAGAAAAATATTTGTGCTAAATTTTATTGACTCAAGTAACTCCATACATAGAATCATAGAATGATAGGGGCTGGTAGAGACCTTTAGAGATATCCAGTCCAACTCCCCTGCAGAAGCAAATCAACCTGGATCAGGTCACACAGGAACACTTCCAGGCAGGTCTTGAAGACCTCCAAAGAAAGAGACTCCACACCTTCCCTGGGCAGCCTGGGGCAGGGCTTCCTCATCTCAACAGTAAAATAGTTTTTGCTTAGGTTTAAATGGAACTTTTTGTGTTCTAACTTCATCGCATTACCCCTTGTCCTGTTGTACAATAGAAAAAAGGGATGTCACAACCTCCTGACACCCATCATTTAGATATTTGTAAATGTTAATACTATCCCCCCTCAGTCTCCTCTTCTCCAGACTAAACAGCCCCAGGTCCTGCAACCTTTCCTCGTTAAGGAAGATGCTCCAGTCCCCTGATCATTTTGATGGCCCTGTGTTGGACTCTCTCTAGAAGTTCCCTGTCGCTTTTGAGCTGAGGAGCCCAGAGGATTCCAGATGAGGCCTCACCAAGTCAGAGGAGAGGGAGAGAAGAACCACCCTCGACCTGCTGCCCACACTGCCCACAAATGGCATCACAGGATGCCATTGGTCTTCTTGGCCATAAGGACACATTGCTGGCTCATGTTAGTTTATTGTCAGCCGGTACTCCCAGGTCTCTCTCTGCAGAGCTGCTCTCCAGCAGGTCACCATCACACTGTCCTGGTTCATGTGGTTGTTCCTTCCCAGGTACAGGACTCTGCACTTGTCCTTGTTGAACCTCATGAGGTTCCTCTCCACTCAGTTCTTAAGCCTGCATGCTTACAAAGAGCTTACAGTCCTGAGATGCATATTTAGGAAATGTCTTGATTTTCATTTGTGTTGGAGCCAAGATATTCTGAATTTCCAAGCTGACAACAGTTCTATCATTCACACAAAATGCTGTTGAACAAAAGCATGCTTTTTCTCCTTGTAAAAAATAATCCACATTCCTCAAAATGTATCGGTATGCAGTTGGTAGTAGGCAAAGGGTAAATATTTTCCCTGAAGAAAGATGAAGCATCAGATTAAGCTGCAGCTTCACATAACTTGTTGCAGCTAGAAGTTCAAATGAGATTCAGGCAATTTCAATTCTGCCCTTTGTCATTTTGAAGTGAATGCTCTGAGATGGAGACATTTTACTCAAATCATGGCGTTTATCAACCTAACTATACTCCAGCACTTTAACCTTACAAAACAATTCACAGACAATATTTATTCCTTAAAAGGACTTCTTTAAAAACTATGAATGTCAAGATTCCATGCAGTCATTAAAGACCGCATGATATTCTCAAGACAAACAGAGGTTTGGTCTGGAAATAAGAACAAAGTTTTCCTCACTTTTGTGTGCTTTAATCCAATACTTCAGTCCTTCAAATAACTGCTGTAAATCATAAAACTCGCTAATGTTTTTGCTGTGAATAATTTTGCTAACACATTCAGGGCACTTAAACTACATTTCTCCTCTGAACTGCTCTCTGGAGAAGGCTTTCTCACCCCAGCAAGTATAAAGACAGATAAAGGATACAAATCTCCTAACACAGGTACCTACGCTGTAAATACCCTCTGAGGGACTGTTGCTACAGAATGCAGCATTAAGACGTGTAGAGATACATAGAAGAATTACTAAAGTGTTGTCACAGTCATGCTGCTATGTATCTGTCACTGAGCACCTTTACAGCATTACAAATATTCCAAGTACTCAAACTAGGTGCAAAATAAAAATCCATCTTAAACCAAGCCATGTAAAGAATGAACAGTAAAATGTTTGGCTTGATTTTTTTTCTTTTCTATTTTCCACACACAGAAAATAATCATTTGTGAGCCTGTGAAATGCTGGAACAATAAGAGCAATTTTATAAAATGTTTTAACACTCTGAAGAATGCTCTGCTTAGGGGATGAGTGTGTGTGTGTGTATGTGTGTATATACACATATATACATGGCAGGATGTTTTTCTTTTTTTTACATCACTTTTGTGACTCACAAATGCTTTGGTTCATTGAATTTTTTAAAAGAAAATGGTTTGTCAGTGTTTCTGATTCAGTGATTGGGTGAACTTATCTCTTGAGAACTGTAGGAGAGGAGAAATCCTTATGCTTTATTTTTGCAATGCCATCTCTGGAGGTACATCCAGAATATTAATGCCAAGGGACTCACCTAAAGCTTACTGAAATCAATAGGAAGACTGACCATGGTGATAATGATACGTGCTACTAGCCACAATTTTAGAAAATTCTTAAGCAACAGCTTTATACTGCAGTGGGATTTGAGTAAATGTTTAAGCACTTTGCTACGCTGAGATTACACCCTGGAATTGGGGCTTACATACTTGCATTTATCAAACATGTTGTGTATATATGCTTGCAGGTGTGTGTGTATGTGCCCAAATGAGCAATACATGTAGAGCTTCTATGCCTTTATTACTGAGAACGGATATCAAAAAATCCATCAGTCAGAAAATATAGAGAACTGCAAAATCTAGCTGCTTTCTCCAGCTGTATCCTCCCCTCTTTCTCAGGGAGACAGTTATGTTGTTACATTTGCCAGGCTGTCAGTGGCTATTTCTCTAGCATGAGGAGATTCTGACATGAGCCATCAATATATCAGATCTAAGTTATGTTGTGCTGAACACACACATAATGATTTTTCATGCTATAGAGTTCTGTGTTCTGCATAAGTTTCTTTAGAGGAAAGCAGGGACTGGAGCAGTTACATCTCAGGTGAACTGTATCACAAAATCAAATTGTTTTTATTGTCTTACTCACTAATTTTATAGCTTGCTTGTATTTGCTTCAGACCTCTGAGTTTCATGGACATAGGAACTGATCTGCACCTTTGTTATCTAAACAAAAATCTCCCTGACCATAAGAATTAATCTATGCTCAAAAGTTTTTTTCATGTCATAGCGGCAAGTAAGCCATAAAGTAAGGACTTTAAAAATAAGGAAAAAAAATCATGCCAGTAGGGTCTGGCAATGAAAGTTCTGGTAAATGTTGAATAACAAAACCACAATACAAATCTTAGGAAGCTGAGTCCAAAGTTTGGTTTAGATCTTTCTTTGTTTTGGAACTGCAAAGCCCTCAACAGTGATAACAAGTCTAAAATAGTTATGTTACTACAGAGAGTGTTTGGAGGTAGTATTACTTCTATTTTGTGCTGCCATTGTGTGCTGTACTCAGAGGGGCAGGGGGGAAAGGAGGTAGAGGTTGTTCTGTGCTAAATTACTGCAGCACAAAAGTTTCCTATCTCTCTTCACTTTTTCCCCATCTTTCAAAAAAATGCTACTTCAATAACAAGCTGCAGAGAACATGCTGAAGAGTGCTATGTTTATTTGTCAATCATTTTACACTAAACAGCCTTTGTTTTATAGTTCTAAATAAGCAAATACTTACTTGCTGGAACTCTTTTTTTTTTCATTGGCTGTGGCACCATATTATTCCTGAATCTTTTTTCTGATATATTAGCTCTGCAAAAAACTACACTTAAATAAAATAATATTTGCCTGGAAATTATATGAAACTGTAAGAGGATAGTTTATTTTAGAGACAGATAGGGATGACAGACCCAAATAGCGATCTACGCATGTCCAGATGACACATTTTAGTGATCTGAGCTTAGAAATGTATGAGAAAAACTTGTGATTTCTAATCTTGGCTTTGACATCACTTCCCTTTGTGGCCTAAGGCAAATCACTTAACTTCTCCATGCCTCAGTTCACCATTTGCCTCTAACTTTGAGTCTATAACAGCAGCTGTTTCCACTTTCTTTGGTAATTAGGCAGTCTCTTGCTTGAGGCCTGGCATTAAAAGCTATTCCCTGTTTAAAGAATAGGGGAGACTTTTGATATTGTTCACACTCATTTTTCCAGGTTTCCAATATTTTTTAAAGGTTTCCTAGGACATAGCTTGCACATGATAATACAATCAATATATTTAGGCTCTTGTAGGTGTAACAGCCAAGCAGCACACACTTACCAGTATTTTTCCATTCCCAAGTGGACTGAGGAAACATAGGTAAGGATTTCAGGTATGTCATCGTGACCTTGCTATGTATGATACCAACCATTAGATACTATGGTTGTATCTATATAACTGAATAAAACTGACCAATGACAGTATTTTCTACTGCAAAGACCTAGCATATGTGTCACAGTCATATAATACATGTTTTTTTGCCTCCTAAATAGAATGATTATATCTAAACTGCCTATTGGGGTCGGTCTCTTTTATATATTGACCCTTCTACTACTGAGAGAGGAGTGACTTGAAGAGGGTTAGTTGACACAATCACATGAGGGAGGAATCTATAGGTTGCATGAGGACTGCAGTCTACTCTCAAGATGTAGACCTGTTTGACTTGCTTGGGTAGATATGGTCATGTCTCAGGGAAGTATCTTGGCTGCTAGGTGAGGAATAAGCTTAAGAAATAAGATCTCTTAAATGTTATGGTACATCCTCTATAGATAATTGAGATATTTGCAGATTTTATTACTGATAAAAGTAATATTAAGTAAGAGACTAGTCTTTACCAGTGAATCTCAAAATATATAGTTAATAATGTATCATCATCTCTGCTTTACTAATATAATATCATGACCAAAAGAGAAAAAATAACTTATCCATAGACACTAAGAATCTAGAAGCAGGGCACAACTCAGACTTGAAACTCTCAAGACCTGCTGAGTGTTGTTTGTTGAAGGAAACAGAGCTTCCCAAAACCAAACCATGCTTAGCTTTTCTTTAGACACTTGTATTATGTAGTAAATCCTGCAACATTTTTACAAGATAAACTCTGATTAAAATAGTTTTAGGATGAACTGGCAAATCCCAGGATGATTAGCAGCCGCACTTAGTCACTCAGGAAGGTTTTCTGACATCTAAGTTTCCTCAAATGTTCACATTGCTCCTCTAATTAGGAATTCTATTTCATCTTTTTGAGACATGAGAGCAGTTCCTTGTATATCTGCAATGCCTTGTTCAATGGCATTACCTACTTAATAAATGTCCAAGTAGCATTTCTTTTTGTGGCCATATTGACTTACAACCTTGTCATCCAACAAAATCCTTCTTCTCCCTGGTCATTTCCACCAAACACTGCATTTATGGAAGAATATTTGTTATTGATCCTCAGATGCACACACTCCTGTACTATTGAATTTCACCCGATTTCCATTAATCCAGTTTTCAGACTCATTCAGTTGCTCCTTGCAGATACTCTGTACCTTTCTGTGTCATCATCAAGCTTTATTAATGTATTCTCACTTTATATGCCAGGATTGCTAGAGAATGTATTAAGTTGTATTACTCCTAAGTCATTGAATTCAGCCTTCAGGCTGAAAACTTCCAGAACTGGCAGTAACTGTTGCAGTCTGTTGGCTAACTGGTTGAGTAACCCAACAGTTTTCTGTTTACAGTTTAACATCTTCTGACTTATTCCTCAGTTTAACTTTCACAGGATTTTGAGGAAGTTCATGCTCTTTTGCTGAGGAAATCAGTGTGATTTGGTTTTATGTTTGTGGGGTTTGTGGTTTTTTTTGTTTGTTTGGTTGGTTCTCTTTTTTAATAAAAATCAATAAGATTACTCCATCAAGATATGCCTTTGACATAACAAATTATGTTCAACTCTGCATCCATTTTTCTGAATATTTTTAATTTTTCTTATCCTTTGAGATATCTTTCAAAGCTTTTGTACTGTTCAGGTAGGACTAACAAGTCTGTAGTGAGTTGGATCATTTTCCTTCCTACTTTCTGAAAATAATCCCTACAGCTACAACCACCTATGCCTTAGAGATTTAGTGTTACTAGCTCTGCAACTTCTTCTTGTTTTGTAATTCAGGCACATCAGGTCACCCTGAATCTCTTAAACCCTCCAAGTTTTGCTTCTTAATAATTTCCATTTCCATACCTTGGTGTATATTAGTCGCCTTTGCTACTGTGCTCTGCATTGCTATTCTTATCAGCCACTTCAGTCTCAGTAAATAAATTGAGACCTTGGCAAAAGATCAAAGACAAAGAAATGTCCATGCCATTTAATTCTAGTGGTACAGTTGACTATTTTTGACCCATACTAACTAGTACTGACAGATGATGCCTGTTTCCAACTCAGGAACAGATCCACGTAAGAAATGTGGATGTAATTCTCCTGCTTTGGGAAGTGTAGAGAGTTTAATCATATCAATAGCAGCACTTGCTCCGCCCACATGCAGGATTTTAGGTCCGTTGTATTCATTAGCATAGCTGAATCCATTGAAACCAAGACATCGAATTCATTTAGATTTGTTCATTATCTTTTCTTCCTCAACCGCTAATTCTTACTTTGTAATGAAAAAAAATTGAGACAAAGGCACTCGGTAACACACTAAATTTGATACAATCCTTAAAACAGGATGAAATGAAGCAGGATTAGAAACACCAGGGGGATTTATGTATGTCTTTACAGATTTCTTTCTTTGTCAAGGCTCTGCCTTGTGAGCACCTCCTTACTTGTGTCCTTTTTTTTTTAATTTATTCTCTCCATGTTGTGATTTTATCTGTTTTCTTTTCTCTTTTGGACAAGAGGTTATTTAACTTGTCCCTACCCTTTTCCCTCCCCATTCTGTTGTCTCTGTTGTCTTTTTAGAGCTTTGTTTGGCTGATTTGGGTTTGAATACTTTCTCATTTTAATAACCTCTTCCTGCCATGGTGACAGGGAAGGTGTCATGAAGGGTGGAAAACTCCTTCTTCTTTGTTATTGTCTTCTGTGTGATGTGACAGGCTGGGAGAGGAACACAGAAGTGGGAGGTATGGAAATGGGAGGCACTGGAGCTGCCAGAATCCACCCCCTACTCCCCTCCCTTAACATTCCTGCCAGGTTTTCTAGAAATGACAGATTCTTCCACCCTTTTGATTGAGACTTTCAAGGGGAGAGGGTGGGACTAAATGACAGTAGCGTGAAAGGGGTGGCCAGAGAGAGAAAATAGTTGTAGTCTTGATGTGACAATTTGGCTTTGCAAAGGCTTCACCTCAAGTGAGTTTCTTTTTGCACAATCTAGCTGTGATTTGCCTGTAGGTGCCATATAATTCAAAATCACGTGTTCCAGGGGCGTGGGGTTAATATGGCTGTTCGAATCTATGGTCTATTTAATCTTAACAAGGGGGAAAAGACTCCAAAGAAGGACAAAAAGGAATGAAAATAAGACTAATGTTCAGTTTTCTGTGGCTAAGAAGATTCTGAGATATAACATCAAATAACACAGCCAAGCCCTGTCACTGTTTTCTCTCTTTATTTTATGCCAAGAACAGAGCAGCTAGAGACCAATGGCCTGTTCAGCTACCTTACAGCAGCTTTGTTTCTCCTTCACTCTTAAAAAAAACCCTGCAGACCACTGAATTCCTCTATATTAATGTGTATCTTTTCTCATTTACTATCTCACAGCTCCTCTCCCTCCGTCCACCTGCTCATACGTCACTTGCTTTAATACTTCAGTTTCTTACCCCACTGTTAAAATTTCTCCCACCATCCTCAAGATTTGTCTCTTAAAATGTTTTTGCCATAGTTTTTCAGAACATTTCTTTTTCCTTGGAAGATGCCAAAAAATATTCTGGCTCAAGAGCGCTGCCCATTTGACAAACTGTCTGCCATGCCTTGTTTTCCAGGAGATTACACACTTTTCCCAGCTAGAGGGTTATTATTTCAAACATCAGCATTCCTATCAAGAAGAAAGTTACACCACTTTTAGGATTAAAAATACAGTCTACATGAGGTCAAGACTGCTTAAGATTAAGATTTCATGCTTGATTTACAACATCAACAAGTGGGTTTTTTTTTCTATATTACCGTCTCATATCTATTCCCACAGCTCAGTTCTGAGGGACAATGTCATATTCTCTATATTCTCCTCGTCTTTTGTTTTTATTTCATAGCAGTTAATTATTCAGGATTTCAATTTATTTTGGCACAGACCAAGCAGTCAGCAGTATGGCTGTCACAACTGGTTCTGGTCAGACTCCTGAGAATAATTTCTGTCTCTGTCACCATCGTTGAACTGTTCTGATATTTAGTGGCTCTTAACAATCACATTTCTAATTTATCTTCAGAGGCTCTCTCTGCAGGTTTGTTCTTCCTAACTTGGACTTGGCCTATTTCCTGTCACTGTCCTTCAGGGTCTCGGAGGGAGTGATGAAGGCTCAAGTAGTTCATGGGAGTAAGGAGAAATCACCCTTCCAAAACCTCTGAGTACCACTCTGCATGCCAGCTGCACCCCATAGGCGTTAAAGCTGGCAGTGGTTTTACATACTTCTAAAAGACCTGCTCTGCCTTCTGCTGCAAATGGAAAGAAATGAAGAAAACTATGGAGTTTTTTGCAATGTTTAAAGGCTGAATTTATAAGAACAAATTATAGATCTGAGATCTCAAAGATTTAATTAGAAATATTCTAAATATAACATTATTTTTTGCCAGACATTTTAATAAGTATCTTTGGGTGGCTTATTCCACTTCTAAATCTACAGTTCCTTAATGCTTTGAAGTCCTTTCCATGAAATTGCCTACTACCCCAACAAGGTACAGAATCTTTTGCACCTTGGGAGGAACAACCAGTACAGGCTGGGGACTGATCTGCTGGAGAGGAGCTCTGCAGAGAGAGGCCTGGGAGTCCTGGTTGATAATAAACTAACCATGAGCCAGCAATGTGCCCTCATGGCCAAGAAGGCCAATGGCATCCTGGGATACATCAAGAAGAGCGTAGGTAGCAGGTCAAGGGAGGTTCTGCTCCCCCTCTACTCTGCCCTGGCAAGGCTTCATCTGGAGTCCTGTGTCCAGTTCTGGGCTCCACAGCTCAAGAGGGACAGAGAACTGCTGGAGAGAGTCCAGCACAGGGTCACCAAGATGATCAGGGGACTGGAGCATCTTCCTTATGAGAAAAGGCTGCAGGATCTGGGACTGCTCAGTCTAGAGGACATTGAGGGAGCATTTTACTAATGTTTACAAGTATTTCGTGGTTTAGGCCCATCAGGGAACAAAAGACCACGATTAGCCTCAAGTACCAAAGACTTAAGGATTGCTAAAGGGCAGGGAGAGCTTAATTGCCGCTTAAGGTGCAGGACAAAACAGACCAGGCTACTCGGCTTGGGGAAGAAAAACAGAAAACAATACCAACTAAAACACAAAACCTCAAAAACCAGAACCAAAACAAAACAACACAGAATGGTACAGAGACGAAGAGTCCGACCAGCCCTTTAAGACCACCTGCTCCCCACCCCTCTCCTCTTCCCGGGCTCAGAGCCCTGATCCCGGTGTTTTATACCTCCGTCCCCCCTGAACGGCCCAGGGGGGCAGGGAGTGGGGGTTTCAGTCAGTCCGTTCCTGGTGGCTTCTGCCGTTTGTCT
>WBNH01010544.1:0-59703 GCA_013401255.1 Urocolius indicus | reverse complement strand
ACCCAGGAGTCGGGGGAGAGTCTAAAAAACTTTTACCGGGTCTTCACTGCAACCCGCTCCCCCTGTTACTAAGCAAAAGCAACTCCTTGCTAAACCATGACAAAGTATTTAAAAGGTATGTGTTAAGAAGATGAGGTGACACTTCTGCAGTGTCCAGTGATAGGATAAGGGGTAATGGACAAAAGCTAGAACACAAAAAGTTCCACTTAAAAAAAAACTCATTTACTGTGAGGATGATGGAGCACTGGAACAAGGTGCCCAGGGAAGGTGTGGAGTCTCCTTCTCTGGAGATTTTCAATGCCCACCTGGACACATTCCTGAGTGACTTGATTTAGGCAGACCTGCTTGAACAGGGAGCTTGGATTAGATGATCTTTAAAGTTCCCTTCCAATCCCTATCATTCCATGATTCTGTGAAATGCAGCTCTAGTTCTGCCTGTGACATAATTTGATGTGAGACTTAATAATACAGCATCATGGTAGTAGGAAGAGTAATTCAGTTTTGAATGCAGTCTGGTGTTCCATAATAAGTCTCACACAGTGCTAAGACGCTCTTCCCCTGCTTTGGATAGAGTTCCATGCTCCAAGGCAGTAAACCCCACCGGTCTGCAAGGTGATTCAGAAGCTACTCCACTTGGCTCATGATGGATGGTCTCTCCAGACCATGGGGTTGACATTCTCTGGCAACAGCCCTGGGACCAGCCAGGACAGAAGATTCTTCCTCTGAATGGAGTACTGGGGTTCCCCTACTTGTGCTGTTGCCTCCAGATTCCTTCATGTTTAAGGGTATGAGCTTTCAGTCACATAATCTAGCAATCCTTGGCTCAACATATCATTTCATCTTTTACACTTCTCCTTAATCATGAATCATATCAAGTTATCACAATTTGGAGCCTGTAATCCTGTGCCTCTAAGTACTACATCATCAGCTACATAAAATTCTCATTTAAATGAGAAAGACGCAGTGGATATATTTTGTAATTCCCATGCCATCCTAACACGGATAGCCTTGAATAATTTCTGCAGTGTCTCATCCTTTGCTGTAGTCCCTGCAAATTTATTCCACATTCTT
The DNA here is from genome assembly GCA_013401255.1 of Urocolius indicus. NCBI lineage: Eukaryota > Metazoa > Chordata > Aves > Coliiformes > Coliidae > Urocolius > Urocolius indicus. The sequence goes on along the minus strand of WBNH01010544.1, from coordinate 58,632 downwards.
TCTGGGACTGGATAATTGTTTCTTATATTTACATTATTACATTTTCCAGGTTTCTTCAATCTGTACACTCTCTGAATCAAACATAGGCTAAACATGTTTTTAAACCCAATATTGCCTTTTTATTTCTGTAACTATAACAGACCTGATCAGTTCCAGTTAAAGATAAACTTCACGTCGTGTAATCATTTACTCAGAGTTAGTTTCATGCTATGCGTTCTCAATTATACTTGTCTTTCCTCTATGTATTTACATTTTCCATTCATTTCTTTCCAAGTGATCTATGTTTAATTTATAATTTATAAGCATTTCATTATTTTTTTATGAAAAAAAATCATTCCTATCTTCAACATTTTTCAGACAACCCCCATGAAGACGTCCTCCATGTTACTGCCTGCTCTGTCCCCTGAAGAAGGCCTAGTGTAAACAAGAGCTTGTCTATTTTTCTGACTCTTAGTTGGCCTGCTGAAAGGTAATACCTGTCCCTGTAAACCTTGTCACTCTCTGCTCTCCTGATCAGTGAGTCATGAGACATTCTTTTTTGTTCCTGCTACTCTGGGCTGAAAACTCTGGCAAAATGGTTGTATTTATTTCTAAATGCTGGATGTTGTCTGGGTCTGTACATGTTCCCACTTCTCAAGCTTCCTTTCTTCTTTGACATTTTCTTTCTGTTTATTCTACAAAATTCCTCACTTTACTGTGACCTCCTGCTTCCCATCTTCCTCTCCTGCTGATAAGTCTTTAGAGAGTAGCTGCAATGTGTTTTCCTTTTAACTTTTTTGTTCTACCTTGAGTATCTCTGCAGCTTGGCACATCCTGATAGCACTTTCCCTAAGTCTAAATCTATATCTTCCAGCAGTCCTTCCTCGCATCTCTAGAACTTTGATGCTGGTCACTATCTGATCACTTTTAATGTAGCTTGAAAAAGTACTATAGTTGTAAATTTCACTCATTAGTTTAAGCCTACAAAAACCTTGACAGGATTATTTTACTATTTTCAGTTTCCAGTGAAATCTCTCTCTTTCCAAAGTTTCATTTTTCTGGGGAAAGTAATGTTTTCTAAATTTATGAAGCTTAGCCCATTTATTCTGCTTGACTATACATTACTGAAGCCAACATTGATAAAGAGAGGTGATGTAAGCTCTAGGTCTATCCTGTGGACTTAGTTCAGTATGAACTAAATATATCTGAGAGAAAAACCTTAGCAACTGTGTGGTGATGTGCTCCCTCTGCTCCAGCCTGACCTTTATTTCTCATAACCTTGCTCAAGTGACACCAGTGGTGATTATAAAAGATGTGTGTCTGATTAAGATTGCTGCATCTGGCTTAAGGTGAATTCATGCAATGCACCTACCTAATGCCAGGGCTCGTCAAGGTCCAACTCAAGCCAAATTTGGAAGAAACTAACTTCTGCAGTTGATATGCATATATGTCTATGAGACAAACATCTTACTCCATAAATAGTGGACAGCCCAGGGCTGCAGAGCAGTAAACGCAGTGCCAGGATCTCTTCCCAAGTAAGGATGCCTCTAAATGTTACTCCTTACATTCAAGAAGAATCTTATTGCATTAGAAATTTGGTGAATTAATTAGGAATGAGCACACTGAAATCTTAATAAAGTTATAGAAAAGATTAATTACATGTATACATTTCTTTATACATAAACTATTGACCAACACTGGGACTAAGCCCGGATACAGTCATAACTAGACTCCCCTCTGAGGAGGAGTTTAGAATGTGAGGGGGTCCTTTCTGAACCTCATGACTCAATGGGAGGGTTTTCCCTAACAGTTTCGTCTGACTCTGTCCTCTATGTAGTAAATAATCAAGCATACCTTGTCATTGAATCTTGTTAAAGCACTGTCACATTCACCACTGAGCTTGGTTAAATCACTGTTTTACATGAATCAGTGTATTGTTGCTTCTCACTTCTGAGTGAAATGCATTACTCCATCTGCAACAAACTGACACTGTTAATAAAATGGACCATCATGAGTTCTTTCATTTGAAAGTAATCCAGTAGTATGGCATTTTGGGGAAACAAACCATTCCATATTCCTGCTTTCCAAAGCTGAGACAGAGGAAAAATACAATATTTGACCAGACTCTGATTGGATGAGTTCTGTGTTTTTGTAGTAAGTTCTTTGAAAGCAGTGCAGCTAGAATATGGAGGGGAAAAAATCAAAAATTAAAATAATGGAATATAATAAAATATAAAATGAAGATTATTAATTGATGAATAAAGATACTTATATTAAATGTGCAATATTAATTATGAAGCATTATATATGGAATATAACATTCATAATTTAAAATAAAAAATAGAAATTGAAACAAACCAAAGCTTCATCTCCCAAATTGTAAGTTAGTAGCAGTTATTTTAAAAAAACACACACAAAAAAAAACACCAACACCCAGACACTGCAGTTCTCATATAGACTCTTGATTCCAAGTGCTTTGCTGTCAAAAATGCCTTGTATGACTCATGGTAAGCTGGAATCTGTGCTTTCCTTAAATATGAAGCCAGTTAAAAATGGGAAATACCAATCAATCAAATAACTGTAATAAATCATTTCTACATTTGAATATCTATTTCTGGAAACATTCCCAGTGTATTAAGGTCTCAGTTATTGAAAGTAATGCTACGTGAAGTAACCAAACACAAGGTGCAGAACTGCTTGCTTCAGCCATGCTATATTGTTAACTGTACTGAGCATCAGTTAGGACCCAATCATGACATCAGTTTAGGCTAGCTGACCTTCTTGTATCAAAATTGGTAATTTTTGGTCCAGCTTAGATCTGGGCTCTCCTTGAGGATCTAAAAAAGCTGCAAGAAATAACTTTCCATGCTATTTCCATGCTTTCACTTTCTAATTCCAAAGAAAATGCTGTTGTGAAATGAAAATAAAAATAAATACCACAAGTAAGCAATTTTGGAGGGGTTTAGGTTTTAGTAATTTTCATGCATTTTGTTCCTACAATGTTATCTAAGCAGAATAACTTTTTGAAATACAAAGCACCATTTTTATTATATTAGGAGATACATAAAAGATGTTTAAAACATCACTTTAAATAGAGTAGGATGTTAACAAATTCAAACATTCTTTTATTGATTGAAAAATCTGTGCTTGTGATTAATGTTAAAGTCATGTTTTTAAAACAATTACACTTTTCAGCAAAAATTAATAATGGGCTAAATTATCTCATTAACATTGAGACACTTCCTGGAAAAAAAAACAAAACAAAAAACAAAAACCCCACCATATTAAAATTTAATTTGTGTGTGATTGCTTCAAGCTTATCCTTAGTAACTACTTAGATGATTGTGGTCCTTCATGTGTTCATGTTTAGTTCTCAATTATTCACAGTTTGTTAATTAGTGTGATATGGGATGAATATTGATGGTACAGTCTGAAAATTATTTCCATACCAAAGGAACAGTTACATTTAGTGTCCATTTACACAGAAAAAAAAATGAAGTTCTCAACAAATCTGACATACAAATGTGAAACTCTGTGTACTGTATGTTGACTTATTACAAAGATAACCTTGCAACATGTGTGATGGAAAAAAAATAAACAAAACAAAACAACCAAACCCAAAGTAAAATGGCTAAAGTCAGCTTAATTTGTGTCAGCTTCTTGAGAAGATCTGCACCCAGTAGATGAATATGATAGGTATATCAGTTGTGTGACTTGATGTTTCTAATGGAGGAATGCCAGCATTTTATGTTGGCTATCCAGATTTACATCTAGACTGAAACGTGTGTTTTGTGTCAGCGAAAAAAAAAAATCTTAGGCATTCAGATCTGTGTCAGAGTTTTCCCCAAATCAAGTGTTAGCTTCTGCATCTGTGTTAAACCTGGCATGGCCATGAGCCAAAGTTATTCTCATGGAATGTGAAACATCCTCAAGAACCAGTGGAAAAAATAACCTTCTCCTTCATTGGTTTCAAGGTATTTTTGTTTGTTTGTTTTTGCCACAGGGTAGAGTATACTTTACCAAAGGAATGTGTAGACAATTGAAACTAGAGAAACTGGAAGTGAGAGTCTAATCTATGAGAATACAATCTCTGAGGAGCTAGGAGGAAACCTCAAACATCTCAAGGGAAACCTGAGAGATTACCTCTGAGGCGACACATTAGTAGTATGGTGTTGACACTTTAAATAGAGATGCATTAGGAAAATATGCAAGAAGTAAATACAAGAGGTAAACAGGATTGAAGATTTCGACAAGAGACAGTACATCTAAAGGGGAACAAGGCACAAAGCCTCACATCCAATCTGCAAGAAAGGATTTTCTCCTGAACAGCAACAAAGTAGAGTTTCTAAAGACGTAAGTGCATACTTTTCTGTGGAAACTAGACAGCAAAATATGGACTCACGATGATTGTGTCCCATCTCTTCTTCATCCTGGACACAGTGTGAAGCTGTAAAATAAACCAGTCTATACAAGTATGTGAAGTTCTTGATGGATTTTATTTTATTTTTAAGTGGCTCAGCTACTCTGCAAATGTTCAGAAAGCTAGTGCACAAAAAGAAAAAGCATTAACATTTAACTTGCATTTGAAACAAGTCTTCACCTTTGATCAGAGAGCATAACCTTTTTTTTAAAGTTATTGAAATATTGACATTTCTAATTTTCAGGCATATAATTTTGCACATAAGGAGGAGAAGAGTTTCAAACTGAATTCTTTGCATTAAAAAATGCATTTTTAGTACAATCTACAAAGTCTATAAATTCAGCTCGACTTGTCTGACTTAATTCCAAAAAAGTATTGAAGACAATACACAAAATTAAAAAATGGCTTTTATTTGTTCAAAATGCTGTAGCTTTTTCAGTAAAATATAGAAATTCAAAACTTCACCTTTTCCTCAATCTGAAACAAAGAACATTTTTGGTTAGAGAAGATATTATATTCTAAACGAAGTGGCTTTTTTCAGATTCAAGAGCTCATCTGTTAACACCATACCACCATCATTCCAGTGCTCCATCACCCAAAGCATAATATTGGTACAGGGCTTAGCTTAGGCAGGAGTAATTTTTAATAGGCAGGTTGCATATTTTCATCCAGGTGTAGCTAGAAAGAGTAAGCTCAGCTAAAGGCACCATAATGCTCCCTGGACCATTTAATTTTCTATTAAAGACATAGCCTCCAAGGCTACATTTAACATCCCCTTTAGTCTCCATACAGAAGCCCAATATAGATGTTTGGCTCCAGGCACAGCTGAAGGCTGCCTTTCACAGTAGACAGGATCCCATCAGCAACTCAGAAGCATTTGACAAAGAGCAATGTATTAAAAGCTTCAGTGGTTAATGGCATAACCACATAGAGCATGTATTTGTTCTTGTATGCAGGTGTTAAGTGAAAGCATTCCATCTCAAACAGACTGGACTAAGAAATCTTTGCAAACTCTTCCACTCTGAAAATAAGTAAACTACTCTTCATGATGTTAAAGCATGTATTTACTCCACCAGAACATTGGAAATTAAATCCTGTACTCACTGTAACGAGTAGTAAGATGTTCACTGACTTCAAACTTGGCTAAGTTACACTCTTGGTCTCCTTCTGTGTTTTTTATTCTCAATTGTCCCTTCTCACCTTCTCTATTTGCATCCACCTGCACTTAGTATTTGTTATACTGTCAGGATGCTAAACCCCCATATTGTATCTATGAACAGGACAAGGGGTAACAGGATAAAGTCGGAACACAAAAAGTTCCATTTAAACATAAGAAAAACTTATTTTACTGTGAGTGTGATGGAGCCCTGGCCCAGGCTGGTCAGAGAGGATCTTCAAGACCTACGTAACCTGATCTAGGTTGACGTGCTTCTGCAGAGGGTTGGACTAGATAATCTCTAAGGTTCCTTCCAACCCTACCATTGCATGATTCTATGACTTCTCTAACATATTTCCCTTGCCACATTCACCAACAGAAATAAAAGAGAACAAAATACTCATTAAAGACTGAGAGCTTAGTTACAGATTCCACAGAGCCTCCTTTATAACAGCATGTTTCTTTTAGGGTTTATGGTAGAAGACAATTTCAGTCTTGCAGGTCTCTCAAAAGACTAGTCGACTTGCCAAATGTATAGGCAGAGACACGTAGACTTGCACATCTCAAAGCTATCAAACATGCCACATTTTATTTCTTTCACCTGCTTATTGACTCTGGACACCTGTGACATATTGGCAGCACGTACTGGTTGTGACAGGGAAAGTTTCAGATACAGGAATTATCTATGTATTCTTCTAGCTTCATGAAACCATTTTGGATTCTCTCTTGAGCACTTAATGTCTCTTTGAAACTATTCTGTAAGTAAAAATAATCATATTTTAAAAAGAAAACAAACAAAACAAAGACAAAAACAAAAACTAAGCCAAAACTGTCTTTGGAATTCTACAACAGCCTACCTATAGAAAAACAAAGAAAACCCAATGAAACCCAAAAGTGTGTAAACTTTTATTTTTTTCTCATTACACCATAGTTTAACTTGTGGCAAGTGGAATCAGCAGTCTATAAACTGAGCAACAGATGCTTTTAAACAGTAAGAATTACTAAGCAGAAAAAGCTTCAGTAGCAGTTGCTAGGTAGTGCAGGAACAAGTTCTGGTAGCAGATGCTACCAGGTATTCAGGATATTCGTGCTTCTGTGATCAATGTTGTGAGGCCTTCACACTTTCCACTGACTCAAAGCTGAACGTATTTGTCATATATTTCTGTTAGTTTTAGGTGAAGTTAAAGAGTTTCAGAAGGGCAGTCATCAGTAAAAAACCCACCTTACCTCAGGACCATGCAGGAACAAAGTTTTCCTACATGCATTTTGAAAGAGATTTTTGGAAGCTTTGTCAATAAAACATGCACCAATACTGTCAGCAGATACTTCTTTTTTCTTTCTCTAAACAAATAAAATACTTATCCTGAGGTTTGAATTCTATGTTTTTAAAAGTTAATGAAGGCCCAGCAACTTTTTTAAGATTTTTTCAGTCAATTTTATCATCTAACTTGACAAAATGCACTAAACTGGATTGACAAAACTGACAACTGATGTATGATAATTCTGCTATCCAAAGGCAGAGTGGCCAAAGCTTTTGGTAGCTGTTGAACATACCAACTCCCAGTTCTTCCTACAAGGTTTCATACCTGGATCACCAGCAGTGTAACCTAGCATTTACTCTGATGTACTGAGCATGTATCTGCTGAAACTGTTTCATTTCTTCTACAAAGTTTAAGCATGTAATGGAATAAAAGCTGGAACTCTTGTCCCAGCTTCTTATTCAATGCTCTAATCACCAAACTAGTATCGTATTTTTCATTATTTAAGGAACTATTTAAAGTGCTTCGTGTAACACGAAATGGCTTCAACGAGAACAGCTGAGATAGCATTGCCAAACAAATACAGATCTTGTGCTTCAGGCAATGTTCTGAGTGACAGAAAATGTGTGAAAGTTTAATCTGAATATTGTTTTCCCTCTTCCTGTATATATAATCCAACCACAGACAGATGTATTTGACGAAAAGAAGACTGACCACTCCTTCCTAGGACTGATTTGTAAACCCAGTTAAAACTCCTACAACCCAGCCAAACCCATATGGTAAATTCAGTATGAGTTTGGAAGTAAACTGTGACAATCAGCTGCATTTTTCACCTGGTGGTATTCATTATCTCTTCTTTCAGAATAACAGTGCAAAGATGCTAAGACACAGTATTTTTTCTCAGAAATGCAAGTGACTGTTTTGAGACGTGATTTAATTTTTAGCTCAGATCCATACCTTGGTGATCATTAGCAAAACAGGTTAGAAGGTATGTAATCGCTTAACTAAGTGGCAGAGGGCTAGAAATCTTGGCTTGTAAATGTAATTACAGAGCCTGTCAATAGATATTGATTTCCTTAGACAGATCAGTTGAAAGCGTTCAGAAAGCTGGAAATAAAATGGAGGAATGTTACAGGGCTCCAGAAGGAGTAAAGAGATTTTGCACCTCTTTCTTCATGTCATGTACTCACACAGTGTAGCATTATGCTCTAGGAGCATCTCATATCTTTGGGAAGAAATGTTCTGCATTCTTCCTGTTCTCCTGTACATGCTGGTTTTAGTGTATTTCATTGAATTTTGACTTTTAAAAGACTAAGTGCTCTATTATTAAATGATTAGTAATCTCCAACATTTCTGTTCTCATAGCCCATCTGCATTCTCTTGACTATTTTCTCATTAGTATCTATTGTTTCTTCATCTTGTCAGCTTTTAAATTACCCTATTGTGAACAGAACTATCATGTTATTTACTCCAATCTGATGATTCCCTATCTGAAGTACCCAGCTCTGAAGCCTTTCTCCATTTGTTGGAACAGGTCCAGGAGGGCCATGAAAATGACCAGAGGGATGGAACACTTTTCCTATGAGGAAAGGCTGAGAGAGTTGGAGTTGTTAGGGTGGACAAAAAAAAGGCTCCGGGGAGATTTTACTGCAGCCTTTCAATACTTCAAGGTGGCTTATAAGAAAGATAGAGACAGACTTTTTTAGCAGGGTCTGTTATGATAGGACAATGCATAATAGTTTTAAACTAAAAGAGTAGATTCAGACTAGATAATTTCTTTTATAATTAAGGTAGTGGAACACTGGCACAGGCTGTCCAGAGAGGTGGCAGATGCTTCATCCCTGGAAACATTCAAGGTCAGGTTCAACAGGGCTCTAAGCAACCTGATGTAGTTGAAGACGTCGCTGTTCACTGCAGGTGTGTTGGACTAGAAACCTTTAAAGGTTTCTTCCAACCCAAACCATTCTATGATTCTAAAAATTTACTCTTGCAAAATTGTACTGCCTTATTGTTCCTTGTTTCCCTGAGACTTGTGCTAACTTTGTTGACAAGGGGAAAGTATCTGAAGACATAGTCCAGAAGTCTTTCTGTAGTTTGTTGGAATTTGTAGCAGGATGAAGGGTAGTTGAGGAGAAGAGAAAGAAATGTAAATTTATTGTGGAAATCAACTGTCAGGTAATAAAAATGTGAATAGCTGAGAGTCCTGTTCAAACAGTAGCCTAAAGGAAATTTATTGTAATTAGTACCAGTAGATAACAACCTCTTTTCTGTGCAAGAAATGATAGAGATTCAGACAAATATTTAACAGCAGGATACAAAAAATGGTTATCATAGACAATTGATAAAGTATATCACGTTAGTCTTCCACATTCTTTTTTTAGTGTCTTCGGTTTTTTAAGGATTGCTACTGTAAACCTTTCCCATGTTCTTATTTATAGGCAAGAATATAAATTTTATTCCATCCACTTGGTGCTATTGAAATATGGCAACATGGATGAAATTCATCTGGTAATGCTGAGAGAAAATTATTACCTACATGTTGAAGCTATTTTCTGGAATGCAGAATGAAAGTGTACATGGTTGTACTGAGTGTATGTGGAAAAGTTTTGGTAGCACGGGGAGCTTCAGGGGTGGCTTCTGTAAGATGACAGAAACTTCCCCCATGTCCAATAGAAACAATGACAGAAAGCTCCATGGGGTGCTCTAGGACCAGAGCAGAGGTTCCCTTGCAGGCCATAGTGCAGCCCACGGTGAGGCCCTGCCCCTGCAGCCAGGGAGGCCACCGGAAAGCAGAGACCCACCTGCAGCCGAGGAAGGACAGAGCAGGAGGATGAACACAAAGAGGCCGTGACGCTGTGCAAGCTCAAGGTGGAGCAACTCCTGGAAGGAGCTGTTAATCCCATGGACAGAGAAGAACCCATCCTGGAGTAGGTTTGCTGGCAGAATTTGTGACCCCATGGGAGACCAATGCTGTTCCTGAAGGACTGCATCCTATGGAAAAAACCCACTTCCCAGTGTGTGGGAAGGACCCATGCTGGAAAAGTTCATGGAGGACTGAATTCTGTGTGAGGGATCCCATGCTAGAGTAAGAGAAGACTATGAGTCTGAAGGAGTGGCAGAACCAACTGAGATCATGAACAGTGTTATAAACTGAGTGTAACTCCCATTCCCTGCACTGCTTATCAGATAGGAGGTAGAGAAATTGAGAGTGAAGTTGAGATCAGGAAGAAAAGAGAGATGGGGGAGAGATTTTTAATATTCAGGGTTTTTTTCTCATTATACTGCTTTGATCTGATTGGCAATAAATTAGTCTTTCCCAGTCAAGTCTGTTTTGCACATGACTCTAATTGTCTCCCTGTCCTTCTCTTGACCCATGAGCTTGTCATTATACTTTGTCTTCCCTGTCCACTTGAGGAGAGATAGTCATAGAACAGCTTTGGTGGGCAGCTGGTGTCCAGCCAAGGTCAGCCCACCACAGTGGTACAGCAGTGCCTTTCAGTTTGTCATGGAACTCAAAACTAACTCAAAAATTTCCAAATCTTGAAAAATTGGTCCAATTTCTTCCTCAGATAATTCAGTGATGGGTTCTGAGCTTGGTTTAGAGATCTCCAAGGCTATGGTCTACTGTGTTTACCACATAAACCGTGTTCCTCTGCTTTGAAGGGATTTCCATGAGCAGCTCAGGACTATAGGAAGAAGAATAAACACTGAAATTTGTGCCTCTACCTTCAAATCGCATCCAATACAGTGGTTTTAGTCTTCAAATTTACAGAGAAAACGTGAAGTTGTCTGTATTTCTTTACTAATCGGAAACAAAATTAAGATTACCATCATATTTTGTCAGATGAGGCCAAATTCTGAAAGCAGTCTGCAGAAGATCTTGACGGCACAAGTGCTACAGAGATGGATATAAGCCAAGGAACCACATGTGGTCAAAAGAAGTGTATGGACAGTCTTTTCTTTCAAGAACATCTGCAAGATCAAGAATTGACTTGTGTTTGTGACTAGAAAATTGCCTCTCCCATTGCTTGCATAGATAAAAATGAATACTTCCAGGGTGTCAGGTGGCTGGAGAGTCTGATTCTTTTTGGAATAGTTCTTCAGAACACAAATCATGTCTTCTTTAAGGTTTGTGACATCCATGTACCTTATGTAGCAGAAAATAAGTGTGAGGAAGGCAGGAAAAAACATCAATCTGTTGAACATGCCAAAAAAAAAGATATAAAAAGAAAAGTTAAATTTCTTCAAAAATCCCTTAAAAACTCTCGAGTGTATTGCAAATCCCTGTAGACATAGAGACTACATGGGTATGGGTTCTTCTTTAGAATTCTGTAGGCTTTTCTAACACTTCAGGATGCTGCAGGAAGTGGATACTTTCTACTCATCATCACTGGAGGACAGTTAGCTAATTATATTTTTGTTTCTCAGTATGTTTAATATTTTTCATTTATTTTACCATTTTCCCTTAACTTTTATTAAGCTAACCATAGTCTTGCAGTTGCCAGACTGATAGACTTGGAGAAGCAGTTGTTAAGTAAAACAAGCTTGTTCCTCAAGAGCTTCTCTCACAGTCAGATAACAATTCTGATAATAACAATGATATCAGGAGGGGAGGAAAACAATAATTCGGGCAATAGAATGTAGTATTCATTATGTTAATTTACTCCAAAGCATTTATGCAGTGTCACTTGGCACTAAGAAATTAAATTTAACCAGTCTCATTCATGTAAGGAATACAGTAACATCACATGAAATGTTCAGGGCTTCATTTCAGACAGATAGGGAAACAGGGCAAAGTTTTAATTTATTATTATGAGGAAAGACATTAGGAACTAGGTCTATTTGGTCTAGAGAAGAGGAGACTGAGGAGAGATCTCATTAAAATTTACAAATATCTAAATGATGGGTGTCAGGAGGTTGGGGCAGCCCTTTTTTTCTATGGTATCTAGCAACAGGACAAGGAATAATGGGATCAAGCTGGATTTCACTGTTGAGGTGAGGGAGCCCTGGCACAGGCTGCCCAGGGAGGGTGTGGAGTCTCCTTCCTTGGAGATCTTCAAGACCTACCTGGACACGTTTCTGTGTGATCTAATCTAGGTGAACCTGCTTCTGCAGAGGAGTTGGACTAGATGATCTCTGAAGGTCCATTCCAACCCTACCATTCTATGATTCATTCAAAACCTCATGTGATAGCAGTGAAAAACAAGCAGATAAATTTAGCTATTTACTTACTGTACAAACTACTGGCAAATATTATTTGTTCTGGCTAGTCGTATTCATTCAAGAAAATATTCAGGACTAGAAATATGTAATAGGAGAAAGACAGGTTGAAATTCTCTGACTATTAAATACTTGGTATATCTCTTATCTGTCCCTTACTAGGGAAGATTCTTCTCTGCAGTAACTGCCAGCATCCAAGTTCTCTGGGCAATTTCTGGATAAATCAGGTTTTCCTCTGGAACTGTCTCAGAGGACAAAGGGAAGTGAGAGTCCACTGTTGTTTTAAACTTGTTTGTAGCACCCACATTTTGTATATAGGTACTGACATGTCATTTAAAGGCTCAACGGTACAAGGGTATAAGTCATCCCTTGAAGTAAAGAGACTCTCCTCAAAGCAGAGGGTTTACACACGGAGGGTTGCAGCAGATATGCAAGTTAATGTGGGAGTTACAAAGTCTCCATGGACTGAAAAAATCTCATTGAGTGAGTTTACTCAGTTGATGAGATGGAGTAGAATCACAGAATAGTTTGAGTTGGAAGAGATATTACAGATCATCTCTTTCCAGTCCCTCTGCCATGGCTTCCACTACACCAGGTTGCTCGAAGCCCTGTCCAACCTGCTCCTAAACACTGCCAGGGATGGGACAGCCAAAAGATCTCTGGGCAACCTGTGCTGGTGTCTCACCACCCTCACAGGGGAGAACTTCTTCCCAATATTTAACCTAAAATGTCCCTTCTTTCAGCCGTTATCCTTTGTCCTATCACTACATGCCCTTGTAAAAAGTCCCTCTCCAACTTTCTTGTAGGACTCTTGTAGGTAAGGAAGGAAGGAAGGAAGGAAGGAAGGAAGGAAGGAAGGAAGGAAGGAAGGAAGGAAGGAAGGAAGGAAGGAAGGAAGGAAGGAAGGAAGGAAGGAAGGAAGGAAGGAAGGAAGGAAGGAAGGAAGGAAGGAAGGAAGGAGAGAAATGAGCTTTTCTCCATCTCTCTGCTCCCCTCTATCTGTTTCCAAGTAGGAACTAAGAAGAACCCTGTTTCTATTGAATTCAGCAGGAATCAACTTTGACTCTAGTAGAATGTAGTGAGCTTGTGTGGGAAGGTTTTGGTAGCAGGGAGCTACAGGGACGGCTTCTGTGAAAAGCTGCTGGAAGCTTCCTCTGTATCTGAAAAGGTCAATGCCAATCAGCTCTAAGACAGACCCACCACTGACCAAGGCTGAGCCAATTAGCAATGTAGGTAATGCCTCTGTGATTAACATATTTGAGAAGCAGGAAAAGTTACTGTGCAGGTGCTAAAACTGCAACAGAAGAGTGAGAATGTGAGAATAACTCAGTAGACACTATTGTCAGTGAAGAAAGAGGGAAGGAGGTGCTCCAGGCTCAGAGCTGAAATTCACTTGCAGCCCATGGTGCAGTCCATGGTGCAGCCCATGATGAGAAGAGCCAACATTGGAGTAAATTTACTGTCAGGTCTTGTGACCCCATGGGGAACTGCCACTGGAGCATATTCCTGAAGGACTGTTTCTCCCATGTATGATACCCATACTGGGGCAGTTCATGAAGAACTGCAGCCCATGGAAGGACCCACATTGTTCATGGAGAGTTTGTGGAGGACTATCTCCAGTGAGAGAGATTCCATTTTGTAACAAGGAAAGTGTGAGGAGTCCTCATTGTGAGAGGAAGCCATATGTGTTAAAGGCCATCTGTGATAAACTGACAGTAACTCTCATTCACCCTCCCTCTGCACATCTGAGAGGGAGGAGACAGACACCCAGGAAGAAGGGAGGGATGAGGGGAGGTGTTTTAAGATTCAGTTTTTATTTCTTATTTCTCTAGTCCATTTTGTTGTTAGTAAAATCAAATAAATTCCGCCCAAACTGGGTCTGTTTTGCCCATGACAGTAATTGCTGAGGGATCTCCCTGTCCTTATCTCAACATATGAGCCTTTTGTTATATCTCTCCCATGTCCATTTCAGGAGGTAGAGTGATGGAATGACTTTGGTGGGCACCTGCCACCTAACCAGGTTTAAACCACTACACAGGAGCAAATATTTATCATATAACACAAACAACAATTTTCCTCAGAATTTGGAGATGAGAAATAAAAAATCCTAAATGTGATATAGTATAGGGAAAAGGAGGAAGCCATCCACTTAACTAAATAAAATAAATCTTTGACTAACCAATAACTGACTAACTTGACTAACAAATAAGCTGTTCTGGACCTACATGTGATCACTGTCTCCTTATTAAGAAAAGAATGGGAAAAGAGAAATGCACATAATTGCATGAGAATGCTGAACTTCTTGAAGGTGATGTTGATTTAAAAATAGAGATTGTTTACAGCTGCTTGTGCGAAATAGTGACTATGAATACACCAGACGTGTGTCCAAGCAAACCCAGATTTTAAACTGCCTTACTCATATGCCAGTTCCCAGTAGCTGACAATATCAACAATATCATACAATATCATACAATATCAACTTGGTCATGGCATTAGGTAGGTGCATGGACATTTATTTGGTTTGAGCTCCTTAATGACACTGTTTCTCTGTATCTCAGCTGGCAAATCAAAAGCAAAGCCAGGATTGTCTGTAGATGGTGCACCACAACATCCTCTAAAAGGGGAAAAACATGAGGCTGAGCATGGGGAGATGCACATTTTACTTGTTAGGTGACGTGAGGGGAGGTGCCGTGCACACCATGAGGCACAGTCTTAGCCTCAGAATAGCTGCCAAGCCTTTAAAAAAGCTCAACCACTCCCAGTTAGGAAAATGACAATGCAGGAAATAGAGGTACACAAACTACAAAATGTGGAAATCATGTTTCTTAAATCAGTTTCTCCACCGAAATATCGGTGATGTCTTCAAATGTTGAAGCAAATATAAACATGAGCAAATCTCAATTCCTATTTTCTTTATAAATTATACTATATTGCACATCTTATACACTGCCAATGTGAGAACGTGTGTATGCGTGTGTGTGTGTGTGTGTGGATTCATACATAATTAACCTTCATAAACTTAAGCAATGATTCCTCAGACAGTTTCTGTTATATTTCCCCACTGAAAGTCTTCCATTTTTTAAAAATGAAATCTTTTCTAGAATTCAAAGCAAAGAACGTTTGGTAATCTGATCTCTTTAAAGCCATTTCAATTCTTGAGCTGGCATTTTGGTTTGTATTTTTGGTGGGGTTTTTTTTTGTAGGTTGGTTATTCTTTTTTAGTAGAGCATTGTCACTGAAGTTATTTTCAGAACATCATATGAATTTTTCATTGAAACATCTGTGTTAACTTTTATCATCCTTGCTCTGCTTTGTAATTTTGGAAACAGATATAAAGAATGAGCAACCTAGAGCACAGTAATATAGTGGGAAGCATCCTTCATAAGTCAATTGAGGAATTTAATAATCTCTTTAGAAATAAGCTCTGCAGCTATGAGAAAAATGTGTGGGTTAAAGGCCTTCCAATTAAGAAAGGTTTCTCTGTGGATTTATAGGCTGGTGGTTAGCTCTTCCTGTTCGAGTTTCCATGGCAACTGTCAGGTAGATTTTCTGCTACTTGCTAGGAAGTTGGAAATGTTGAGTCTGGTTGAGCCTTTCAATTCACTGAAGCTTAAATGAAATTCTTTGCAAGGAACTGGCATTTAGCCTGGGTCACTTATTCATATCTAGAAGAAAAATCAATTATAGTAATCAAATGTGCACATTGTTTTTTAATTGGAATTATTTTGGGTACACAAGTTTTTATTATTGTTGTGCCACAATCTATTTTTAATGCTAGGGTAGGAAAGGTTTGAAACGCTGCAGCTGGCCTTTTTGCTACTGATGGCTTAGGCTTTAATTACAGCCCAAGACACACAGACACGTCTCTTTCTGGTCTGCTTTTACAAGCTATAATCATTTCCAGTGATATTCATGACACCAGCCGAAATCTTGTAGACTCATTAGAATTGAGACACCTGTATTGCAAGAAACACAGCTTAACCACCTTTTCTCCTTTCAATTTTCTTGTCGTGTTGATTTGTTTGAATTAGGCTTGAGGAAAGTAAATAATTTGTATGCTGTTATTCAAACTTTCTGAGTACATCACATTTTAATTCCACATCAGAATCTTTGTGTGTTTGAGCACTTCTTTGTGCTCCTTACATTTTCCATCCCACACTGACTGTTGCTTGACAGCTCCATGCAAGCTTCATTCTTTTAATTCTCTAACATCAGGTATGTAGGCGTACATGGTGTGTACCTGTACTATCAGCCTTTCTGTAACGCATAATCTGCACCACCCAATGAGCTGTGTCCTACAGGCTTTATGTGAGCAATTCTGTGTAGATTTCATTGACTTTTCTTGCAAGAATAAAGTCAGCACAACCTGGCACAAAGATCACAGATTATCTACACAGAGGCAGGATGGTCCTCTGGCTAGAGCAATAATTAACCTGGGAGATTTTTTTTCCCTGCTCTGCCCCTGGCTTCCAGGCAAACAGAAGATTCATTTAGTATCAAATCCTAAACTCCATCAAAGTCCTCTCATACCACAGTTAATGAATCTACAATAATTTATGTTAGCTAAGAATCTACTCTGTTACCCAAGCCTCTCTCCAACTGTATAACAGAAATAATAGCAGCATGCTACCTTGGAGAGTTGTCATGAGGATAAATAGTTAGATGGGAAAGTGTTATGATACTAGGATAATTAAGACCAGAAAAATATCTTTGATAGACAGAAATCATCATAGCTGATTTCACATTTACTTTCATTTTTTCATTCCTTCTGCACAGAGAGACAGTAATAGCTTGACAAAGTAATGTACAGCTTCCATTTTTCCTGTTACTTTGCTTTGCTTCTTTCTTGTCTCCATTCTTTCTTTCCATGGGTTTCAACTAACTTTCTGTTACAAGCTTTTAAGAACCAACTAACCAAAATTTCATTTCATCTTCACCCACACCTTGTCCTGCCATATTTAATTGGCATTATTCTGTTTATCTTCATTCCCATGGGTTAAGCCCAAAAGATGCATGCACAGAAATCCAAACAGACTTAGTTAACTTTAAACATAAAATTAGTTCCTCTGGTATTGGTAAAGCAGCCAGAACAAAGTGTTAGCACTTTAAATTTTAACAGTCACTTTTTAATACCTCAAAGAAAAAAGGTCCAAGGAAACATAGCACACTGTGATGGAATACCCAATCCAAGAAGTTAAAGGTATATTTAAACTGTGGATTTTACATATACAGCTTAATTGGCTGCTAGAAGTTATGTAGGAGGGACAACATGACTGTCCAGTTTTCATGACAGACCATTTGTCTTAAGTAAATTCAGAACCCCAGTAAAACCCCTGGGTTTTACTTTACTATATAAAGTGTCTTGAAGAATAAGTTGTCAGTGTGGATATATTCCTTCTCTTTAGGTCTGCCAAAGACCTGCCCTGAACATGTCTATAAGTTTCGAGAGAAGGTTACATCACTCTGAGCATCAGTGTGAATTTATGGGTAGGTATCATCTGACATGTACCAAGGAACTAACTGGACAGACTCACAGATGCATACATGGGTGAAAGCACAGAGAAATTACTCTGTTTCTGAATAAGCAACTGGTTCTTACAGCCAGGAGTGTATTTTGATAAACTGCTCTGACCTTCTGCACTGGTTAGGGGTATATATACTTCACCAGGACATGGAGCTGAGCCTAGTCCATAAATCAGATTTTAAACTATAAATATAAAGCTATTCTTTAAAATATCAGTTCTCAAGAGACAACTGTTTTGCACCACAGGCAGATAAATGAAAACCAAGGTACTGCCAGTGCCACTAGTATATACTGCTCTGAGGTCTGTAGTGACTGCCCTTGTTCACTGGTTTATGACATTAGTTTTAATCAGCAAAAGGAAGAGCAGCTGTGCCTGTTCAGAGGACTGCCTCCATGACAATAGAGCTCTACAGGGCCTCTGAGTCGCAGACTCTACTCCTTTCCAGCAGCAAATACACTTGGAATAGGCAGGATTGATCTTTCATTGTCACTGGAGAAGATGATAGTGCAACGAAGACTTAGGAAAGGTTTTAAAATGTTCTCTTGTGGTAGTGTGCAAACAGAAGACAGGGTTCCTTTATTATGGTTTGGAACTTTTCAGTTAATTCCAGATTAAAATTCCAAGAGGCTGAAGGCTTGGGCTATAACTCGCTTTTCCTCTGTATATCTCTTCTGTGGCTATTCAAACACTGGGTTCAGGCACACAATAAAAGAAGCCAAGTGCCTACTTAACCTCAGTCTAGCACAGTACATGGATGAGAAGAGGCTGGGGAATAACTCTACTTCGCTGCTCACTATATAGTGTAGCTGACCCAGTAGTGACAAGCTGAGGGTGGTACTGCTGTGCTGGAAAGTTCTACCTAACTCCAGTGCAACTAAGCAAGGAAATGAGGGGAATTGTGACTGCAAAGCATAATGTCTTCAAGGTAGTTGTATTTTCACCAGCCCTTGCTGACAGCCATGTGTAAAATAATTATTTTAATCATTTCTATGAATACATGCTGAATAACTGGTTCTAAAGCAGTACTGTTTATAAGCTGCAACTGTCAAAATGGCAAAGATGTGGAAAGCACCGATGCTTGTTACAAAAAATCTGAAGCAGTACATTCACTCACTGCTCTATATAGCCACATCTGTTTTAAATGTAAAGGCTGCTGTTGCAAGTGACCTTATATACTTTCAAGCATTAAAGTATGTTAGAGAGTGTGTTTTTGGAAAGGTTAAAAAAGATGTCGTTTCTTTTTTCAGAAGCTATTAGTTGAATACAAGGAGAGTATTTCAGCCACATGGTGTTATTGTAGGAAATACGAGGATCATTTCAGATTCAGTAATGGCTTGTGTTTCCTGGCGCTAAAATATTGTGGCATGTAATTAATGACTATACTTCTCCATCACAATCACAATACAGATTCGTATTGCCATTTATGCAGGTGCTCACAGGATTATCCACACACAATTAGTCTGTGGTTGTTCTCAATAGTTCCTCCGCAAGGCAAGAAAAAGTTTTACCAAGTCACTGTCTTGCCTTCTCAGCGAAACATCAGAATGAAGAAATGAAAATGAGCTTTTCTTGAGTTGTGTAGTGGTTTAACCCCAGCCAGCAACTAAGTACCATGCAGCCACTTGCTCAGTCCTGCTACTCCCAGTGAGATGGAGAAGACAATCAGAAATCAAAGTAAAACTCATAGATTGAGATAAGAACAGTTTAATAACTAAAATTAAAATATACTAATAACAAGAATTTAAAAATTATAACAACAATAGTTGGAATTAAGAGGACTACAACAAAAAGAGAGGAAAACAAAAAACTAAGACAAGAGAAGTGATGCTCATCACTTAATGAGTGATGTCTGAGAAGTGATCTGCCCTTCTTCTCCACCTTTCACTGGTTTCCCTATTGGACATTCTATGGTATGGAACATCCCATTGCCTAGTTTGTGTCAGCCATCCTAACCATGCATGGTACGACTGGAGACCTCCACACATCCCATCCACCCTGAATGCGTCTGTGATCTGTGACCTGAGTGGAGTTGCTCAGTATATGCATTCCTTCAGAAAGTATTGCCTGAGTTCTTGATCTAGTTCATAGTCTTTCCTTTTTTAATTCTTTCTTAATTGATCAACATTGTCTCTTTCCAGAACAATAAACTTTTCCTAAAATTATCTTTCAGTTCTTTTCCTATTTACAGTAGTATAAATCTAAAATAACTTAATGGAGGCTGATGCAGTGATTCAAATTTATATTGCTGTCATTGATGTGTGGTTCAAGAGCTTTACAGCATGAAGACCTTTAATGTTTGCAGGGACAGTTGGAGTTTTAAATAGACTCTGTATTCTCTACACTCACATTTCCAATCCAGAGAACAGCTTTTGAGATTCTGAGGAACTACTTTTTTTTTATCTGTATATATTCTATTCTGTTTAACATCTTTATCAATGATCTGGATGAGACGATTGAGTACCCTTTCAATAAGTATGCAGATGATACATGCAGTGTTGGTCTAATTGAGGGTAAGAACAGAGTGCAGAAGGATCTGGACAGGTTGGATTGACGAGTTGAGGCCAGTTGTATGAAGTTCAACAAGGTCAAGTGCTGGTCCTGCCCTTGGGTCACAGCAACATCATACAATGCTACAGACTTGAGGAAGAGTGGCTGGAAAAGGTCTCTTCCAACCCCTACCATTCTATGATTCTATAATTCTGTGAAAGCTGTCCAGAGGAAAAAGACCAAACAGTGTTGATCAACAGCAGCTGAAGATGAGCCAGCAGTGTGCCCATGGAGGGCCAATGGAGGCCAATGGCCTCCTAGCTTATATCAGAAAGAGCATGGCCAGCAGGGCCAGGGTACTGATTGGTGAGGCCACACCTTGAGTGCTGTGCTCAGTTTTGGGCCCCTCGCTGCAAGAGGGACAATGAGGTGCTGGAGCTTTTCCAGAGATGAGCACCAGAGCTGATGAAAGGTCTGGAGCACAAATCTGATGAGGAGTGGCTGAAAGAGCTGGGAGTGTTCAGCCTGGAGAAAAGCAGGCTGAGAGGAGACTTTCTTGTTCTCTACAACTACCTGAAAGGAGGTTGGAACAAGGTGGGGAGTCAGTCTCTTCTCACAAGTCACAAGCATCATGACAAGTAAAAATGGCCTCAAGATATGCCAGAGGAGTTTTAAATTATATATTAGGAGAAATTTCTTCACTGAAAGTGTCGTGAAGCATTGGAACAGGCTGCCCAAGGAAGCAATTGAATCACCATCCCTGGAGATGTTTAAAAGCCATATAGATGCTGTGCTTAGTGACATGGTATAGTGGTGGTCATGGCAGTTCTGAGTTAACAGTTGGACTAGATTTCTTAAAGATCTATTCCAGCCTCATCGATTCTATGATTCCATATGAGATCAGCCTGCTCTTTTTAGTTCTCCTAATCTAAATCGGCAGAAACAGGCCAATGTCATGTAATCCCCTGTCTGAAAGAGAACAAAAATGTACAAATCATCCAAATCAGACATTTGGATGTTTCTTATCTTACACCCTTTCAAATATTAGCAAGCACATAGCGTCAGGAAGATCTTTACATTGTATGATTTAAATCTGAGACACAAATGTGTTTGAAAATGTTTCAACGACTACTGATTGTTCTTTTTTTTTAAAGAAAAAAACAACAAACTAGTCTTAATTGTTGCTATGGTTACTAACACATCTGACAGGATATGTTGCAGTGGGAAAACAGTGTGAATTCTGTGAACATTTCCTGTTGTCTTTCCATGGAAAGATTTAGATCAGGGCTACTTAGTGGCAACTTTACAAACTCAACTAGAAGGCACTATGAAATTGAAAGGCAAACAGTGTGAAACGAATGGAAAGAAGTACTCTGGTTAAACAAACGAACAGAAAGAGCATGATTGGCCAGTAAAACTCATTGTCTTCGTAGAAATAAGGGATTATTTGTAGAGTTAAAAACACTATTGGGCACTGTATGTAGATGGCAACATACTCACTTGGTAAGAATTCAAATACCTGTATTTTCAACAGACTCAACAGAGTTACTCTTTATGGTTCTGGCCAATTCATTAATATGGAAGGAAGTGGGCAACAGTCCAGATTCTTTAGAGTTCCCGTTGTCTGAACATGGCCTTACAAACTGTGAGTGAAGAATACTTGCCTTGAAGTTTGCACATTTCATGTTCTAAAAGATAAAAATAAACAGAATATTTCCCAACTTATATTTCTCATTGTCAATAAGATGACCTATACATTCTCTTTCTCAGTCTTCCTACTACCCATATTTTTGAGTTTCAAGATGAAAGAATTTGATGTACCACTCCTCTATTTATAGCTCAAGCAATTCAACTTCAAGGTGAGTGGTTTCATTGAAAGATAAACTTCTAACAAAACCTCACTGATTTGTAAATGACCAATTCTGCTGACACTGCAGACTGCAAACAACTTAAACTACCCTGGGAAGTTAGCCACTTACTGTACCACAGAGTAAGAGCATCTATTGTTTCCTTGCCCAGAAAACAGTTGGTGAGTTTTTTCTTTTATTTTTTCCTTATTTAAAAAAAACATATATATCCATTTCCAAATGGTTTTGTAAAAGGATTAACTTTTAAGATTTTGGTTTAGTGTTCATGTAATATTTAAAACATCATAACTTCCATTGCATCCTTTGTCTGACAGACTTACTGATTTTAAATTATTTTAGGGGAGACTGTTAGCATCTTTCCTCCTTTTAAATTATATTCTAAACATAATAGTTCATCCTCTCATGTCTAAGACTTCCAACCTTTAGCACTGGTATTTCTTGTCTTGACCTTAGTCTTGTTGATATCTCTTCTCCCTCAACTAAAGGAAGTTTCTGTTGTATTGACACCCTTATTCCATATAAAAGAAGTGGTAAGACACGATTTTGCACTCCATCTCCTTTCAAACTCAGTGGTCATCTAGTGACAAATAAAATTTTTTGTCTCATATTTCAAAGATAAAATATACTTTTGTCAAACACCATAGTTGCATTTTGTTTAGAGTCTCATTTTATGGAAATGGCCTAATATTGATGAAGTATAGCCTCTGCATCCCTTAGAGAAACCAAGAAGGAAAGGGGATAACTGCATACATATGCAATATTTCTAAGCATCAGGATTATTTTGAAGGTAGATCATGATTATTTTTCACTAAAAAGGTGCATTCCCTTCATTTTTAGACTCATGTAAATTAATCACATTTGTTTGAACTGAGGATATGATTGATTCCCTCTGCAAATATTTTTTGTACCAGCTTCTTCTACTTGAGGTTCCTTCATTGTAGGGATGATTCAAGCTTTTGTACTGTCAAGAGAAAAGCATCCTTCCCATAGTCCTTGAAAGAAGGGGAAAAAAGCATAAAAAACTATATAACCAATCTGGGCAAGCAAAGATCAACCATTCTTCAGATGGAGAATTAACCTCTTAGTAAGTCTAGTTAGATCAGCTACACATGCTGCCTCCTCCTCTTAGGTTATTATCTAGTCCTGGGAGCAACTTCTGGCCCTCATCCTAGTGTCACACAGCCACACAGATGGAGACGTCAAGCCTTCCCACATCTAGAACCCTGTGAGTCTGAATGTCATCTGAGAAAGTTGCAGCAGGCCTGTGGCCTTAAGAGTTACTATTGATTTCTTTGTGGAGGGTTCAGGATGTTTGGTTTTTTTTTTTTTTCAGTTCTGAACACCTGAAATAATCAAACAACCATGTTATGTTGCATCTGAAAGAGGTTTTCATAAAATCACTCAAAGAGTATGTATTATGTGCCTTGAATATGGCATTAGGACCATAAGGAAGATATGAATAATATAATGCCAAACAGCTGTGCAGGGAGAGGAAGCAAATTAAGGCGTGATTTCATTCATATTTCCTACAGGGCATGATCTCTAGAAAGATCTATCATCTGAATTATATCCTGGTGTCACCTAGGAGGGAGGTAGATGATTTCCTCCAAAGCCAAAACCTAGACATGAATGAATGGATGTAGAATGATTGGGGAACAGAGATCAGAGAGCAATGCGACTGTAAAGATGCTCTACCAACCTCTACATCTTTTTTGTTTTGTGATCTCCTGTGTAGAGTTTTGCATGAAAAAGTAAGTTTAAAAAATGAAGGTGAAGGGAGGCCTGGCATGAACGTAGTATTTTCAGTGAATTTTTGATGTACTACCTGGTAATGAAGGCACATCTCAGAAAGAAAGTGTGATTGTTGCACCTTGTTTGACTGTGTGGGGGAACTGCTGAAATTCATTTCTGCACCCAGACACTACAACTGACTCCATTTAGCAGAGTCCTTCAGTGAAAGTACTTTTACTTGTGTTTTTTTTTTTCTTTTCTTTTAACAAACTCTGAAGTGTATATTTTCTGTTAAAAATAGTTAATACTAATTAGGGTTTTTCAAAGTAAAAATGGGTATTTGATTCAAAATAAAAGAATTTTAACATATTTTTCTTGTTATGAAAAGAAAAATACAACAAGAATTAAAAAGCCCAATTTTATAACATCTGTTGGATAAAATGATTCACACTTTCTTAAATTTTTTGGCCATGTTATCATTTCTCCTAGTCTACATCTTTTCTTGAAGCTGACTTCAAATTATGTCAGCTGGCCTGCTCTACATACCTTTTAAGCTGCACATTTGTTTTAAGAAACCAAAATAAGAGGACAGACTGAAAGGGGGGAATTGTCTTTAAATTACCGGGTTTCATATTCAACATCCTACTGTGTGCATGATAGAACCACAGAAACCAGCAATGTCAAAGACATTAGATCATCTAGTCTTTCTTTTTTAAAATGCAGAATTCTATTTGCTTTGATATCAAATCAAAAGAAACCGAAATGGAACTGTATGTAAAAAATTAAGGCAAATGGTTCTGGCCTTAGAATACAAGTTACTGTACCATTTTATATTTCATGTCTCTAAGGGAGGATTTTCTGAAAATACAAATGGGAGTTGGGTGCCTAAGTTGATGGAAATCGGACACCTGACTCCCATTTGTGCCTTTGAAAATCTTCCTTTTATAAATCATTGTGGAATTCCTATACTGTGATAGAACGCAGAAAGGGAGAGAGGGCTTAGAAGTAATGCTTGAAGTTCTCCAAGGACTATAAGGATACCCTTTCTACTTTCTTGCCTTTGAAACCAATAGTCTTGGTTAAGTCACTGTATTTAAATATAGCTGTTCTTTTGCAAAGAGTTATGGCTTGCAAATTTTGATAACCAGCTTCCTGCTGCTGGTCATTCAAAGTTTTGCTGTCTGATCTTTTTTAAAAACCTGCACTATTGTTTGTACCTATCTTTTAGTAATAGTCTGAAGCAGTGAATCTCTGAAAAATATGGGGAGATGAAAGTGTTTTGTGGCTCATTGGGCCACTGATTGCTGTAATTATTGCAACACTTTTAAGTTACTTTTGTTGCTTTCTATTCTATTTTTTTTTCTGTATTGAGGCTTTCTGACCAGCTATTACACTATCCTAACAAGAATATACAGAAAATCAATGACCTGAAAAGTTCAATGCACTGTTATATGACTTAACTTGGAAATATTGTGCAATATAGTATTATTCATAGCCTAATCCTACCTCAGTTTTTTCCTTGTTGTAACAATCTGCTTAATGCTTTATAGACCTGATACAATATAACTCCTTCTTCAAAGCAAAATAATTTCTGTAAGGTACAGCATAACAAGAAGAGATACTCTGATTTCCCGTCACTATTTTTTTTCATCACACAGAAACCCAAGAGAATTGCCATTCCTTCTCAGATGTGAGAATGTTTTGAAGGTGTGTTTGCATTCTCCCTCAGGATAAAATTTTTAAGGTCTTAAAACCAGATTGGAATTCATTCAGAAGAACAGACAGTTGTTTAGGGCAATGAAAGATATTATGACAGAATAGGAGATTCAGTTTGAGGAAGATTAAATGGTTTTTAATCTATTATTAACTGAAGAGTACATAAAATAACACATCATAGGTACACTACTTTTTATACCAACAGGCTTAGACAACTTACACATTACAATACTTTAAGAGTTATTCAATGAAATATGTCTCAGTTACTAAGATACTCAGGAATGCTAGAGTAAGATCCCGGAATGTTAGAAAAAAAATCCTAAACACTGAAAAAATACTAATGTGATAATATTAGGAAAGGATGCAAGAAACCATCTGGTAAGCTTCAGGATTGTCAGAGTGGTATCAAGTCATGGAAAATATGTAAAAATGAAACAGGAATTAAGTTGATGGAAATTTAAAGAATAAAATATCAGCCAGAACTCATTAATGCAAAAAATTCCTTTTACAAATTTGAATGTCATCTTCGATGAGATTATGAGTTTGGATGGGATAATTAAGAGATGAAACACATTACTTTGGGTATGCAAATTAGGCATTACAGTGTCTAAAATGACCTCACATGGAGATTTACAACACCTGCCTAATCTAACACTTCAGATGGTTTTAGGCAGTGTGTAAATACTTGGTCCAAAAGAGTTGTGTAAGTGTGCTATCAGAGGCTGCGGGCAGGTGGGATCTGTATGTCAATCTAACAGCTTTCTGTTGCCTGAAGAGGCAGCATTAAACCTCCCTCCCCTCTCTTCTCCTCCTCTTTCCCACCTTCTTCTGTTTCAAGCCATTCCCTTCTGTTGTCTGTTGGGCTCATAAGACTAATTCAACTTGCAAATGTACTTGAATTTATTCACTGTTTTGCTGGGCTGTTTTTCTTCTGCTTTAATAACTGTAATTGACTCATCAAGAACTCAGGCAAATATCAGAGCCTGCATAGGTAAAAAAAAAAAAAAGCTGGAGCATGTGGCCAGGAGCTGACTAAGGGAGGTGGAAAGATGAGAAAAGTCAGGATGGCTTCTTTTGGCAAGAGGAAGCTGCTGAGTCAGCCCTGGCCATCCATTTGAAAGCATATTTAGGGCATAAACTGAAGAAGCTATAAAGAAGCACCTTAGCTGAAGTAGATTTAGTGCATCATCTGAAACATCTCCAAAGTAGTACCTCAGTTTGAGTAGATGAGTTCATACTGATTGAGAGAAAGAGAAGGGGGTTCTAAAATCTACACTGTACTTTACAAAAGAAAAAATAAATCCCAGAGGAGAGAAAGGAAGGTGCTCATTTGTGATCCCACAGTCTTAAATAACAGGCAGAGTAGCAATTTTGCACTCAGGTGCCCAAACTCTGACAAAGTCCATAATGGCTACTCAAATGGGCATATAAATATCCATACACTTATATTTTTAAAAAGTACCAAGTGACACTGTAACAACAGAATAGCTTCACAGAAAATCAGTTAAATTATGGAGATTAAACTGGACATCAGAAAAAATGCTTACAGAAAACATTTCACTCTATGAAAGTATTTCAAGTAGGATTCTGTAGAAATCTATATTAGGGCTGAGAAGATTCAGTGTTTCCATAGTGATGTAGAAGTAAACATGATACAGCTGCCAAAAAATGGGTAATTATTGGCAGAATGATAGATAACGATAGTGACAAGGAAATCCTGCAGAACAATCTGACAAGCAGAGTCCATTCAAAGAAAAACGCCTACAGATACTTGCATCTGTACAGCTAGCTGCACACATAAAAGTAAGGAACAGTACAAGATTGGGAATTGCATCCTGATAAACCACTAACCCTAAAATTATATATCATTATAGTCTAACAGGACCTCTATATAAAGTCCTAGTAAGTTATTGGGCCAGAAAAACAGTTGTAACTCTTTGAGAAGAAGCAAAAGACTAATACTAATTGTTTGTGTGACAATAATAGCAAAATAGTCTTTCTTGGTCAAGTTGCCTTTATTCTCTTTTTTTTTTTTTTCAAGAAAAATGTTGAAAATAATTGGACAGGGTACAGGCAAAGCTATAGGAAGTGCTTTATGCTAGAGAAAAAAAAAAAAACCAACAGTTTTCATTTTGCTATTTAAATTGCTTAAGGTGTTTATTTCATCTAAATCCATACATATATGCATCCTATAAAAGTGCTTGCCCTGCGAAAACATGATGTGACTGCAGGACATAACTCCTCAAACCTTAGAAAATTATCTCTCACCAAGTAAACACTACTTTATTTTCAAATGAATGTAATTTCTTCCAGAGGTGACAGAGCTTTTTTCCTGGGACAGCTTCCCAGGTTAATTTGTCCATGGTTTTCCTATGTCAATTAACTGCTCTTCCCTTGGGAGCAACTCCCCATGTATGCCACAGCTTGAAGGAAGGTTGAGAGGTGACTTGATAAGTACCTCCAGAAGTAGAAAATCAGAAGTTTAAATGACTCTTTGATCTAGCAGTGAGAACTGTAACAGCACAATAACAAGCCAAGCCAAATTCTAATTGGAAGGTAGGTACCTGTGGTAAAGAGTGAAAGGGATTAACCACTGGAACAGATTATCAATGGAAGTGTGGGTTCCACTGACTTTTCATGTCTTCCTGTCAAACATAGATGTCTTTGTGGTAGCCAACTGCAATTTGGTTTGATTCAGGCAAAATCAAATTGCTTTTGATGCACAGAGTGCACAAGAGTGCACAAGTTGAAGGTTTTATCTGCCTCCATCTCAATGGCTGACTGAGCAAAAGAACAAAATGACATAATTATTACATGAGTAATTTCCATAGTTTTATTTTAATATTAATTATTACAGAGCTGATTAAATATTAATGAAAATAAAGGGGGTTTACTGGAATGTCCTCTCAGTGAGATTTGTTTTCTCTAGTGAAGCTAATGAAGATATTATCAACCTTCAGATATTATTTTCCTTATGAGGAAAGGTTGCAGGATGTGGGGCTGTTTAGTCTGGGGAAGAGGAGACTGAGGAGAGATCTCATGAATGTTTCTAAATATCTAAATAGTGGATGTTCCATTTAAACATAAGAAAAAACTATTTCACTGTGAGAGTGAAGGAGCCCTGGCCCAGGCTGCCCGGAGAGGCTTTGGAGGCTCCTTCCCTGGAGGTCTTCAAGACCTGCCTGGACACATTCCTGTGCTACCTCATCTACATGGACCTGCTTCTGCAGGGGGGGTTGGACTCAATGATCTCTAAAGATCCCTTCCAATCCCTACCATTCTATAATTGTATGATTGTATGATTCTATGATGATTCTATGATTCTAAGATATGGGGATCTCAACATTTTACAAGGTTAAATGAGTTTTTCTACTCTTTTTGATGAATGTGTTACATAAGTAAATGCCACTTCTGTCATTTTTGTAATATAAACAAAATATTAGCACCCGCTCTCATAAAATTGGTAAAAAATTAATATTTGAATCCTCTCAGATTATAATCCAATTTAAGGCAAGAGAGAAGGATTTAAAGAAAATCCAGATGTGTGGCTAGTCATCTTATTCGAGAAGTTCCTAAAACTTTTTTGTGCAAATGGGCTGCATAAATAGTAAATAATAAATTAGAAAACAGCAAATATATATCCATTCAAACATTTATGCTTGATACTTTAAGGATTCATAAACATCTGTCTCACTGAATACTCAAATAACATGACCTCTCTAGAAGCACTGTGTTGATTAACTGTGACTTCTGTCAAAAATGTTTTTTAACAAGTTTTTCACCAAGTTTTTCTCCATTTTTTTCAGCTAAAGCAGCTCTAATGTCAGGAATGTACAGCTAGATCTTAATTAAAACATGATGGTAAGATCAAATGGTTTTAATTAGAGAAGGGTAATACTCCATGTGTAATGGAAGTGATTTACAATGTGGTTAATTTGATCTAGATGTCTCTCAACTTGCAACTTTTGCATCTAAATATTACTCAAATCCTGATGAAATTCTGTAGGATTTGAGAGTCTTGACATTCACTGGAAAATATTAGTCTGAGTCCTTCAAGATTGCAATAGTGCAAGTGAGTGCATCTGTGTGCTTAACAAAGTGCTCAAATGTGATTTGCAGAAGAAAATTCTTCAGGGTTAATAAATTAAGTGTCCCTTTTTCAGATGTCTAGTGAAGGAATAGCTTTTGTGAAAACAGCTTTTTGCTGTTTCACTTAAGCTGCAGAGTAGTCAGTACCTAATACAGACATTTCCAAGAACTCATAAAGAGGTTTGGGGTTGTTTTTTTTTTCTTTAACTTGACTAAGCTGTTTTAAAAAGATGGATAATTTGATCCTGAAACTTTTTAATTATAATGTGTAATTGAAATGCTTAGATTTCAATTAAAACAAAACAGCCTAAAACCATAGGGTGTTAGAAGCTTTTAAGCAGGCTATAATTTATTGCCATTTTGATGATCTGTAAGACTTCAACTTAAATCAATTATAAATAACTCATTTGAAAATGGATACAAGAGAAATTAACTAAATTGATACAAGCTTATTTTTGTGATCTGAAAATATACGCATAAATGGCAAGAAAATGTTAATTGACCTTAACCTTTTCTGTGATAAGTCTCTTCAGTAATGTAGTAATACTTGGAACTAATATAGTATAGTACCTCTTATCTAAAGATCTCAAAGAGCTTAGAAAAATTAATTAAATCTCACAAGACTTCTCTGACAAGGCATATGAAGTATTAAAAAGGTGATTAAAAAAAAAGAGAGAGTCTAAAGTCAGCATTTTCAAAACAGGGTGCCAAATGTTAGGAATGTGACCCTAAATATGCTTATTGTAGAACCTTTACTTTCATATAAAAACCATACTTGCCATTGATCTTATGGTTCTGATGGCTTGTAAGCATTAAGCTTTTGGCTCACAAAGTCCTTGATGCAAGAACTTGATTACTTTGGCCTTTACAATGCCATGTAAACCATAGGTCTGGTAATGCCTCTTTGTTTTCCACCTGCTTGAAATAAAGAGACATCCTGTTATCTTTAACAACAAAATTTAGCTGAGGTATGTGTGTCACTGTGTGACCTTGTTTTTTACAATAAAAGATGTAACTATCAAATATTTAAAAGTTTCATGTGTTTGTGGGTGAAGATCACTGAAAGTTAAACTCTTTCTAAAGAATTAAATTAACTTTTGGACATTTTATTAAAACAACAAAGGACAAATTCAGAAAATGCATATTGTGTTCTTGTCACTGTGAAATCTCTGATTTGGAGTATTAATGGCAGAATAGAACCAGCTGGAGCTATTCATTATAATTCTGGTGGTAGCTGATGTTTTCATAGCTCCAGTGACCAGTAGTGTAGGATGCATATTTGACACCAACAAAGACAATATTAAGTTTTGTTGACAATCTTTCTTAAAAAATATATTTCTCATCTGAACATAGGGAGCAGATGCCTTTTCTAGGTGTCCCCAGGTACATAGGCATGATTAATACATTCCACGTTATTCAATTGCACAGCTGACATTTTCTAAAATGGCATGTTGAGTATTTATTCATGAGCTTGGAGTTTGTCCTTGAAAGAGCTTAAACCTTTTCCCCCCCAAAAAAGAGTCAAATCAGCTATACACGAGATTTGCTACTAGATTTCCTAGATTAATTTGCGGTTTTGTTTTCTAGTAGCAACAGTAGAGTTTGGTTGAATCAGCAAATTGTGGAATTAAACCATTGCTTTATCTGTCTTCCTTGAAAACTGCTTTTAAAGTCAGCTAGATACTCAAATGGATTAAGCAACCTTATACACCATGAAAGAACACCATAAGTGTACCCAAAAGATCATTCTCAATTGAACTTTGCATTCTCTTTGAAAGAAAGATCTTACACAATGCCATCAGCTGTATAAATGCCAACTAATAAGTGGGAAGACAGCTGCTTGTTCAGTTTCCAGCACTACCACTGAGAAAGTCAAAACCTTAAGTGTTGATTACATGTTCAGCTAGATTTTGCATTGTCCATCCTGTTATTTTACAAATATTTCCTACATCATTATCTGTGCTGATACATTTCTGGGTATTTAAAATTTGGAAAATGCTGGAGATTGAAGTCGAACTTTGCCCTCCTGCAAATGAGTGCTGTGGTTCCAGGATAAACTCTCTTCTAGCAGCTGTTGGCAAACTACACAAAGTCTCCTTGTTCAGCACCCATATGCAGCAGCAGCAGCCGCCTTCACTCAGCCAGGGGCTCTATTTCGGGTTGACTCAGAAGACTTGCTCCACTCATCTATTTGTCCTGCTTGTGTGGGCCTGATTAGCATAGCAGCAGAGTGGCTTGCAGACCACATCTGTTACCTAATGATACTGTCTGCTGACACGTTCATATATCTTTCAGGGAGTCTTTTCTACCTCTTCTCACAGCTGCTTCCAGTTCCTTTCTGGTCCCATTTAACTTGCGTTTTGCATAGCTGTGTGAGTCTTACTGTGGCTCCAATCCTAATTCTCCTTTCACTGCCTCTCTGTGTGCATTGTGCTTGTTGGAAATTTACTTTGTGAGAGCTAGCTGCCTCTAGATTTTCATGGGAATTAGCTTATTGTAAGGGATTTTCGGGACAACTAAGTAAGGAACATTTTTCTTCCTTCTGCCCAACAAAACAGCTTGCTGCTCATATGGGACCAATGCTCAGCTGACCCCAACTACATCACTGCAGCTTGGCAGACTTATCTCATTTAAGGAACTGGCTTTCCAGAAAAGACCTACTTTCTTGCAAAGTCTTTTGCTCCTCAGATTGGAAGGACTTAACCTTTACTGTTGACTTGACCTTTAAAGCCTAGTCCCAAGTGCCTTGCTTCCTCATCTGCAATGAAGACTCTACTCAAGCTCCTTCAGCCTGAGAAGGGTTGGCAGGACACCTCCCCTAGCCCCTGAGCTCTGCCACATGTGCTGGGCTGGGGATAACTGAAGCAGCTGTATCTATGTCCAGTGGCATCCAGGGAGGGAGATTTGGCTTGAAACAGAGTTTACAAGGTTGGATATTTTTTTTCTTCTTCTTGTTGCCAGTAAGAGTTTGTTGCAGCTAGTTTTATTTGCAGGACTGGATGTGTCTCTCAAATAAGGATACCTATAGCTCTGGAGAAGACTAGATCTTAATTGTCCTGCCCTGGAGGGATTTTGTGATAATAAATATTTTCGTTTAGTAAATCGAACTGGACACACAAAACTGAGATATACCTCAGTAAACCACATCACTAATCATTTTTAAATAGCTTGCTTGATGCCACTCTTTAAATCTATTTTATATATCATAAATGATGACCTCATATCTTGTAACTTGTTTAATGTGTCCCTTCTGATTGTTCTAGTGCTCAGGCATTGAGTGATGCTGGAAACCAAATGAATAGCAGCCTTATTCTGTGCACTGCTAGATAGGTTGTCCTTGCAGTAACAGTAAACTGCATCATCGAAAACAGTCCCTTATGGTTTTAGATGACCCTGTCAAATAATCCCATTCATAAATCTATTAAACTGCATTTTCAAACCAGTGAAGTTTCTTATTCCACCTCTTGTTGTTTATGTACTGAGCCAGGTTGCTCTGACAGTTACAATTTTCCTTCCCTTTTTAGTTTAAGTGTATTTTTTCTTATAACATCCAACACTGCCAAGTAATAGGGACAAACATCTTTTGACCTGTGTGATAAAGATCAAAATTAAAGATAACACACACAAATCACATTATATAGCAAGGTGGACTTGCTATGTGCCTTTGGAGCATGTAAGGAACTATCTGTTTAGGCAGTACGATGGGTGAAGAGAGTCTAAATTCACAACAATTGCTGGGAGGAATTTCCTAAAGTGTATGACACTGAACACAATTACAGAATGCAAGTTTTTGTGTCATTTGTGTTTCTAAATAGTATGGTCTGAGTATTTCCAATATTTCCAGCAAAGAAGTATGAACAGGTTCCCAAATTCTAGTAAAGACTTACACGTAAAATCCGTGGTTGGGCTTTTTGAAGTATGTCTAAAACTGTAGTCAGATAAAATTTCCTACTGATCCATGAAATGTTGAAGTTTAAACGGCACCATTTAGCTACAACCACCTGTTTCAATTAATTCTCTTATGTTTCATGCATTGAAAGCTTTCTTCTTTCTCTTTAAGTCACTCTGTCAAAGCCCACAGATGTTTTATTTCTGCTGAAGTTCTATTAGGCTTTCAGTAATAACAAGAGGTGAATTAAATAAATCTACAAAACATAGCCTACATGAGCATCTATCATCACTTGCAAAACATGTAGGCACAGTTGTCAGATAAGAGAAACAATCCTAAAGGACTTGGCAAGACAACAACCAACGTTGTGATATACTTGCTGGATATCACATTCAGTTACAAGGTTAGGGAAAGAAATACAGTCTCTTAAGTGGGGCACTAAACAGGGAAGCACACTGCTGGTCATAATCCTTGCTCTTCCACTGGCCAGGCAGGCGGTATTTTACCTTCCACTACATCTTGTGAATTTATGCTGAGATCTCTCTTTGCTTAATGTGTGGGGCATCGCTTTTGGCAAAAGTCTTTTGGTATACTACTGATATGGACAGTAATCTAACACCAAAAAGTGATACATTTTTTTTACATTCTTAATAAAAAAGGAGGCATTGTATAGAGCACTGTGTGGCTAGAAACACACAGCATGAAAATAAGTTGATACTCAGCTACAATGCAGTGGAGAATTGTCTCGAATATTTTTAAGATCATCAGTTAGCATTTGTTTCCCATCTGTATCTGTCATATGAAGAGAAGCCATCCGGCTTCTGCTATATAACCACCATCTTCCTTGTGTTGTAGGCTTTGCCATGCATAACCTATATGTCTCTAAGGAGATTTGCAGTTCTTTGAATCCTTCTCTCCACGGTACAGTCCCTTACATTTCTAAGTATAGAAGAAGGCAAGTCTGTAACTTTGTAAGTGAAGACTAATAAGGTAGTTTATCTTGCTTTATATTGTTTTTCAGGAGAATAGCAATGGTACACTGAAGACCAGGCTCTGGTTTGGGGTTTTTTTGCATTATCTACAGGACACATTTGATTCATCCATTGAGTTGTTCTAAGAAGTTTTCAAATTACACCTCTGAGATGGTACCTCTAGCTCACCCAAACTGAATAACCTCCATAGACAACTTACAGGCCGTTTATCCAGGAGAACTTTTCCATTGAAGATGTTGAATCCATTGCTACATACCTTACCAGCCTATAAAGTATCACCTGTGCTTGTGTGGTCTTCTGTTACAACACCTACTCTATGACAACCATCTGATGTTTCCTAAAATTTCAACTGGCACCAGTTGTGCATTCTGCTTTCATCTTTACAATTACTTATCTTCAAAATGTCTACACTTTAGTTCCAGCAGAAGAAGATAGAAAAAATTCTTCTGCATCTCCCCTTATAAAAGCAGCATGCATTAAATCCTAATTCTACCAACATTACCTAAAACCAGCCCTTGTGTGAGAAGATCTCACCTCCAGCAGATGACCTTGGCTCTCTGCTCTACTGGAGTGCCCCATCCCATTCTGGACTTGCCCACAGACAATCACAACAGAGAGCTTGATGTATTATGATGTCTGGAAGGGAAGGTAATAAAAATTAGGAAATGAGTTTTCAACTTCAAATAAACCAGTATTTTTCTTTAGTCTAATCAAATTCAAAGCAGTTGCATTGGTTGTAAAGTATTTTATAATACTGCATTTAAATTACTGTAGAAAGGAAAAATTTACTGTGTGACATTCAGAGAGGAAAGCAGCTGCAGAACAGTTTAGCAAAATCGCTATAATTGAAATAGGTGTTTCCCATCCACAATGAAAAGGTATATATGGGGGATTTTGAGGGGGAGGAAGGAGACTTGTTTAGATTTTCTTTATGCTGAGAGTTTTTGTGAGACATTTCAAAACAAATATTTCATGATTCAATGTATTATGCAATTACAATAATAGTTAGCTTTACCTGTAAGTAGCAAAATTATAACTTTACTCAGTTTTGAGAATGCATATGTTAAATATTGCAAATTATTTTTTATCAGTAGTTTCATCTTCTAATTACCCTTTTTATTCTAATTACCCAAAAAAAAACAAAACCACAAAACCTGTCAAAGCTTCTAAATTTATTTCTGTCATGTTGGCCGTTATGCCAATACATGGCTTTTATGTCAGGTCTTGGAGAGAAAGGTGTTTGTTAGGGTGATTACTTGCTCTATAGACAGAGTTGGAGGCATAAGTGTTGAAAAAGCAATGAGAATTTTTTCAGAATATGGACATGACTATTTAAAACATGTAAAATGTTCTTTTGCAAAAATGACAGGAATTAATCAAGTGTGGTAAACCCTGAGACACTGATATTCTCCCACCAATTTTTTTTTTTATTTAAGACCTTTGTGTAGAGCAAACATCTCCTGGGACTACTCTTTGACAGATCAAAGTTTTTATTATTGTTCATGTCATCCTATATCAAGGTGCTAGATTTTTTTAGAATTCTTTGCCAAACTGAGCTCAAGTTGAAACATAAAGAAGCTTTAGTGTTGATTTTGCTATGTACAGATAGACCAATGCCTCTTAACATCTTGCTCCAAACGGGCAATCACAGGATAAATCACAGAGTTTGAAAGCCTCTTGGCTTTAGCATGAAACTGGGTTGAAGCCAAGTATTAGATCTACATGAGCATTATTAACCTCCCCCTCTGCTATTAAAATCTAGGGGGCTATGGCAGAAGTTTTCAGCCTTCTTTAAAATTACAAAGGTCTAGGAAAGCACTTTTCACACACCAAAAAGTACTCTCTGAAAACAATACTCAGGTCTCACTGAAGTAATGAGATTTGTTTGAAAAATGTTAAAGGCACATCTAAAGATTTAGATCAAGACTTAGTTCTTCATATTGAAAGCAGACTGAAGATGCTGGTTTGATGGCTCCTGATATGGCTGCAGAGTTAGCAAGGAAAGCAGATCAAGGAAATAAACTTTTTTTCCCTTTTTTTTACCCCTCCTCTATTTCAGGGAAATAGGTCAAGGAGGAAATAGCATAATGCTACAGGGACCACCACTGATATCACGAGACCAATTAGCACTACTGTCTTTTCAACAAAATTATACACAGCTGTGAAGTTCAAGGCATGCAACAAAACAGAAAGATTACTTCTTGGAATGCTTAGATGTAGATTTCAGTTACTCACTTCAAGCGCCACTCTTTATTCATTACTTTTACACTTATTTTTCCACACACTTCTCTCTGGCTTCAGCCAACCATAACAGCAGCTGTCCTTGTAGAAATAGATATGTGGAAGTGAAGGAAGAAATCACCAGGTATCCAAGAAAATAATTCTGTCTATTGATGTATGTGTCTCTATCTAGTCTGTGATCTGGAGATGGGTGTCTACCCTGTGTAGATATATCCAAATTAATATCATTCTAGCTGTGTCTCCATGGTAGCAAGAACTTCCTGTGAGATGTACAATCCTGCAAAACGTGAGGTGTGTATGCTGGAGAAACTTTGCCTCCTGAGTTCCACAGCTGTCAGATTAAAGCTCACTTGGATATATCCACAGAAGCTGTTATCACACAAAAGTTTTGGGTGTGGCTTTTTGTTGTTTAGCATTATTGAAAGGAAGCTAGGTCACTTTTGAGATGAGGATTTGAATCCTTACATCTTGAAGAGTTGCTCATTCATTTGGGGCAAAAAAAAAGAACTTTAATCAGTTCAGAATTTCAAATATGATCTCTGTGAAGACACAGATACCTGTAGCCCTGATTAAGATACCTGATTTGTAAGACAATATTCCATCATCCATTGCTTTCCTGTAGAATAGTCTGCCCCATGTTAAGCATTGTTCTAAGTTGTTTATCTTGGCATATCTTTACATCAAAACATAGGTGCTGCAGCGCTTAGAAACACAGACATAGGAATTTTATTCTACCTAGCCCACAGATCCTCAAATGTCCATGTGCTGCTCATCCTCGAAGACAGATAGGCATATTTCATTGTACTCCATGGGATTTCTCAGCTCTGTTTTGAACTAGGACAGCATTAATTCCTATCTGGGCTCTAACCAGCTGCAACTTGACTAGAAAGAGTGAGATAATTTCTTGGAAAACTTTCCAGGCTGAGGATAATATAGATATTTCATGTGTCACTCTCTTATCACAGACATCTGTAAAAATGAGTTTCTGGCATTCCTCTCCTTATCTGTTATACAGTATTACAGATTTGTAAGATTACACTTTCTGCAGGCTCCGAGATTCCCTCTTGAATCCAGACATTCAGCATTGTTTCCATCACACTTGGACTTTGTTCCACTTTTAGTAGCAGTATGAAGTCAGTCACATTTAAATCAGACGAAAACCTGAATTTTTCATATTAATTAAAGTTCAATAGATTCCTTATAAAGAATAGATGAAAGGAGCAGCAGTGACATGGGAGTCATGTAGACTGGATTTTCTGCAGATTAACTAAAGCTGGTATGAACTTCCTCCCTAGCTTTCTCAAATGCTTCCTGATTTTTTGAACAGATTGATAAATAAGGTTTTGCATAATAACACAGCAACAATTTCCTCATCATTTCCACACTATAAAGAAGAGAGAGGAATGGGGGAAAAAAGAGGCAAAAATACCAGAGCTGTCTCTCTAAAATGTTGTTTTTTGAAATACTTTTAAGTGCACAAGAACCAAATTGATCTCTAATATAATTCTCCCTGTCACATTGGATTACACCACTGATGAATTTGGCTTTGTTGTGTTTAGGTGTAGCATCCTGAAAAAAACACCAGTACACCTCTTAAAATTGTTGATTTTTGGAGACTAATCACAATTGTTATTTACAAAGGAAAATCCTAACATGGCTTAAAGACATCAGCTTTTGAAGTAATGGGCTGTATCATCACAGAGTCATACAATCATCTATCTATCCATCCATCCATCCATCCATCCATCCATCCATCAATCTATCCATCCATTGTCAAGTTCTTCTCCTCTGGGTTGTCCTCAATTTCTTCATTCCCCAGACAGTATTGATGGCAGAGGCTGCCCTGACCTATATGCAGAACCTTGTACTTTACCTCTTTGACCTCATGAGATTCACGCTGGTCCACATCTAGAGCTTGTCCTTATCCTTCAGGATGGCATCCCATCCCTCAGGCACGACAGCCTCACCACTCAGCTTGGTGTTATCTGCAAACTTGCTGAGGGTACAATCAATCTTGTTCTGTCATTGATGAAGACAGTACTGGTCCTAATACAGACTCCTGAAGGACATCACTCATTACTGTCCATCTGGTTATTGAGCCATTGACCACTGCCCTTCAGATGTGATCATCCAGACAATTTCTCATCAATTGAACAAGTCACCCATGAAATACAATCTGCTTCAATCTGGAGAAGAGGATGTTGTGAGAGACCATGTCCAAATAAATGACATCCATAGCTGTTCCCTGGTCCCCTGATGTAGTCACTTGATCATAGAAGACCACTACACTGGTCAGGCAGGATGTGCCCTTGGTAAAGCTGTGCTGTCTGTCTTGAATCACCTCCCTGTCCTCCAAGTGCTTTAGTTTAACTTCTAGGAGTATCTATCTGTTCCATGACCTTCCCAGGCACAAAGATGACACTGACAGGTCAGAAGTTCCCAAGATTCTCACTTCTGTGTTTTTTAAAAATGGCTGCAGTTTCCCTTTTTCCAGTCTCCAAGGACTTTACTTGACTGCTGTGACTTTTCAAATATCACAGAGGGTGTCTTGGCAATTGCATCAACCAATTCCCTCTGAGATGCATCTTGTCAACTCCCATAGAGTTGTTTGTATGTACAGGTTCTTCAGGCGGTCATGAAAATGATCTTCTCTTACAGTGGGAGGGACTTTGCTCCCTTAGTCCCTGCCTTGCAGTCGATATACTTGAGAGATGTGGAAAGAGAGGATAACAGTGAAGACTGAGGTAAAAAAAGTTTTTGAGTACTTTAGTCTTCTAATCCATAGTCACTATTTTGCCAATCTTACTTGTTGGCAGGGCAGGCTTTATTGATCACACACCTGTGAAAGATTTTATTTTTTTCTTTGCATTCCTTGCCAAGTTTGGCCCCAGATGTACTTTGACTTTCCTAAACCTATCCCTACACAACCAGGCAACATCCCTATACTCCTCCTAGGATGCCTGTGTCTGTTTTAATTCTTGTGCATTTCTTTCTTGTCTTTTAATTTAACCAGCATGTCTCACCTCAGCCATGCTGGTCACTTGCCTTCCCTTCCTTGTTTCTTACACCTGGGGGTCAAGAGCTCTTACACTTTATGGAACATGTACTTTAAGATCTATGTTAACAGTGTGTTATGCTGATAGATACCTGTATGATATTACCTTCCCCTTAGGCAAGAGATTCAAAGCCATATTTGAGGAAGCGGTACAGCCACATAAGCACAGTGGAGCAACTGAACTAGAAAGTATTATGAAAATGTGTATAACCTCTCCCTTATCCTGTTTTAGTAATGAGATTGAAGGGCTTCTGGTCCTATGAGCACAATCGGAGTACATAAGCACTTGGGCAAAATAATCTTCCCATACACACTGTATTCTTCCTAGTATGAAGAATAGAGAACAAAAAGAGATATCAGCAAAATATAGTCCTAATGTGATCTACATAAATCCTCTTCAAACCATACATGCTTCAAATTATACATACCATGAGCAAAACTTGTGTTATCACCCATTCATCCCATGTGTATATACAAATGTCACAGTGTATTACAGAGAAAATTTTCTAAGAGTAAACCAGCTAAAAAAAGCAAGAGTAGAACCAGAGGCTATAACTCAAGACTCTTGACCTATTGGTGCAGTTAGCAGCAGGGCAAATTCAATTACTGACTGACTATTTATGGAGATACAGAATCAGCCCATCTCCAAGATTTTCTGAAGACTGGGCATGCAAAAATTGGAATAATTGAAGACAGAGGAACAGTTAAACCTCACAAAAGAGAAACTGAAAAATGTAAACAGTAATAATGTGCAAGATGTTGGGAATCTCTTTGGAAGCAGCGTGTCAGTATAAAAAATGTAAAGAAAAGGAAATAAGAGTATTATGAGTCTGAACAAAGAGATGAGAAATGTTGTTATCCCTGCAAATAGAACAATTGCAGAAACAACTAGGGGAGGAAAAGAAAAAGTGAAAAAGAGTAAAAGACAAACTAGAACTCATGATAACTTCTGTCTCCAGTCCCCCCGATCCTGTAAAGATCCATAAGTTAATTGTGTCCCTGGAAGATTGGGATGGAGATATATTTTGGAGATCTTTAGTGATAAAAGTAGTGAAGAAAGTTGAGTTAGATGAATCGGAGTTTAAGGTGGCCCCTATTGTTAAAACTGAAGAGTCTGTAGAGCCACAGGGTTATAACCAAAGAAATACCACATACAGAAGAACCATTCTGAAGGATCCTCTTCAACTGGGTAATTTACAAGAAAAATACACGTGAAAGCCTGGTGAGAGAAAAAAACAATGATATGTGACACTTTTCCTTAACCAGAAGAGATCGTAATAAGTTAAACCAAGATGAAGCAGATGGCTTTTTGGGAATCAGAGATATTTTTAACAGGGATAGCAGATTCTAACAATGAACCACATTCCTTCACATGCCAAAAAGCTTTTTGAGCAGGGGTATAGACCCTCAGGAACAAGAACACTGATATCCTTATAAAGCAAACCTAATGCTGTTTCAAAGGTAATTCACATTCAAGCTGTAAAATATAGGAGTGAACATGGAAACTACCCTGTAAGTCTCTACCTTATTTCTTTAGTCTGTACAGCTAGCAGATATACATCTCAAATGACAATTTTTAGCATATTAAAAAACAATTTGGACTATTAGCCAAGTAGTCACTAAGGCAGGGATGATTTTGAGTAGATAACTGCTTTCTCCATCTATTCCAAAGCCACATGCACTCTGACTGTTTTACAAATAACAAGGCTGGACTGAAGTTGCTGCCAGTGATTCCTGACTAGTATTTCTGAAAGGAATCAGTGAGATGACAACCATTAGATAGTAGTTTTAGTATTTAATATCAGCTTTCCACTTAAGCTATTGTGGTACAATTACTAAAGTGGCCTGGAA
The DNA here is from genome assembly GCA_013401255.1 of Urocolius indicus. Lineage (NCBI taxonomy): Eukaryota > Metazoa > Chordata > Aves > Coliiformes > Coliidae > Urocolius > Urocolius indicus. Next base: position 17,154 of record WBNH01010544.1, on the reverse strand, counting down.
ATTAAAACTTACATTAAAACTCACATTAAAAATCAGCATTGTTCACCATTTAAGGAAAAGTATAAAATCAAAAAGTTTTATAGGGTGGATACAGCTGCTGCTGGTATGTGAGGAACCTACAACACAGTAGTTCTCTGAAAAATACCACGGAGTGTGGAGCAGAATGGAGACTCTATGGTCAGACTCTGTGATGATGATAAGGAACAAGAACAAGATGGCCCTCTAGAACTGATAATCAGCACTTTGGTTACCCTGAGCCAGTGGCCTGTCAAATCTTGATGAAATGCTGTGCTCTGTGTGAATTTTGCTTATTATAGTGCGATTATAATACCAAAACATACCTCCATCCCAAAGACTACCCATCTCCAAGGTACTACTCCTCCATGAGTCTATGGCCTGAATTTTTTGTAAACTATTCCCTTAAATGTGAGGTGAGAGAATCTGACACCAATCATAATAAAGGTATTTATGACTAGAGTCATGAAAACTTCACCATGAAGGTAAAAAAAATGGTAAAAAATGGTTAAAGAAAGAGATATGAGGGAAGACACCATTGTGAACAAGTTAAAGGAAATTGATTCCTGGGATCAGTCAATGGGCTGACCCTTTCTTCCTTCCCCCTTGGGATGCCTTGGGTGAGATTTAAACTGAGAGCTTCTTCAGGAAACTTAGAAATCTCTCTAGAGAGTTACTCATTAACTTTTTTTATAGCCAGGCTGCATTGTCTGTAACTTCTCCTGCTGTATCACTTATAAAAGTAATTTTTGCACATGCCTTTTTCTGCAGACAGTCAGCATCACTGGCAATCCATAAGAACCTGCATATCTGTTGCATGAATAAACCACACTGTTTAATTAGCCAGTCATCACAGTTTCTCACTGAACACAACCAAACCCTGTGGCCATGCTAGTTCATGAGCACAACTAGACTGAAGGTGCAGCCCACTATCAGTGCATCCAGAATCATAATAGTTCACACAAGGTGAGCATGACTGGACAGATTGTGGCAAATTTGGCATCACTCCGAATTCAAACCAAGCTGCAGCTAACCTCCCATCTCAGTGAGCAGAGTTAGAATGCAAGGGTTTTTTTTTTTGTGCTGCCATTCAGCGGGATCTCAACTGGCTTGAGAGGTGGGCAGAGAAGAACTTCATGAGGTTCAACAAGGACAAGTGCAGAGTGTTACACCTGGAAAGGGACAACCCCATGCACCAGCACAGGCTGGGGATTGACCTGCTGGTGAGCAGCTCCGTAGAGAAAGACCTGGGAGTCCTGGTTGATAATAAACTAACCATGAGCCAGCAATGTGCTCTCATGGCCAAAACATCCAATGGCAGCCTGGGATGCATCAAGAAGAGTGTAGCCAGCAGGTCAAGGGATGTTCTCCTCCCCCTCTACTCTGCTCTAGTCAGGCCTCATCTGGAGCCTATGTCCCATTTTGGACAAGAGAGAGAGTCCAGCACAAGGCCACCAAGATGATCAGGGGACTGAGGAAAGGCTGCAGGAACTGGGGCTGTTTAGTCTGGAGAAGAGGAGACTGAGGGGGGAACTCATTAATATTTACAGATATCTGATTAGTGGATATGAGGAGGTTGGGGCATCCTTTTTTTATGTTGTATCTAGTGACAGGACAAGGGGTAATAGGATGAAGCTGGAACACAAAAAGTTCTGCTTAAACATAAGAAAAAAAACTGTTTCACTGTTGAGGTGAGGGAACCCTGGCACAGGCTGCCCAGGGAGGATGTAGAGGCTCCTTCCTTGGAGGTCTTCAAGACCCACCTGTACACATTCCTATGTGACCTCATCTTGGTGGACATGCTTCTGCAGGAGGATGGACTAGATGATATCTAAAGGTCCCTTCCAACCCCTGCCATTCTATGATTCTATGATTTTCTGCCAAACCACTCTGTCCCCTTTTACCGTGACAGCTGTTCCTGAGAGACTCAGCAACAAAGTCCGACTGGTCTATTATTATGGGAAGCAGCAGGCTAATGTTATTCTCTATTAACACTTCCTTGTTCCAAACTGCAGCCCAAAAAATTGTCTTTTAGATCAAAGTTCTGTTTCCAGAAGGTAACTTCTTGCTTCACATAGATTTAAACATCTAAAAAGGTTAAGCCAGAATAGGCTGTTGTTAAACACTGAAGTTACTCCAGGGATTTATAATCATCTCCATGACAGAAACCTGACCATTTCAGTCAAAGATAATACAGAGAGTTTTGTCCTGTTTCTGATGTATGTTTCTACATGGGACAAGAAAACACAGATTAAAAGGATCTCTAAGCCATTTTGTCTAACTGCAGAACCCTGGCAGTGTAATACGAGGGTGTGCTGAGATGAGAAAGATCTCCGGAAGGCTGGAATATAACCTTCAACAGCAGTAACAAGCTTTCAGAACATGCTGATATGATCCAGACTTAAATGTAATCAATCTTGCCTGGGATTTGTCTCTGCCATGAGGGAAAGACATAAACACCCTTGGTCCTTGTGCACGGTCATCTTCACGCTTACCAAAATGGAAGAGTTGGGCCTGCCATTACTTTTGAGGATACACACATCCATAAGAGCACAAAACCACTGTACAGAGTAGTAGAAAGTGTTGAGAATTCACAGCAGATTTAAGCAGTAGCTCTCTCAAATATGTGATCTTCAAAATTATCTTAAAGGATACATTGTAGTGCATCATAAATCCAGTGCTTCCTACACGCCTCATTCTTCTGCCAAGGTAATCAAGACATTGTCAAGTGCAGATGAAGGGCAATGTAACATGGAATATTGGGAATTTACCTACTCTACCTCCTAGAGGAAGATTCAGATCTTCAAGAAACATTCTGAAACTCCCTTCTAATTTAAGTTCTTCCAAAGATGGAGGTCCATGCAATCCTAGAACTCCCTCTACAGCAGAAAAATGCAAATGAAGACTAAAGGAAAACACCAGCTTCCATATTGTTATCTACTAAAATTCTATTTACAGATACTTTAAGTAAATAGAGTTCTAACACGTTTCAAAAGAGTTTTATAAGAACATAGATAATGTTCATTTTCTATCCAGAAAAAGGGTTAGTGCTTAGAATTTTTGTTAAAGACCAAAAGCAATAGGCATGACACTGAGTCATGCTATGAGAAAGTCTACTGAATATTTTATTAGGGTTTGGAGGGGTTTTAGTTTTACTTACCATTGCTTATAATAAATATTCTAAGGTTGAAGAAATATCTTTTTATTGTCACTTGCATTGAAAGCTGCCTAGAGGATTCTGAACCATAGGTAATGAAAAACAACGTTGAAAGTTGCTGAGAGGTATCTAGCAGGTACTGCAGGAGTCAGGTCAGGCCTTAATGTCTTCATTTTGGTCCAGGGGAAAAGAGTAAACAGAATACTAATGAAAGTTGCAGATGGTACTAAAATGAGTAAAGGTTATCAACCCCAGTGACATAATGCAATGGGATCTGAACAGGTTAGGAATATGGGCTTAAAGCAAAATTATGTTTAGCCTGGAAAATTGCAAGCTAATCCCACAAGAGAAAAAATAATTAATGTTGAGTAGCAAAGGGAGGAAGGTAAAAAGTACCTGAAATGCAGGGTTATTGAAAGCAATCTGGAGTGAAAGAAAATTTAGTTAGAGATAAAACCACAGTGTGAAGCAGAAGAAAAAATGTTGAGTTAAAGACTTAGGCAAAATTCACATGTGTCATAAAACAAGATGTGATGTAACTTTGTGTGTGATAATATCTGGCAGAACATCTCTAAATTGCAGCATCTGTGTACTAGAGGGCAAAGTACCAGGAGTGAAGAATTGTTTTCTAAGGACAAAACAAAGAAGTTCTAGAATAAGTCATGTAAAAATGGGTTTGAATAAGTGACTTAAAAGTGAGCAAGTCCCTGTAGAAATAAATATATTCCTTTTCTACTAGTGTTTTCATTGTAGTTGGTCATAGAGAATGAGATGTTTTTAAAGAAATCAGTCAAAATGAAGATCTAGTAGCTATCATAACAGCTGCACATAGAGAAGACATAAGCTTTAGTACTTCAGGCATTTGAAGGAAAAAACTGGCAACTTTAGAGCTGTGCAATAATAAACTTTGGTATAATTGAAAAGTAAACTAGATGGCACGGCAGATCTTCCACACTTGTAATTCACACTACTTCCTACTGACTTAAGCTTTCTTGTCAGATAAAGCTTGATTTTTAGGAAGGCATGTTTCAAACTCATCCCATCTCTTGAAGGGAATTGTTGCAGTGTTTTCATGTAGGATAGGGGTTTGTTTGTTTGTTGTTTTTTTTAATGTCACATTAGTCTAATTAATACATTAGATCACTAGGTATCACTGAAGATCAGCCCTCATACTTACTTATTTATGGTTCATCCAGACAGCTTTAGAAATAAAACAGTAGTACTGCATTCCAAAGGAATGTGCTCTGTGTTCAGAGATCTGTCCTTTTCCCATCCCTGATTTTCTTCATCTCTGTAGGGAAGTTATTTAATATCTTTTAGTCTTTCCTTATATATTGATCACATGGAGGTATTATTATACGTTTTCAAAAACTGCTGACAAGATCTGGAATTTTCTGTATCAGAGAGATTTTATATCATTAAATATTTTATATACAAAAAGTTCAACTTAAATATAAGAAAATCTATTTCACTGTGAGGGTGATGGAGCAGTGGAACAGGCTGCCCAGAGGGGTTGTGGAGTCTCCTTCCTTGGAGGTCTTCAAGACCCATCTAGACAAGTTCCTATGTGACCTGATCTAGGTGAACCTGCTTCTGCAGGGGCGTTGGACTAGATGATCTCTGAAGGTCCCTTCCAACCCCTTCCATTCTATGATTCTATGAGATAGATATATACATATATATATATACACCCCTCTACACTGACATTGTGTTCTAATTAACTATATTACTTTGTTTGGTTAAACTACTGACATTTGTTTCCAAAAGCTATTTATTCTGTACTGATAATTATTGTAATTAAATATTTTATAGTCCAGAAGACTTTCTTCAGTAAACAGCAATTTTCAGATCGATCAAATTTTAAGCCTAATTTATGTGTTGGGTATTTTTTCTCCTCTGATACATTCATTTTGTATCATTTCAGTGAGAAGTTCTCATTTTTATACACAATACCTAAGAATGATTAATGAGTTTAATTGTTAAGGCCAAAACTTTAATAAAATCTATACTAAATGCTGTAATAACTAATAACTAGTTCCATTGAATGATCCAAATTCAATTGAATTAAACCAAATGTAGGGATTTTTTAAAAAATCACTTGCTGCTTCATTACTGATGCTAAATGCAACATACAAATCCTAATTTTGCACAGGCAACATAAATGATCTGCTATAGAGAAGTAGGGCAGTTACAGCTGTAAATGTGCTTAAGGTCGTTATATTTTCATTTAACTTCATATAAAAGGAGTAGGCATTTGTGATGATATAGATGTTTCTCACAGTTGTCCTTGGGAAAAAAACAGTTCTGTTCCTGCCTTATTAAACAACAAAGGGATCTGGGAAGCGAGTTGGGCTGAAATCTTGTGAGAACTAAGAAGAAAGGTTGTTCATACAGACAGTAGAGTTTTGGCATATATTTTGACCTCTGTGTATCACTCGAGCTCTGTACAGGAGACAATTGTCATACCATTGTAAGACAATTCTTCCACTGAGTTGTGCATGTGAAGCTCTGGCCTGGGGATCGTGCCTGAGGCATACAATGTGACAGCAAAGCAGAGATGCATTGCAGCCTGTAAAGTGACAGCTAGGGTGCACTGATACATAAGTGCCTGGCAACTGCTCTAATTTATTGCAGTAGCTGTTATGGCTCTCTGTGAAGCCTAAAATAATCTATGAGTGCTTCACATTTTAATAGTATTCATGTTGAGGGCCTCTGTGTGACTGCAGCTATATGATAACATATGCCCCAATCGGATCTGCCCTTTGTGTATAAGATGACACAATTTGTGTATAGTTAGCTATGAGGGAGACGGAGATTACCCATTTCTAGTACAGGCAATGTTAGGTCTTTCAGCCCCTCATATACACCAAAGAGACAAATATTTTCTTTTTTAAGAGCATTTACATTCTCAAAGCTCAACAGATGGGATGTTCTTGCCCTTCAAGGCAAAGCTCTGCTGTCATAAGAGACACACAGAGGAGTAAGTAGCATACGTAGAAGCTATTTAAGAGTTTAATGGGGTTTGGCTGATTACTACATTTTCTTTCATTATTATTAACTCATATTTTCAGTAACACCAAGGACCTCAAGCAAGGGACACCACTGGGACCTTGCACATTTCCTAGCAATGAAAATCACTGTCCAAGAAACATCACTGTTTGTAAAAGCTGAGCATTTCATAAAGTTAGGAAAAACTACAGTTTAAGTCACTAGCAATATTCATTCTCTCTTCCAAAGCTGATGTTACAATGCTACATAATCATGTGTTCTTCGTTACACAATTTCTCTTCACCCATCCAACCTAATTCCAATAGCACATCTCCAATCTCCATGTCTGAACCAATCCTTCTGACTGACTGCTTCTTCCTTTGTCCCAGGCAAGAAGTCCTGCATAACCAACCTGTTCTCCTCTCCAGCAATATCTCTTTTTCCAAGCATTTCCAATCTCCTTTCTTTCTCTGTCCTTCTGAATACATGTCCAGATCTGCTTTCCAAACATATTGCCTCCAGTCTTGTTTCTCTTGTCTTTAGTTTCTGAGCATTTCTGCCAGCAGTTAAAGTGCTCAGCACTTACTCTAATGGCCATATCTACACTGGTTAAGTAGACTGGGCTGCAGCCTTGAGAGCGAGTGGCACTTCATAAATACATATGCTTAAGCCTCCTCCCTGAACTTTCTCCCTCAAAATTAGGCTAGTGTCATCTTGTCATTCCAGTCATGCTACACCATCCCTTAAACCATGCAAAATGTCCATCTTGTGCTATTTGTTAGTGTCTCCAGAATTGCCCTCATTTGTATAAAATTTCTTTATTAATGTATTTCTTTTACTGTCCCTGACATAAGTTCCACCCTTGTGGATCAACTTCAGGTCCCTGTTTGAATACTGGCAGTAAAACAATACTTGCAGACTTCCTGAAAGAAAACACTACTACCATCTTAAGATGCTTTTTCCCTACCCTGGCTCTCAACAAAGACTGAGTGGATCTGGTTGAAATTTTCCAACAATCAAAAGCAGGTACCTAGGAGAGAAAATTTAATACCAAAATATCCCATAAAATAATAAATAATAATATTTTTAAAATTATATAAATAATTTAATAAATGAATGAATGAATGAATGAATTAATGAATAAATAAAATAATAGAAAGCCATAACCAACTGAAAACAGAATTGTATAAAAGGAAACATAAGCACTGCTCCTACGTTTACTAATAATATCTTTTTGACTGGTCTGTTATTCTTTGATCCACTTGTAAAGACTAGAGAATATAAAGAAGGTTTTACAGACAGGCTCTATAAGTACCAATGCATATCTTTGTCTGCATGTTTGCATACTTCTTACCTGTTAAATATAAAGCTCAAAGGCAAAAAAGGTATTGGTTCGGGAACTGCCAACTTGCACTTTCTGAATTCATATTGCATCCTTCCCAGGTCTACACAATAATGTGCAAACACAGAAGTAGAATGTCAGGGTCAGTGCTGCATACATAGATGTCTTTTTGAGGAGAAGCCCACAGAGCACACTCCTATGGTACATGTCAGGATTTACCGAGCACATTTAGGGAAGCTGCCAAAGTGTTTGGAGTGCTTTGGCAGCAGAAGAAACAGCTGGTCCCATCAAAGTGATCACATTCTTGGGCATTAATTTAGAGTCTGAGAGGATGGAGTGATGCTTGCCAGGGCATAAGCTTCGTAATCCTAAAGGGTTAGTGACAGAAATTACAGGCTAGTAAAGGTATGGTTAAAGCAGTTGCAACTTCTTTGTTAACCGGTTGCTTGAACCTTAGAGAAAAATGTATTTAGGCAGCATGTAGTCTCCAAACTGACTTTCAATGGTAGGAGCTATAGATGAGGTGGCATTGCAAGGCATCATCCTCTGAGCATTTGGAGCCATTTTATGGATGCTCACTAAATAACAATAAATCAGCGCAAGTGTAGGAATGAATTATTCATCCATGTGTATTGTTAAAATACACTTGAATGTTTCTACAAGGTTTTTTTTTCAGCACAGGGTAAGTAATATATATAGGTTACCACATCAGATGTAGAAATCCTCCAACATATGACTTCTGAAATAATGCACTGAATTCAAAGACTACACAGGACTGTACACAAAGTACTCCATTAACAGCAGGTGCTTTACAAAAGAAAAAAAAAACCCTATCTTTAAGAGAGCTTTTAATTACTGTATATCTTTGTTTAGAAGCCACCTTCAACTACCTTCTCCTTGTGAGCTGCAAGGGAAAGCATTTAAATGTTTGAGAAAGCCACCCTCAATTTAAAGCTGCAGGAAGAAGCAATTAATGTAGCAGAAGTCTTAGCTTGTACACAGAGAAATATGGTACATGAAGTCACCAAAGGCTTGGAATTATTTGACATAATTAACACATGTCATAAATCTTAAGATGTGTGACTACTGAAAGTTGAAAGTGATAGCTGGCTCTAAGGCCCATGTTTATTCTCAAGTCTCTCTATAACAATGAATTTGGCTGTTTACATTTATTTTATAAATTACATTTATGTCTCTCAGCTGTGTAATTCACACCTTCTCTAAATTCCTCTTTACATAGGAGGAAGGTGTGAATATAATTGAGTGTGCTCCTTTGCTTCTGAGGGGCAGGAAGGCGCATAGTTTTATTTATTTGAAGTAAGGGTATTTAGATAGATCTGACTTTACCAGGGAAGGAAAGGGATCTTTCTGGTCTCATTTGGTTCTTGACAATTTTATAAGTCTTGGTTTTAACAGTGAGACTAATCTCATACTAGGTTAAATCATCTGCTTCAAGCCTTTTCCCATCACAATGTTATCAGTCTATTAGTGTAAGAAGGGCTTTTGAAGGAAGGAAAAGGAATGGAAGTCTTAAAACCTCTTTCAATGTTCTTAGGAGCTAACCCTTGATATTCAATGACATGAAAATTTGTGGAAAAAAAACAAAACCAGTTAACATGAACTCTGCTGAACATAAAGGCAAAAACATTCCTGAGTAAAATAAAACCAGAAAATTCTTCACTCAGTGGTGTTATATAAAAGATACAAAGGTTAATTAGATAGTTTCTGTTGCATTATATAGTATGAAACCTCCATTAATTACTGCTTCTTCAATTTAACTGATTCATTAAAAAATAGCTATAGAACCACAAAAAAAAAAAAAAAGTCTTTATCTTTCCCATAGCATCAAACCTATTTCTACAGCCCAAAGCCTATTACTCTTAATCAAAACTAGAATTTAACAGAGACATTGAATGGTTAATAGCAACACACAACATAAAACCCCAAAATGAATCACACTTCCACAGACTTCAATCAGACTCTGGTCTTCTAAACACCGCAGTGTTTGTTCTTGTGTTTTCTACTGTCCTGCATTACAGGAGAAAAGGCTGATGTTAACAGCTTTACCACTATTTTTATTTCCAGTTAATGGCACAAGTAAGGTGTTTCTATAAATGTTTGATTTCATGAGCTCTAGTGCATTTTCTCAACCAATTAGTCAAATTGCCTTCTTGACTGCATCTCCTTGCTAAATCTACTTCTTTAGTTTTTTTGTTATTTAGTGCGCTACTGTATTCCATTAAAGGCAAAGTTCAATTATTTGTCTTGTGAAAGTCTGAGTGCCTTGCTTAAAATGCCAAGTGCATTAAAAACAGGCCACCCTTGACTTTTGCAAGGAAACACAGAAGGATAATAAGTTAGTTGGGTATAATGGAATTTTGAAATTGAGCATGCATGTTTATGTGTATAAAGATACAAAAATAAGGATTAAATCCTGTCAAATCATCAAGAAAAGTTTGAGGTTTTTTAAATTTGGGTTTTTTTTACCATTTGGTGTTTTTCTTAACAGGAATCAAAAAAGAAAGTCTTGCAGTTAAAACAAAGGAGGCAAGTGACAATGAATTTGGGTGAAAAAGCATATAAAAACATTTTACTAGAATAAAAATAGGACTTTAAAGCCACACAAGTGTAAATGAGAGTAAATTCTATTTGAAAAATTCTGCATTTTTGCTAATACTTGCAGAATCTACTGGGGAATCTATTTGGAATCTCCTCCAAACTATGTTCACCACCTTTATGTACTTGTATGTCCATTTCAATGAAAATTTTCTGTTCTCTCTTCTCTCTAAAGTGAGACTGAAGCCACAGGGAATAGCAAAAATTCTTGTAGATAGCATGAGTCTCCAAAGAGACTCATCTTGGTGAAATTATTAATTTAAATGTCATCTCTGGAATGGTGGGAGGTTTCTACCATCTGTAGAAATGGCTTCAGGTGGTCACCTGTTAAAAGGCTCTGAAAGATCTAATATAGAAGAAAAGGAACTTAAAAGTTGACTGTGGAATTAATTTAATGTTTCTGTCCATAAACAGGAGAATTACTGGAGGTATAGGGCAGACCCAAACAGTTAAACACTGTATTGCAACTCGCGATGGTAGGTATCACCCTAATAGATCTGCTTCGATGAGTAAAGGCTGCAGAAGGAACACGGGCATAGTAGCAATTACTTCTCCCAAGTTTTTAAAAATCTATTTAGAAGCCAATTGTCTATGGTAGGTGTGTTCAGCATGCATGTCTCTCTTCCCATGTAAATGGCAACCTTTGAGTAAAACAGGGATTAATTTAATTAAGTTTAAACACTTCAGCTTTTTATTTTATGGTTACACGTGTAAGTAGAGCAATAACTGAATATAAATGTTGCATATTTACTGTGGCGTGATCCAAGCAATTACTACTAAAGTATTAAGGAAAAACATCATTTCATTCTTTTAATTTTGTTTTATAATTAGGTGGGAATCATATTTTGTTGAATACATTTATAGTTGAAGTTATAGATTAGGCTTCTCTTTTTTTCCACAAGGATGATTTTAGCCCTGTTGCTAAAAGTCTGTTAGCAACAATTAAAAATAGCTATAAAAAGGTGTTTATAGCTTTTGTACTTGTTTTTCCTGTTAGTTTTCATCAAATATTTCACACTCATATGATGTACTCAGTCTGCTAATAGGCGCTAGCACAGGCTTTCAAAAATGATTTTTAACATCTGGCTAAAAACATAGCTTTTTATGTACTGCGATTGTCAGTTCATCCCTTTTACATGAGTGTTGTGCCAGTTCTTTGTTATGCCTCTGACTTCTGTCACTTTTTCTTCTTAGAAATCATTTGAAAAAGTTTAGAAGGAAAACTTAAAAGCTGACTAAAAACAATACTGGCAACTTTTTTGAGTGCCGGAGTTTTAACTGCTTTCTGTTGAAACACTTTCCTGACTTTCCATTCAAACAAACATTTTTGTACACAGTATTACAAAAAAAGGGCTGAATGCATGCCTGCAAAGTGCAAAATAGCAAACGTCTGTCTATATTCTACATATACCATATTGTAAAAATCAATCTGTTCAGGTTAGTTTCCATTCTGAGCTGAGCTGAAAAACACAACCACCAGTTTCCGTCACGAGCCACGTCGTATCAATTAAAAATAAATTAAATCTCATGCAAAGAGCCCAACTTAAAAATCCCAGCAAACAACAACAAAACCTTTCCACTAATGATTTGCAGTCATCAGAAGTGGAGAGAGAGTCAGACAGCAGACAGCATGGTCCCAGCATGCTTTTTGCCTTTTTTTTTGTTTGCACAGTAGCTGTCAGTTGCAGCCCTGCAGGTAGTAGAACCCAGTGGGAAGAGGGGCGGGACAGAGCGATGTTGCCTGAACTGACAGCAAATTTAAATTACTGAGCTTTCTTTTCCTTTTTTTTTCCCCCCTCTTTCTTTCTTTGCGTGCTTTTTTTTTTTTCCTTGTATTTTTCTACTCTGCGACAAACTGAAAAGATTCGAGCACACGCTAATTTAACAACCCTGCTTCGTCGTCTTCTGGGTTTTTTTCCCCCTTCTGCTTCCAGGATAATTAAAAGAGAAACCTGTAAAGGCAACATTCCTTCAAGCAAGTTGGTGCTGCAACGTGCTGGTAAGACGAGTTTAATGTGTTGGGTTTTTTTTTTTCCCCATCTTTTCTTTTCCTTTTTTGGAGCTGAAAGCTTTTGTATATCTAACGCAGTCGTAAGTGTGGTTCCCCTGCTGTGGAGGGTTAGGATGTAATGAAAAGGTGTAACTGCTTGATATGTGACCTTCTCCTATTACTTAAAATGGATAATAACAGCTTTCGTGTCTGTCCTGATGATGTTTTTCTCTCTGTGAATTGACTATTTGCTCAACAGAAGCAATGCTGTGATTGTCGCACTATGACAATGAGGACTTGATTGTTTTTTGGTTACTATTCCATGCTCCTATCAGAAAAGATACTTGGGTTGGGGGTTTTGTGTGTGGCGGTTTTTTTTTTCCACTAATGTTGACTGAAGCATTGATACGACAGGGGTGGAGAAGGGGGCGGAGGAGATGGTCCTGGGTATCATTCTGCCTCTTCAGTTGTTTACTAGGTAGGGAAGTTCAACACTCAAACTTTTTTAAAATAAATAAATAAATATTTTTCAGCTTGTATCGAGTGGGGTCAGTGTATCCAGGATTTATTGTTGTCCAGTGCTGAGTAAAGTTCTTTCTGTCCCTTGCATTGTTCTTCTGAAGAAGGGGGGAAGGAATGTTCCACTTCATATCTTGTCATACCATTGTAGTAGCTAATTGCAAGAAGCCGACAAACTTTGAGATGAAATATCAAGCGTCTCTTTTGTAATGAATGGGTTAGATGCTGTGGATAGTTTCTTATGAATACAAGCCTGCCAGATACAATCACATCTTTATTATAGATGTTGCAGCTCCCACCTTGTAGATCCCCTGATATCAAAAGTCTTTTTCTGCAATTAATACATTATTATTTCATTTTATTTAGAAAATGAGATATATTTTGCTTTTGCTTTTGCTTTGTGTTTATCCTTATAAAACTTACAAGGGTGATTTTTTTCCTATGGGTTTCCAAAATGTAATCCTGCCAAGTATTAAATGCTACAACACCTACTGAAATCAACAGGAAGGTTGAGCTTGTCCTATACTTAAGAGGAAATTGCTGAATACAACTGGATCTTATGATTGCTGAACTATCTTTTCCTAACTGTAATTAGATGTTATACTTAAGACTGGATCATATAGGTTTTTACTGAAGTATTTGGAATAAACTACTCTTACAGTTAGTTTCTCATAGGTTTGTGGATACACTGAGGAACTTTTTGAGCATAGGATTGTATTTTTCAGAGAAATGTAATGGAGTTAGGAAACCTAGTGTGATTCAGTCCCCTAACACCCTGAAAGCTGTTTATCTTCATTTTATCTTTTTTTAAACAAAGAAATGTCTTGGAAATTAATCATCTGCATATTGATACATCAGACTTTCCAGACTCGGAAGGTCTATTTTGCCAAATGCATAATGGGATCACAGGAGTGAAACTATGCAAAGAGAGGGGAGATGAGGAGCAGCTGAGGACTAAACAGACTCCTTTCCATATCCCTGGAGAGAAGGAGAGGACATGTCAATGACATGGAAAATCACGTTCCTTCACAGAAATTTTGTTATGGCACAAGGTTAAGGGCACTGCACTTGGAGAAGTTAATCACTCCTTTTTTCAGCCTCAATTTCAAACACTGTAACACTTTTCTGAAGGTTTACTTCTCTGGTGAAGAAAAGGCTGGTGTAGCTCCCACATCTTGTTTTTGCTCTGGCAACTTGCCTCCCCCCACCTCAACATCAGAGACTGCAAGGCCCAGAAAATTAGGCTTTGTCCCTTGTAATCCTGAACTCCCATCCATTTATAACCAGAGAAGAAAAGGATTGAGTTCAGTGTTCTTGTTATGGAAATAAGTTTTTATTCACTCAGTATCAACTGACAGTTAGAAGCGTATCTGATGTAATATGAATAAACTGTAGGCTGTTGACAGTAAATTATGCAGCTCTAGTCTCACATTCTCCTAGAAATAGTGCTTTTACAATGCTCAAATGGCCTAATGGGGTGACACAACTACCAATACTCTCATTTGAGCTTCCTAATCACCCAAGGCTGCAAGAAATCCATGGTGATTGATTCCTGCTGCTCATGGTGGGCACTTCAGCAATGGGCAAGGTTGAATGGAGTAGAGTCTGAATACAGCCATGAGTATTCAGACACAGAGGTGACACCAAAGTTACTCTTATGAGCCAACATGAAAATAGAATACAGTCCAGTTTAGATGCTGAGTTTGGTGACAAGAATTTGTTCTTAAAGTCAGAAATCATAAAAAGATGAAAATCTGTACTTTTTAAAAAAATCATCATCCTACCTCAATCCACCAGTCTACTTTCTCTTTTAATTTAGTCCTGAAATATATGTATTTTTAATCAATCTGTGCACTTCAAATTGCTGTTGACTTCTAGCAATACTTTCTTCTAACCAGTGCCTGGAATTTTCTAGTCGAATGGAATGTAACAAAAAGAAAAAAAATGCAAGCCAGAAAACTTGCTGTAATTTCCTGTCAGTAACACAGAAATAAGAAAACATTAGGCTAATAAAAACGATCATCTGAGTTTACAACTGTTAACAATATTCCTGAATAGAAATGGTGCTATTATGCACAAAGAACTTCTATCATCACTAGAGGAATGTAGTATAAAATTATGAGTTTTATTATTAGGGTCCTGTCATCCAATCAGAAATCAACCCATAATCTTACTTGTGAAATGCCATAAGTTTTGGCATCTTCCCTCCCCTCCTATTAATAAAATATTAAAGAAATTTTATAATTGGAAACTTTGATAACATGGCTATGAATCTTCTTTATAGGAAAAAGCTGGGATAATTCTGTATTTTTTCCACATCTCCAGCTCTCCATATAAAGTCACTGCAGGTCGGAGTTGCATGCAGCAGTTTGAGTTGGGGTAAATCACAGAATTGCCATGGTCAATAATGATGCAGTTTCATCAGCTTGAGGCCAGGTTCTCAGACTTTTCTCAGGACTGAAGAAGTCCTTAAGAACATGCCCCGGCACCTCTTTCCCTGAATGAGATTGTTTATTAGCATTGCGTTCTGGTCAGCTGAATTCAAATATACTCAGAGGATCTTTGTTTTCATTGTAATAAACAAAGACTTTTACGTTCCTCTTCCAATTGTAAATGGTTTCTGGCATTATAAGAGGCTTGCTGTGCTATGCTCTTTCAGCAAGAACCACTCTTGAAGCTCTACATTATCAAATGAAGCAAGACCACTGTACCAGGCTCAACAGTGACCCTAAGTCTCTGGTCCTCCACCACTAGTTATTTGATTATTGGGACAACATTTGCCAAGACATACTCCTTCCACAAGCCTGGCAGGGTCACATGTCCTTCATTTCCTGGTAATTTCCTGGTAAGGTATGCATGGTTCACTGTAGATTCCTTGGTACTCCAATCCCTATGTGCGGTACAGGAAACCCTAAAAATAATCTAATACCTCCTAATTACTTTTATCACTCCCAAGGTAATAGAGCACATAGTATTTATCAGGTCACTAGATACAAATTAAGAATATAAGTAGATATTTCATTCTATTAAGATAGATAGTAAAATATTAGCTAGGATGAAACAAAAGAGAAGTAAAACCTCAGAGAACTCAGTTCTAGGCTATAATTATCCTTCATTGCTTTACATGTTCTGTGGCCTACAAAGGCTCATAACAGCTCTCATCCTAAGGCTGATGTGCTCTGAGAGCTCTAGGAGCCACATCTTTCCTACTCTCACTTTTAAAGACATTACTTGTCATCATCCTTGGGGATGGTAACAAAAGATGAGGAAGTTCTGCATATGTATTTTTTACTTTTTTTTTTTATCTAACCAGAATATCTTTGCTCTCTTTCCATGGCATTTGGGCACCAAAGATAGAAATGATCACATCCAAATTTAGATACCTATATGTACATCTGCGCTTTGGGTCCCATTACAGTCAGAGGAAACAAGCAGGAGCTTTCAAAGAGTGATTTATCTAACCTATTTTACACAACTGTTTTCTCTGAATCCCACTGAAAAACATCACATTCAAGACTCAGATCATTTAACCGCCTCTCCATCTCAAATTTTCTTAATTAACCATATTGTTGAATTACTCCATTTACACCTCTTTTCCTCATCTGCTTTGCTTCTTTTCTAGCAACTTCATGAAGACAGAAGGCTTAAAACTCTGTAAATTACATACTTTGAAAAACTGTTGTAGCACTATTGACTTACTGAGCTTCAGATAGTCAGCAATGGCCTTAAAACAAGGCTAATCATAGTGAAATTAGGACTGCTTTGCATAGATAGGGTAGTGTCACTAGTATATATCATTAGTCATCAAGGGCTGCTGGGGGATGCTCTCACAAGTGCAGTGTGTTTAATGTACATTTAATCTTTTTCCTCATGAGTACTTTTATTAGGTTAAACTGATATAATGAAAGGAGGTCCTGTGATTAATTTATTTGTTCTATTTTGCAGACCAGGGGCATTTAAAAGTCACATCGCAGTGCTTTACAATATCTGAAAGTCAGGAAATTCCATGAGAATGATGAAGCCTACCTAGTCTGGATACCAGCATTTTAATGAGCCATGTTCCTGATATAAGTTCCCTTACCCATAGGAAGCTGTATACACTTAAAAGCTTCCAGGAGATAATTTGCCTTCCTAAATTTGTACAGATAAGGCTGCATTTACACTGCCAAAAGTATCTGCTGCAGAGTGATCCCTGTATCTCAAATGTTACAGTGTACTTCACCCTCATGTCTCACCTCACCATCTGTGGAGGGGCTAATTGTGCCCTTTTGGCTCTGTTCTTGGCCTGAGACCTCTGCTTTTGTGCCCAGGTACATGACATGAAAGGTTGGGAGTATTGTTGGTGGGCTCATATCCCACTTGAATAAATTGCTGAAAGATAGAGAGGGAGCTATCAGAGAGGCCTTGTATGTAAGGTCTAGAAGAAAGAATACCTCAAAAAAATAGAATCATAGGGGTTGGAAGGGACTTTTGGAGATCACTCAGTCCAATACCCCTGCTAAAACAGATACACCTAGATCAGGTTGC
>WBNH01010542.1:130120-150754 GCA_013401255.1 Urocolius indicus | reverse complement strand
GCCCACGAGGGCACATTGCTGTCCCCTCCTGGACTTTGCTCACTCGGTCTTGTGTGAGTCACAGGCTGTTAAGTTTCACCCTGAGGTGTCTGTATTAACTCAAGAATTTCAGCCAAGTCCAATTTTGCTCAGGAGAGACAAGAAGGGGGTTAATTCCTGATGATCTGCCCAGGCAGATGATTGACTAAGTGAGAGCTACTTAAGTGGTCCTAAGAGAGGCATATCCCCTGTTGCAGTAGGAGAGCACTCTGAGGGAAGGATTTAGTTTCCCATCTGTCTTGGGATAGGAATTATTCCTGACACCAGCTCTAGTGCCCAGCAGTGACTTCAGCACGGCTACCTAGCCAAACCTCTTAGGAAAAGTATTTTACATCGGACTTGGTCTGCTGTGAGATGCTCAGCAGCTATTCAGGGAGACTTACCCCTGCTCCTCTGATCTCCTCCATCGGTATCTTTTGCTACCACAAACACATTCAGTGACTCCAAATCTTCCCTTATCCTGGCAGTCTGTTGCTGAAGCTCCAAAACACTAGATCTGGCAATAAAGGTTTCTTAACACGGGACTATGAGTGGTAGGAACAAGCTGGGCAAGATAAAAGCAGTTGTGTAAAGTAATGAGCTATACAGAGAATTTTCAGCTTCCAGTCCAGACAGTATGGTCTCATCTAAGCAGCTGGGATGCTCTGTGCACAAAAACTGTACAACATCTCCTAGAAATTTTAATTGAACTACATGGTTTTTTTATTTATTTTTTTATTTTTTTGAGGGGTTTAATCGAATTTTGAAGCCTGAGTAGCTGGGCAGTGGCTTTTTGTCTCGCCTACGTTCTCTGTCTGGTGAAGCTGTTGAAATGTTTAGCCACTTTTTACACTGTGTTGCCCCTGTTTTCAGCTCTTGGATTTTGTTAAACCTTTAAATCAATAACGAAACCCTGTTTCCATGTTGTCAGATATTAACTACCCACACCTAGGGTCCACATTGTGGCAGGACCTTTATAAATGTGTTTTCTTCTTAAGCTAATGCCCATTCGATTAAAGAAAAATGAAGCAAATCCCAGCCATCTTGCTTGCAATCCTTGCCTGTGCTTTTTAAGAACATCCCACCCCATTACTCCAGCTTCACCACTAACCACCCTACAACGAGCAATACATGTGGTGACAATTCCTTTTGTGCACCAGGCGCTGAAGTGAAGTTGGTCTGTCAAAACGTGCCTTTTGAATTTGCTTTGCCCAAGAGTAGTAGGTGTCAACAGCTCCAATTTCAGCTTCTCCTTGTTAGGAGTTCTTGTATTGACTAGTTTGTCATCTGCCACCACAGTCTCTCGGGTAGCAGAGGCTAATTCTGCCCTCCAGGCCTGTTTTGAGGTGGAAAAAGTGGCATGTTTCTAGTGCTGATTCAACAAAACAGTGACACACAGCAGCACTGCTCTGCTTCATGGTCCAAAGAGCATTTGAAATGGAATAAATCTTGCAATCCTGTTAAAACCATGCCAAAACACTTCTCAGACTGGGTAAATATTAATAGCAGGCTGCCATGAGTTTCTTGCAGGCTGCCATCTCTAGCTTTAGCCATCTTGGCCAGGAGGATCTGTGGGGAGTATCTGGCCAAAATCTGTGAGGCTCCTTCTCTACTTAAGGAAAAACGGAACAATGGTCAGGTCTCCAAGGTTATTTTTAATATGGTCTCTATTTAAGCCACTGATCCAGGAGTGGAAAGTCTGTTTTCCCAGATTAGGAGAGTCACTCTTAAGGGATGAGGTTGCCAGGTCTTCAGAGACTTTAGTTATCACGCTGTAATTCCATCTGTGACCTTTATAAAGATGATGCTATGAGGAGTGATCCGCATTCATCCTCCTTTTGGATACCACGGGCTGATAGAAGAATGTTGGTGTTTTTGACATTCTCCATTTCTGGGTTTTTCTCTTTAAAACGAGAAGGAGAGGCTGTATGAGAGTCAAAGGAAGTACAGTCACTCATCAGTGCAGTCAGAGTAGAATTTGCACAGCTGCCAAAAGGAGATTCACGTATTTTACTGGGTGATACAAAATAAATGTTTAATTCATAACACTTTAAATAAATATCACTTGGCCACCCTCTAATGAGGATCTGCTTGACCATTGAGACCTTGTACTCTGAAGGTGATTTCTCTGACAGGTTTTTATGGCAGGCTGCATTTTTAGATAAATAACGTTCTAAGTATAATTCATTCGGTTTTGTCTAAAATGAGCCGTCAGCTCTGCAGTATCGTCACGTTTGAAACCCTACGTTTAAATTGCTGCCTGAAGACAGCCTGCAGAATGAAAACTGGCTTTCATAGGGCAGTAAGCTGCGGTGTCATATATACTAGATGGGAGCAACATGTAGCTACTGTGTGCTTTTAGCTGAAGAGCTTGGTGTTTCTCCTCCATTTTCCTTTCTTGAGAGGTGTTTGCTTCTTTCCTGCCTCCCCGTGCCATGCTGGACCCACCTTCACTAGAGCTTTACTCTGCCTCAGGAGGGGAGCAGTTGTTTCATTTTTGAGCTTGGCCATTCAAAGGAAACAGAAATTTGTTTAGTAATTATTCTTTCCCTCAAGAAGCACAGACCAATGCCAATCTCTATGGGGTTTTTTGTCTAATAACTACATCCATTTCTTGGACTAGCCAGCCAGAGAGTGAAGAGGAAGGGGAGGTGGCTGTGACTAACAGACTGGCTGCAAGAAGGCTCCCACCACTTTCTTAGAACAGGTGGGAGGGCAAAGAGAGCAGAAGGAAAACATAACCCCAGGCATTGTAAATACGGATTTCCTAGGTAAACAGGGATTTCTGTGGTGCAGATCTCATCCAGTGAAGTGTGTTAATTGTTGCAGGCGTAGGGAGTCCCTCCTGTCGTATCCACAGTTGCTGTTTCTAATTGTGCTTTTAACCTTGTCTTAAGGTTTAATATCTGTGGTTTGGGGCAATATTCATAAGATATTATCACATTAATATCGTGCCTTCTGGTTCTTCTTTTTGGAAGAAAAGAGGATTAAATGAAGTGAGATAAGGGCAGAGGCAGCTCTCGACCACTGATGAGTGTGCTGTGTGGGGCTGTGGGCTCCTGAAATCCCTCTGATGGCTCTTCCTGTCGACTCCCCCTGATTTTATGTCTGCAGTAGGACCCACACGACGCTGATAACTATTTGACTCTTTCAGTTTTGCTGAGAAGGGCTTGGCAAGCGTTCAGACACCTCTTCCAGCCATCTTCCCAGACTGCGTTTACAAAGCGGGGGCTGAAGCTCTTCCACGTAGTTCTTGGATGGAGAGCGTTGCTCGTTCTACCCAGGAAACCCGCTCCAGAAGCTCTCTAGCACCACTCCCCCAGCTTCAGGCACAGTTGTTTCTGCTGCTTGTGTGGCTGCCAGGACTTAAACATCAGGGAAACCAGAATGTTTGCTCTGTGAGCTAATCGACTCTTTAAAGATGTTAGATAATGTAATAAAACAGCTCAGCGGTGCCTTGCAATTACCTTTCACATTTCGTCATGCTTCTACAATTTTTGCCTTCTCAAACTAGGACTGTATTTTTAGTACAGTGCAATCAAAAATGTCTGGCCAAGAACCTCATATAGTACCTAGGAAAATGGAAATATTCCTTTAAATGCCTTCCAGAGCTGTGGTTTCCTCTGAGTATCAAAGTCCGTCGGTTGTGTCCTGATTACATACTTTGGTTTGGGTTTATAATTCCCTATATATGAACAGTTTGATCTCTTCCTTGTATTTTTAATATCAGAAAACACAGCTTAGCCTTTTATTTTAGCATGATGTAAGCATAATTATTTAGTGGGCAAGAGAACCAAGATTGCATTCTGTTGTTTGCCACTGGAGCTTAGAGATTTAGCTTTATTTTTATGTTTTATCTTCATGGTTATGACCAAGAGATTCATGCTACTAAAACCCAAACCACCATGGCAGGGTAATGCTCTCTGTAACTCACAAGTGAAGAAAGAAACCTAATACAGAGCCAGCTTACTCACCAGTGGAGTGGATTTGACATTTGGCTTTGACATCATTCGGCACTGACCTGAACTGGTGTGCAAATTGCAAACCCACATCTTGGTGAGTTCACACAGTTTGTTCTTCCTGGCATTTTGCAGCACTCAGGGGCACAAATTATTGGCAGTAGTTCCAGCTACTTTCATAAACTACAATTTTTTACTATCTTCTGCTCTTTTCAAGTCTTCAGTATCTCTCTTTTCCTGTAAGGAAGCTTCCAGGCTGCTGTTTATCAGATGATTTCTTATCTAACATGGTATCTGTGTAGAACTGCTGTATGATCCCCTGCAGCTCCTACGGCTCCAGCTGCCACCTTGAGCAAGTGATCTTCTGTTGTTACTGCACAGTTTCTCATGCCTGTGAGCAATCTGATGCCTGTCTTGTTGCTGTGCTATGAAACATAAAGCAAAACCAGAGCAGAGCAGATCAGGTAAATGTTCCTCCAGGAGAGTTTCTAGTCTCAGTTAGTACCAAGTAGGAGTTGTCTGAAGGATGAGCATGAGAAGGGTGTTTGGGATAGGGTTGGTTTTTGATGTTGTGGGGTTGTTTTACTTTCTCAAGTATTTTAGCCTCTTGACACAATGGAGAAGGTGACATTTAGTGAGTTTCTTACTCATTTAAGGTGGACAGAAGGTCTACACCACAGACAAACCCAATCTATGAGAAAGCTGGGTTTGGAGGGCCGGGAAGCCTTTCTTTGACCGACTTCTTGACTTGTTTCAAACAACACACCACATCTGCTAAGATGACACTATTACTCTGCTAGTGATTCCCAAAGCATGGACACTCTTCCTTGCTGCCAGAGAGGACAATGACAGGAAGGCAGCAGCAGGCAGACGCTGAGTGTTTGGTCTGTGGGTTTCGACCGTGTCACTTCAGTTCCAGCCATAAAACTTCTTCCCTTAGAAATTCTCTGAGTGTGAAATGCCGCAGACCTCAAGAACAGGCAGTACTTTTGTTGAAAATCAACAGAAAGCCACGAGCAATACAAAGTGTTGTGTAAACCACATGTGTCTATCTCCTCACCCCTCTGAAGCAAAGCAAAGCAGTGTCCTTTCCTTAGCTGATGGATTTAAGGGGAGTTTGTATGTGATTGTTTTTAATGTGCTTCAAATTAGTCACGGTGCTTATTTCCTAGGCTTCATTAAGCTTGTGGTCTGAGCACATTGTGATGGCCACTCTGAGCAGTTTACTGAATACTCGTTTTAATATCCGGATGTAGATTTCTTCAATATCCTGCAATGCATTTTCCAGTGCTTCTCCGGATAATGCTGAACAGTCTGTGATGCACCAGGCCCCCGAGCTACGTTTTAAAGTCAGCTTAATGCTTTCCATCTTTCATCTTTGCGCAACACACTCTGCTGTTACGTTTTGGGGTTTTTTTAGGACATAAAATAACCAAAATGAGCATCTCGCTTAAAAAGTGCTGTAAGGCAACACAGAGGTGCTGCAAGCTTGCCTCTTCTGATCTGCTCTTATGCCTTCTCCATTCCACTCTCTCCATCGCCCTTTCCATGGCCCAGATCATCTCTGTGTTCTTCAGGCTTAAAGACTTGTAGAAACAGAGGAGAAAAGTTCTCTTTTGACAGTTTGCTGAATGGCACATGGAATAGATGGGGCTTGGTTTGTCACCTGTGTTCCTGTGACACCACTGAATCAGCTGTTAACATTTCTGTGAAGGTAGAAAACAACTGTTTTGCAAGTCAAGAGGTCAAACTTCCTTCAGAGACAAGTGTTATCATTTGCTAGTATGTATGGAAGTAGTTCTGGACCTGGCTGTAGACCTGGTTTGGCCAGGCTTGTCTTCTCCAAACAGGTAAAAGCCTTTGGACATATTATTGTTGCCTTAAAAATAAACAAAGCAAACCCACTCCCTCAGGCATTTAACAGGGGCCAGATCCCAGAGTACAGCTGAAGACAGAGACGGAGGTTTCTTACATTTGGTTTGGGTGAGAGGATGGTATTTGGCTTTGGTGTTCACATCAAGGCAAGGCAGAGGCATAGCCTGATGAAAAAACATGGTCCAGCACCCTGCACGCTGGCCCACTGGCTCTTTCATTTAAAAGCACCCAAAGAGCTGTGAGATGAGGGCTGAGAATCCTGGGGAACATGGCATAGCTTTTACTGTAGCCTTTAGAAAAAAACATAACACTGGACTTGACATCCCAAATCAAGCTGTTGCTGCAGAGTATGTCCTTAACAGATATCCCAAAGTAAAACACTGGATTTGGCATCCCAAATCAGGCTGTTGCTGCACAGTATGTCCTTAACAGATGTCCTTGAGCAGAATGAGAGCCTTCCTCCCACTCTGAGCTCTCTGGGTGCCTCCGGGCGCTGCTGGGTGAGCTGTGTTGAACGGCACTGCTATTTTAAGACGTGTCAGTGCCTACTTTGCTTTCTGACACAGGGTGCTGCTACCCCCAGGGCTGAGTCAGCAGTGGGGATCATGTCCCTCTGCCTCCAGCTGCGCCTGTGTGCTCTGAGTTGTGAGCGCTGTTTGCTCACTAGGTTCACGTCAGAGCCGTTATTAGCTCCAGCTCAAAACCACACTGAACTCGGAGCAACCTGCAGTTCAGGTGATACAAGTAGATCTCAGAAGAGTGCTAAGGAATATGAAGCAGAGAGTAGTCCTGTGTGTCCCTCTGAAAGCCCCATTGAAGGGCTCTGGCTCCCTTGTGGACATGCCTTGATGGGACAGCAGAGGAACACAGTCCCCATCCATGCACTCTGTCCTCCTGGGCCCGTGGGCCGCCTGCGCCTGAACCACCGCGATTTATAACGCCCCAAGGAAAAGAGTCCCTACTCAATGCAGCTTTAAGCTGTCAGGCTGTAAATTGTCTTGGTTCAGGAGCTACTTCAAAGCCTCCCAACCTTCCTACAGCAAGGAGAAGGCTTTTTGGCAAACTCAGCATAAGTCATTTGCTATTCATGAGTCAAATCCCTGAAATGTCCTCAATCAGCAACTAAAAATGGTCTGTAAGGAAACAAGGCCTCGCTATCTGGTGAATTAAGCTGCTAACTCCACCAACTTTCTCCATCTGTTGGCTAAAGTGGCTTCTGCTTCCTCAGCAATGGCTTTCCTTCCTCCCTGCCTTTCTCCATTCCATTCAGCAGTGTCAAGCACCCATGAGGTCTCCTGAAGCAACAGGACTTTGACCCGGTGGGCAAACACACCCAGATCTGCATCGTCCCCTGCTCCTCCCATTGCCCATCTCCCAGAGGAGTTACCCAGATGGGGTAAGGGACAGTCAGGAATGAAGATATTAAAATTCCTCCAAGCTGCCTGGTTCCCAAATCTAGAAGGGCTGCAGTGTTGAAGGGAGAGGGAAAGAAAACATGAGCTGGGTGCGAGTGGAGCTTGGCAGACTTCAGCCCAGCTGCCAGACGGATGGAGGGACCGAGCCGCGGTGGCTGCAGGTAACAGTGGAACCGAGTCTGCTCTCCCAAAACTGCACCTGCAGCAGCTTGGTCACAACCAATACAATGAGGTGTCCTCCACAATGGAAGCAGAGAAGCAAAGAAAACCCTACGAAGGGAACCAAAAAAGCTCTTCCTGTTTGTATGGCTGGCGTTCAAAAGCTGGTTCAGTGTGTTGTGTGAATAGCAAATCCCACACCAAGCCTGGGAATATTTGAGGCAGTGTCTCATTTCTTTTTCCCCTTTCCATTTCTAAATGTTGGCTAATGCCTTTCCATTCAGCATAATTGCATTTATCAGTATCCACATCTCCTCCTTTTAATTTAAGGCATTCTAAAGCGGTGGTTGAATATCCTTTTCTCCCAAGGCCAGATGATGGATGGCGTACGTCAGCAAAGCTTAAACACACCCGCTCAGAGGTGAGCCCCTTGGTCTGACAGAGCATGTGTCATGCAAGAGGCACTTGGTTACAGAGCACTGCAGACTAACGCTGCTCCTTGCTTTTCCAAACTGTGCCAGACAGCAAACTTCCAGAAAAACCTCAGACCATATACAGTTGGCCAGCAACGCTATGTGAAGTCTTTAACCATATTTGAACGAACTGGCTGCCTTGGACACGGCGAGAAGGGAAATGCCAGTCTGCCTGACAGCTCGTTTTAATAATGAGAGAGTTGTTCCACTGACAAGAGGACAATAAAAGCTGCGACTGCGTACAGGGACGTTGCCTTTCTTCTAGTGCAGAGCATACATGTAACTGCAGAGGCATGGGCTGCTCCCAAGCCTGGGCACGTGCAACTGTGCTTTTCCCTTCTGTCACTGCTTTTCCACTTCTTTCACCACTTTGCAGAGCTTTGAATCCACACCGAACCCTTGAACCCTATCAAAATGAGGCTTCAGTTTGCATTAGGAAATCGCTCCTTTCTCCTCAGACGTGCCTTGTTTTGAATGCTTTCTGCTCTGTGCTGCAGTGAAGTGAGCCATCGAGATAGGTGACCTTTGTAGTTAGAGCTATTAATGCACAATTTATGGGGCTTTTGGTGTACAGTACATGAGAGTCAAAGTCTAGAGATCTCATCAGCCCTCTGAATGGGCAAACCTCCTGCTGATGGAGTTGTACTTTTTATAACCAGACTGTACTGTGTGTTGCACTCATTTTAGATGGCAGAGCTCTTTCAGGCAGAGCCACTGTCCTTGTATGGTTTTGGCAGTTCCACATCTGCACTGGACGCTATACAGTTGTTCTCCAGCTATGAGACAAAGAGCAGATTTTGCTTTTACCCTCAGCACAGAACAGTGGGCAGGCTTTAAGTGCTGCTTGGTAATGATACGAGTGCAAGGAAAAACGCTTTCGCAACTGTGGCATCTTGCTGTGGAAACTCTGTTATCCCAAGGCTAGGGCTCAGCTGTAGCATCCTCATGGGCTGACTGAAACATTGGGGCTTCTCCACATAAAGCAAGGGTTTGTGGCTTTATTCCCCTCCTCTGAGCAGTTTTTAAAGCAATTCTTTTGGTGAATAAAAAAAAAATGTGCCCGCGTTTACAACGCACACTTCAGAACAATGCTGTGCAGCTCTAGTAAACCCTGGAAGCTGTCATCCTGCACGGCTCCCTGTGTGAGACAAGCTGCTGATTGAGTCCAGGCCCTTGCAGACAGTCTTCAAACCAGCTCCAGAAATGGTGGTTCTGGCTGTAAACCCAGACTGAAGATGAAGAACTGATCCGAGCTCTCAGGGAAACCATCTGCCTGTGTCACAAACGTGACGTGTGTGTTGGGCACTGGTGCTGTGGGAGCTTGTGAGGAACTCCATAGCTTAGTCTTGGTTTCCATCAATAGAAATAAAAGATGTTCTTTTAAATCCAGCTTCACTTGGGAGAAGCAGCCAGAGGATGTCAGAGTGAGTTCCTGCTTTGTTGCTGGATGCCTTGGAGGGGTGTCCTGCTGACACGGGTCCTGGGCACGAAACCCAGCACTGCCTCGTGCTTCAGGCTCCCTTCCCATTCGATGCAGCCTTCAGCAGGGCCAACAAAGGCAGGCAGCCTTGCTGCAGGAGCAGAAGGAGATCCTGGTCCTTAGTGGGAGGTTTTCTGCTTTTGGGGGGCTGATATATAGATAATCACAGTCCCACGTGCCTTGTGCTCAGCCGCAGTGGCTCTTGCTAAGCTTGAGGAGCTGCAGGGGCAGTGAGGACACCTGGCATGGCCAGTGCCTTCAGGCTGTGCTGAAATGGTTCACAGAGCTGGCTGTCAGATGGGAGCACTGTTCATCTGAAGGAAGTCAGTGGAATTTCCATGGAGCTCCCCATCACCTGCAGGCTCAGAGCTGCTGCATGCCCTTCTTGCTCAAGGGCTGTGAGCATTAAATCACCTGAAATAGAGTGTCTTAACATGACCCTGGAAAAAGTGGTCAGTGAGAACTATATCAGATCACTCATTAAAATCCAAGCCTGAAGGAGAGGGGCAGTGCCATCCAGCTAACACAACAGCAATTCAGCCATCACCTTGGCTTTTGTGCTGAATCCCTTTTTGTGGCTGCAGCACCCATAGAAGGGCTGTTGTGGCAGCTGGGCTCACTAGGAGAGAAACCAGTGGTCTAGTATATTCCCAGTTTTCTGTCAGTTTTCGTTAGCCAATACTGGTGCTGCTGGCAGAGAAGTGGTTTTACTGTCAGCTGGTAGGAAAGCATAAAGAAGGCACGTTTCTGAATGCCTTTAGGATCTAAAGCAAACTGTGCAAGGCTGATCCTGCACAGGATCAGCCTGTTCTTCTCCCAGGGTTCTTGCAGAATCTGCTGTTGGTGGAGAACTAGAGATCTGGGCTGGTGTGTGCTACAAATCACTGCTGACCCCAGCCAGTCTGGCAGAGATGCTGAGCTGCTCCAGCTTTGTTCCTGCTGTTGGACTGCTGTTGAGGTGATATGTGGATGTCTAGGCTGCAGCTCAAGTTTCTCCAAGCAGAGGCTGTCTTCTCCACCCCCATGTGAGTGGGAGCTTGTGGTAGCTTTGCTAAGTGTTTTGGGACCAAGAAGGCTCATCATCCATCATGGCTCACTACTCGTGCAGAACCACTGGATGTGGAAAGCAGCTCCCAGTTAGGAATCTTTGAATTGCATGGGCAAAAGTATTTCTAAATGATTACATTACTGCCTCTTGAAAACACATGGTGGAAAACCACAGAGCGGGCCAGGAGAGGTCTTGTCTTCTATAGTCTCTGCTCAGAGGAGATTGCATCCATCTAACAGTTCCCAGCATCCAAAAACGTATTTGCCAAGGTGTCAGAAGCTTCCTGCTCGTCATCTCCGAGAAACTACCCTCCAAGGGTCACGAGTGCTCCTCTGCAACCGTAACACCCTGCATGAGAAAGCACAGACACAGGCTCCAGGGCTGTGCCTCACTCTTTTATGGGCCTGTTGAAATTCATAATCAAAACCAAGTTTTTCGTGTACCCTGCCTCTACTGCAGAGTCTAGAAGTGTGGAGTTGACAACAAGGCAGATAAATCCCCAGATGCAGTATATTCGGTCGGTAAGTCATTTGACATCATCCGAAAAGTCATCTGAAAGTCTGGCCTTTCGGTGAGCAAATCAGCAAACCTGGTTTGGTTTGGATCTGGGACAGAAGCAGTCCCTCTCTGCTGGAAAGGGAGAGCTGAATCATTTGCCCTGTGGGTCAGAGCCTTCCCTTGAGCGAGGCACAGCCCTGTGCAGAACAGCAGCTTGCACCAATTGGGGAATTATGCTAGAAACAAATTTCGAGCACACTTTTCTTCAGCAAGAGCAATGGTTGTTAATCATCAGCATCTATCATGTTCTGCTTCTTTAGCAGCTGTAGCTGTAGGGGTGTTTTACTTGGTTTTGGTTCTGTTAAATCAGAACCTTTCTGGAAGAAAGCCTCGCAGTTGTATACAGCTTTCCCGAGGTTTGCACAGTTCAAGGCACATTCTGTTTACTCCTGAGGTAAACAGAATCTGGTTACTCCTGAGGTACAAAATGCTTTCAGGTTATATTCTGGTTTATGCTTTGAAAACTGAAATCTCTGCCTCTAGAGAAGCAATTCCAGGCTTTACGGGCTGCACTATGGCATCTGTGTGGTTCATGTGTCAGATACAAGGGAAAGGAAGCGTCACTAAATCAGCAACCATCTTCTTTGACACTCCTCTTTGGAGTGTTATGCCATCACACAAGTCTTTTCTTTTCACAGCAGCTCTGATTCAGTTTGTCCTGCTTATCTAAAAGAGAGACAGCCAGAGGAAAGAATCCTCAGTTGATGACTCAGACATCAGGCTCCCTTATCCCTGTTTAGACCCGGAGGATGAAGCTCAGTTTGATGCAGGGCCAAGGAGACGGGGAGTTCTCCTCTGCTTCCTAGCTGGAGGATCTCAGTTCCCAAGAGCTATGGGTGGTGTAGCTTTTGGGTAATGAGATTGTGAAGCTGGAGGCTGGGGGTGAAGTACACGATGCCACTCTTGAAGACACATTCGTTTCTGCAGGTTTGCTTCGTTCTGCTGCCAAGCTGGGAATACTTTCAAGGCCTCTCAGTTTGAGAAACTGTAAATGAATAAGTAGTTTTTAAGCTCTTCTGCTTGCTTAAACAAGAAAGGCTTGGGAGAAGGTCAGTTGTTTAATTAAACAGCTACTCGGTATTGTTAACACCAGATTGAACTCCAGCAGCAGCTCTCTGAATTCACAGATTCCTTGGGAATTCAGTGACCTTGAGTTTGCTGTGCATGAAGCTTGCCTTAGATACTTGGCTTCCTCTCTGGAATACTTTGGAGAGCAGTGCAGAAGGCTCTGCGAGGCCCTGGCCTGAGGCAGCATGTAAGAAGAGGGAGGTTGTGTTGTACTAAATGAACTTCTTGCTTCGGAGCATGCCTGGAGTGACTGACCGCAGAGGCTGCAGGACAGCACAGCTGGCTCTGCTTCTCTAGCACAGGAGGCTGCTGTGGAAATGTTGAGTGTGGAAATGTTGGGGATGGGCAGTTGATTACTTTTTTTGCCTCTTGTTTAATTTATGAAGCAAAGTCGGTATGTGATGAAATTTGTGTGAGAAGTAACTGGGCAGCGGGGTCACATCTCAAAACTTGGGCCTTCACTCTTCAGCCCTGTCCCTCTTGAGCTGGGCAGCCCAGAACTGGACACAGGACTCCAGATGAGGCCTCACCAGGGCTGGGCAGAGGGAGAGCAGAACCCTCAGCCTGCTGCCCACACTGTTCTTGACGTCCCCAGGCTGCCATTGGCTTCTTGCCCATGAGGGCACGTTGCTCTCTCAACCCAACTGAG
Source organism: Urocolius indicus (assembly GCA_013401255.1). Classification (NCBI taxonomy): domain Eukaryota; kingdom Metazoa; phylum Chordata; class Aves; order Coliiformes; family Coliidae; genus Urocolius; species Urocolius indicus. The sequence goes on along the minus strand of WBNH01010542.1, from coordinate 138,052 downwards.
ATCCCACTGACTGGCAGCTCCTTTTCATTGGGTCTACGTGCACGATATTTTAGTGGTTTTAGCTGTATTGGTGATTAAAAGAGCAGAAGTGATCTGTTTGGTTTGTCACTGCTAAGTGACAAAGCTGTGTGAGCACAGCTACAATTATTTCATACAGTGACTTGGGATGTGGGTGCAAAACATCTTTTCATTTCCCTTCCAGCCAACCAGAAACAGCACCCTTGCACTGCTATGGCTGCATCTCTGGCAGGAGGAGATGGGGGTGAGCATCCTGCACGGTTTTGGCAGCAGAGGGAGTTGGAAGGGAAGGTCAACTCCCTCTGCCAGAGCAGAATCACCTAGAGTAGGTCACACAGGACCCACTTTACTCCTGTGGGTGAGAGAAGCAGCTCTGCACCAGCTGTGGAGAGGGACCTGCATCCTCATGTCCTGCCAGCTGAGGTGCTCATGTACTGGGTGACATGAGACTTCTTTTGAGCATTTAATTGTTTTGGCTTTGCACCTAAAGCACATCTTGGGCCTTTCCAAGCCTGCCGTACAACATGTCTTGTCCACGGCTGCTTTCCGTGACACTTGTGGGGTTGCGTTTTCTGGGCTGTGGTAGTACAATCTGGAGCTGTGAGAGAAAGCCCCCAGGGGCTAATCCATGGCTGCAGGCCAGTCTCAGCATAAACTGGTCTTATTTTTAAAGTCCATTTTCTCCAGTACACTTTTTTTTGGCCTGCAAAAGACTTCTTCATTTAAAACGAAGAACCCAACACTCTCCCCTTTCAGTTGCTCTCTTGGACACGAGCCAGTAATGCCCACAACAGCTGTACCACAGTTTAAACATTCAGTCTCTAATGGTTTGGGGAACATTAGGGTTTTTAAGGCTTCAACAGGTCTAGAGTAAATGGTGGTCAATAAAGAGTAGCTCTTCTTTGTACCCCTTTGCTCTCAGTGCTCTGCGCTAGGATAAAGCACGCTCAGAACATAATCGTTGCAAAATTAATATCCATGAAAGGTCCTCTTTTTAAACAAAAAAAAAAGAATCATAGAGAAACCTGCTCCACTGAAAGAAGAGTTTGCAAGAGTCCCAACTCTCAAGAGCCTGGTAAGAGGCACGGGGAAGTCTGCACATAAGGTCTGTCGGAGACGTGCTTGTGTCGCTCCCCACGTGTGCGTTTAATGGCTGCGGCCTGGGAGGAACACACAAATCACAGCTTATTGCTTCCTCTGTTGTCTTCATCCACCCACTCACCTATTAATGAGGTACACAAGGGTTAATTATGCTTTTGGGTTTTTTGGCTGCCTTACAGCTTTCCAGTATTGTGTGGAGACAAAAGCCCACGTGTGCTAACAGGTAACGTAGGGGTTGGGACCCAGTCGAGGTAGAAGCTCTGTTAGCAGTTAGTGAGGAGACCCACTGCTGAGGACTAGCAATGCCTTAGTGACTTAGGCAAATTGATGTTGGTGGAGCTGTCAAAGCCTATGGAGGGAAATGCTCATTTCTTTCCAGGTTGGTAGATGTAGGTGAGAAAACTCAGTCCCCATGGGACTCCTCGTGCAGGAAAGCCCATGGGCATCGCAGCACTTCTGCAGCATCGAGCCAGTGTCTGCAGGTGCCCTGGCCCAGGGAAGGGTTAAATTGGCTTCTGGCCACTTGGGCTTCTTTTACTGCACTTCATGCCATTGTGCAAAAAATGGTTTGGAAGTCATTATACCCTTTTGTAGGGAACTGCTTCACCCCTTCTGTGTGTTTCCTGCGGGTGCAAGGGGTACCTCGGTCCCCGGGTGGGGGATCAGGGCTGCAGAGTGCTGAGCAAGGAGACAGCGGGTTCGCTGGAGTCAGAATGGGGGAGACTTCATCGAGAAAACAGATGAGATTGTGAACAACAGGATTACAGAGAAGCCTGGCAGCTGTGGTGCTTCTCATGAGTTCCATCTCAGGGCTCGTTACACTTATCACCTTTTTGGCTGGAGCAAGGTGACGTTTCAGTTGTAAATTGCTTTGTGTCACCAGTAGAGTCCTGCTGGGTTAACAGCTGATTTCCAGTTTGGTTCCCAAAGTTGGCCAGCCTTTGGAAGATGCAAGAAGCAGTATTGCAAGTCCAGGAGTTAAGCTAAGAGGTTACTCCCTCCCACATGGCGAGCCAGAGCTTTAAAAGAGGCTTGTTCCTTTCCTTTGTGGCCGTTTGTTAGGAGTTCAGATCTTCACTTCCACTGGGAAGTTTCATAACATTTTCCTCCCCATCGGTATCCCATTAAAACTTTGTTGTGTAATCTAAAAGCTTTTCTGCTTCTCATGGTTTCCTCTTGTAGCTCATTCAGAATGCCCTAGATGGCAATTTGGGAGTAAATGCATTCAGGCTGCATGGTCTTGATTTTGTTTCTTATAAATTCAAACCAAGATTTGAAATGAAGTCCTATTGTCCGTGTTCCTTTAAGGAACAGTTGCCTAGTGACGTGACTGAAGGATTTTTATCTAATGTCACAATGCTCCTGGGAAAGCCTGTGCCTGTAGTTAAAATGGCAGTGAAGCCTGTTACTGTGTGTGTTTAGGGCTTCCATACATGTGTTATAGAGAGAACAGATAGTGGAGTCAGTTAAAACACCTGTGTGGGTCCTGCAGCGTTGGGCTGGTCTGGTTCTTGCTGTGTGAGCTCTCCATTGCAATCAGTGGTGCTCCTCAGTAGGAGTGACTTGAGGTCTCCTAGAGCCCTTGACAGAAGCAATGAGGTTCAAAGTGGACAAAAATAAAGTGTCATGGGTAGAGGAAACAATATCAGGGTACAAATGAAGATCAGTCTTTGGGTGAGTGGAGAAACACGGATCTTGGGAAAGAAAGAGGGTCCCTCAGTGTGGATAATGCTCAGCTGAACACAGACCAACTAACCTCAGCCCATACAGCTGTCTTAAATTGTACCTGACTTGTGAAGGGAAGCACATCTTGACAGGCAGCTCATCCCTGGTTTGCCAAGAGCCCATGGCCAGGATGTTCTCCTTTGGCCACGTTGCCCCGTGGGATCTATCTAATAAGAGGCAGCCCTTGGCCTCAAGTGCTCACAGCAGCACCAGAGCAGCAGGAATCACTGGGAGAGTGGGCAATAAGGTGAATGACCCATGAAAAGCAGCGTCCTTTCCTTCTCAGCCCAGCAGAAACTCCTCCCTCCCTGCCTGCTTTGAGCTGGATTAGGTGTATTCAGCTGAGAGCCCACGCGAGCTGAGGCCACTCATGCCAGTGCCGTTGGGTTCCCACTGGCAGCTGGTTTGTGAAGCTAGTGGAGATGAAATCCAGGTGTGGCTTTATCCCTCACAGTCAACCCCTGTCCACAGTTATGGCAACAATGCGACCCGAGGCCCAATAAAAGAGAGGCTGCTGCTGGGGCTGAGCAGCTGGGAGAGGCATCAGGTAAAGGGAGGTTCCCGCGCCTATGATTTCCCCTTTTTGTGCCCTGATCGTTGCCATCACACTCGAGTCATTCTCTCTTCTGTTTGGGTTTTGAGCTTCAGCCCTTTGCTAATCTTCGCAGCCTTTGTATGGAGGCTTTACTGACTGCATTAACCCCAGCACATTCTGCTGCCAGTGACGTGGGTCGGATCCTGTAGCGCGTGAAGCCGTTGTGTCAGCTCCTCTGGCAGGTCCATGACGTTTGTGTCGTGACATTGAATCAGCCCTTGATCTTTTCCAGTGTCCGTGGTCTCAGCTGGCAGATAACTTTGGCCCTGAGGGTTGCTTTTTTTTCCCCTCTTGGTTTGTTTTTTTACGTCCAAGCTTATTTTCCACGTTATCATCCCGGTTTGCAGATGCCTTTTGATTACATCAGCTACTGCCTGAGCTACTGAGAACTGTAAAGCTGGTTTGTCTGTTTTCCTGAAGTTGTGGCTTTTCCCTGAGGCTCCTGAATCTAATCTTAGCTCGCTATCTCCTTGTTTTGAAATAGCAATTTCCACTTGAAGGATGCTTTTATCCTGGTGCAGACACGCATCTGTGCCACCTGCCTTCTGGAACTACTGCTGGGTGCAGTTGACTTTCACAGTTTAAAAGGAGAGGGGAAGTGTAGCTTTGCTTTGCAGCACTGCAGAGAACACACTTGGCATCTTGACTGCAAACTTTCAGCGGGCTGGAATTCCAGTGCCTGAAGGAGCATTTGGGTGTGATGGCAGAGGTGTCCTCGTGTTGGCTATATGCACGTGGCACCCTTTTTAATTGCTCTTTCCTCTTGTTATTCCGAAAGCCTGTGGCAAGCAGATGAGCAGTCAGAGTTTTGTAGTGAGCACTTAGTGGAGCTTTTCTCTTTTCTTCCTGGCGATGCTGTCTTGTGTGAAAAACACGAGCTTGCAGCCTGCTGCTCTGTCGTTCGGCCGACGGTGATAGCTCTGGAACGGGCTGCGTAGTAATCCCAAATCCGTGGTTGATGTTTCTTTCGCCAGTTTACAACGAGTAATCCTCTTAATTCCCTTGAGTAGCAGCTGGTGTGGCTACAACCTGTGCCTAAACCCAAGAACAGCTTACTCAGAAAGCCTCCAGGCCCTGCGAGGGTGGGGGAGGAATTCTCTTTCAGTGGGGGCTGTGCGGGCTCACTTTCCCAAGGGGAGCCCTGCCAAGACTCTGACTTCTCCCTTGCCTCTCTCTTCTAGATGCAGCAGCTCTTCTACGAAAACTACGAGCAGAACAAAAAAGGCTACATCCGAGACCTGAGGAACAGCAAAATCCACAGAGCCATAACTCTGCACCCCAACAAGAACCCCCCGTACCAGTACCGGCTTCACAGCTACATGCTGAGCCGCAAGATCGCGGAGCTGCGGCACCGCACCGTGCAGCTGCACCGCGAGATCGTCCTCATGAGCAAGTACAGCAACACGGAGATCCACAGAGACGACCTGCAGCTGGGGATGCCTCCTTCCTTCATGAGGTTCCAACCCCGCCACCGGGAAGAGATCTTGGAGTGGGAGTTTCTGACGGGGAAGTACTTGTATTCGGGAGCCGACGGGCAGCCCCCGCGCAGGGGGATGGACTCGTCTCAGCGGGAGGCGCTGGATGACATCGTGATGCAAGTGATGGAGATGATCAACGCCAATGCCAAGACCCGGGGGAGGATCATAGATTTCAAGGAAATACAGTATGGCTATCGCAGGGTGAACCCCATGTATGGGGCAGAGTACGTTCTGGACTTGCTGCTGCTGTACAAGAAGCATAAGGGGAAGAAGATGACGGTCCCAGTCAGGAGACACGCGTACCTGCAGCAGACCTTCAGCAAGATCCAGTTCATGGAGCACGAGGAGATGGATGCCAAGGAGCTGGCCAGCAAGATCAACCAGGATTCCGGATCCTTGTCTTTCCTCTCCAACTCGCTCAAGATGTTCGTTCCCTTCCAGCTCAGCAGATCGAAAGTAGAGAGGAAGGAGCTCAAAGACAAGAAGATCAACATCCTCATCCCTCTCTCGGGCCGTTTTGACATGTTTGCCAGGTTCATGGGGAACTTTGAGAAGACGTGCCTCATCCCAAACCAGAATGTCAAGCTGGTGGTGCTGCTCTTCAACTCCAACTCCAACCCTGACAAAGCGAAGCAGATCGAGCTGATGAGAGATTACCACTCCAAATACCCCAAGGCTGACATGCAGGTGCTGCCTGTGTCGGGGGAGTTCTCCAGGGCTCTGGCTCTGGAAGTCGGATCCTCTCAGTTCCAGAATGAGTCTTTGCTTTTCTTCTGTGACGTTGACTTGGTGTTTACCAGCGACTTCCTCCAGCGCTGTCGAGCCAACACGGTTTTGGGTCAGCAGGTATACTTCCCCATCATTTTTAGCCAGTATGATCCAAAGATTGTTTATAGTGGAAAAGTTCCTAGTGACAATCATTTTGCCTTCACCCAGAAAACAGGTTTCTGGAGGAACTATGGCTTTGGCATCACCTGTATTTACAAAGGTGATCTTCTTCGAGCGGGTGGCTTTGACGTCTCCATCCAAGGCTGGGGCCTGGAAGACGTCGACCTCTTCAACAAAGTCATTCAAGCCGGCTTGAAAACTTTCCGAAGCCAAGAGATCGGAGTAGTCCACGTGCATCACCCCGTTTTCTGTGACCCTAACCTCGATCCAAAACAATACAAAATGTGCTTGGGGTCCAAAGCTTCGACCTATGGCTCCACACAGCAACTGGCTGAAATCTGGTTCGAAAAGAACGACCCCAGTTTTGGGAAGGGCAGCAATACTAACGGCTCGGTGAGGACAGCCTAAATGTCCAGCTATGCTGGAAAACAACTGGGGGAGGGGTTGGTTTGGTTGGGTTTTGGGTTTTTTTTGGTTTTTTTTTGTTTTTTTAATTATCTAATTTATTTTTGGGGGGGAAAATGGTTTTTCTTTTGATAACTCACTTTGAAAAGCCCACCACAAGGAGCTGTTTCAGTCGTCGTTTCGGTGCAGAGGAACAAAGGGGCCCTCGGAGTGTTTGGTGGGGGAGGTGGGGGCTTTGGTGTTGAACAAAACTGTGATCAATCTTTGCCTTCAAACGAACAAACCAAGGTTTCAGAGTTCTCTGCCCCATCAGAGGAAGCCTGACTTGAATTAGGATTTCCTCAGGAACAGAAATGAGCAGGTTGTTTCCTCCCTTTCCTCGTCGCTGGGACGGTGTGAGCGGTGGCACGCGGTGTGGCGTGGGGACTGCTTTTGCCCTGCACAGGTCCTGCTGCTTTGCTTGAGGACAGCCCTTACTTTCCAGTTTGTGTGGGCAATGATGGTGGTTAATCTTTTTTATTTCCCTTTTTATACTTTGCAAGTGATGATTTGTTTCAGTTCCAAAACACACTTCCACTCCTCACGGCCGGGAGACTCCAGGGGAGGGAAGACAATTAAGCACAACCCCTCTCCCCGACCAGTCCTCATCAAAACTCTTGTTCTTTTCTCTTTGGCCCACATCTGGATGTCAACTTGAGGAACCCGTGGTGGGTTCTTTGTCTGCCTGGAGCTGATGCCACGTGCCCAAAGAGGGAAGGGAGGAGGTGGAGGGGAACCCCGACTCCCTCGCAGCACAACGAGCCCTTTGGCAGCCCCCCCCGGGAGAGCTTTGCAAGCTCCACTTGGTGCCCTGATGTTTCATGGGAACAATTAGTACATTGGATTCCTAGTTTTGTTTTGGGATTCTTTTGGGGTTTTTTGTTCTGTTGGCTTTTATCATCCTCCCACCGCCCCCCCCCCCCAAACTTTTGTCACATTTATTTTTTTGGCATGATTTCAGGAAGTTTAGGAATTCCTTTGGTGTTCTAAGAGGAGCTGGGGATGGGGGGAGGCTGGATACGTGGCGAGAGTTTGATCCCTGTGAGTGAACACCCAGCAAGGTAAGAGAAAAAATACACAAAGTGCCTTAAAGCCAGAAAGGGGGAAACCCTTGACCACTGAGACTTAAGACAGGGAGGAGTGGCCGTTGGTGGTTGAAGCAGCTGATCTGTTGGGACCCTTCCTGCCTGTAAATATCTCGCTCAGCAGAGACAGAACAACAGAAACCAACCAACAATCTATTTTTCTACCGTGTCCTCCAGCACCGTTTCGCCCCATCGCTCCCAGTTCCTCTCGCCTGACTCTGTGGGAGGTGGAGGCCAGTGAAAGAACTGAGATGAACCCCACATGTAGGTTTGTTGTATCTGAAGGGATCTGGGGGGGGGGAAGCAATTGCTGTCCCAGTAGAGGAAATACCCGTTGCTTCCACGGCAGTGGAACGGGAACTGCAGCTAACGTAGAGTCGATGGCTGATGACGTTGCTGGTACTTGGTGCCACAGTCCCAGGTTGTAGGTACTTGGATGGATTCAGTGCATGGATGTTGGTTTCCTTTCTGGTTTTTTTTTTCCTCCTGTATCTGCTAGACCATTAATTTATTTAATATCCATTGGTTTAGGTTCTTGACCTCTCCTTGAATATCTGTTAGTCATTTGAATATTTTATATATATATATATGTGTGTGT
>WBNH01010542.1:1067-129772 GCA_013401255.1 Urocolius indicus | reverse complement strand
GAAGCAATTGCTGTCCCAGTAGAGGAAATACCCGTTGCTTCCACGGCAGTGGAACGGGAACTGCAGCTAACGTAGAGTCGATGGCTGATGACGTTGCTGGTACTTGGTGCCACAGTCCCAGGTTGTAGGTACTTGGATGGATTCAGTGCATGGAAAAAAAAAAAATCTGTTTTCTTTCTTTTCTTCTTTCTTTCTGTTGTGTTTTTTTTTTTTTTTTAAAGACTTGCTTCTAAGATGCAATAAAGATTTTTTTTTATTTGCAACTGGAGCTCCTCACGGCGTCTGCCTCCCTCCGTGTCCTTCCCACACAGGGCAGGGAAAAGCCTGTGGGGAGGGAAGTCTGGGTCAAAGGATCCTCCTCTCACACAGGGGTTTGACATCCATGTGGTCATTTGGCCCAGAACAAATGCAACACCACAGTTCTGGGGAGAGGGAAGATGCATCCCTCTGTCAGACTGGTGAGCACTGCCACTGCTCCTGCTGTGCTGGGCCCTGGTGAAGCTGCAGCTCCAGGGCTGTGTTCAGTGCTGGGCCCCTCACTCACTGCCACAGGGACACTGAGGGGCTGCAGCGTGGCCAGAGCCGGGCACAGAGCTGGGGAAGGGGCTGGAGCACAAGGGTGCTGGGGAGGGACTGAGGGAATGGGAGTGTTGAGCCTGGAGAAGAGGAGGCTGAGGGGAGACAGAGGCGCTCTCTGACACTCCCTGACAGGAGGCTGCAGGGAGCTGGGGGTTGGTGTCTCCAGTCATGAATGATTAGACAAGAGGAAACAGCCTCCAGTTGCTCCAGGGGAGGTTGAGGCTGGAGCTGAGGCAGAACTGTTTCCCTGAGAGGGGTGTCAGCCCCTGTGCCAGGCTGCCCAGGGAGCTGGGGCAGTGCCCAGCCCTGGAGGGATCCCAAAGCCGTGGGGCTGAGGTGCTGAGGGCTGTGGGTCAGTGCTGGGCTGGGCAGGGTGAGGGCAGGGCTGGGACTGCAGCAGCTTCGAGGGCTTTAACAACCAAAACAATTCCGTGATAAGACTCAAATGCTTTTTCTGTCTGAAGCCATCCATAACTGTGTGTTTGCAATGCAGTCCATGACAGGGCTGAATCATTTCATAGTGTTTTTGTGTATCTGAAACACAGGAAAAGTAATTATTGTGTGGAGCACTTACCTGTAGCAGCTCTGCCAGTTCTATCACAGCCCTTCAGCATCAGCGTGAGGCTGTGGTTGTGTGAAAAGTCCCCAAGCAAGACTCTTGGGGATTACAGGAGTGTTTGTTCACACAAGGGAAGAGGAAAAAAGGTAACTGGTATTTGTGGCTGCAGAAAGAGCTTGAGGAATATGAACCCTTAGAACCAGGAGACTGGGGAGTGAGGAAGGCCTGTGCTTAATACTGTATTTATTAACATTTATGATGATGTCAGGCTTTTTTTTTAGCCCATAAACCCAGAATACATGTACATGGGAAAAGCATTTAATGCAAGGCCCCATCTGGCACTGGGGGCTGCAGTTCTGATCCAGGTACCAAATCCAGCCAAGCAGCACGGATAGCAAACCACCCTCCAGCCCTCACCTGCTAACTCTCCACGTATCTTATGTACCTACAGCTTAAAGCCAACCCCCTTTCAAGTGACATTGTGAGTTACAAGCACCTGTGATAAAGCCTGAATGTATGAACCCCATTCTGTACTAAAATAAGAGCCATTTGCTGCCCGAGTTGTGAGGAGCTGGAGGGTGGAAGTCACCAGCTGCCACGTGTCAAAAAGGCTCTGACAAAGGTCAATGGGTATAAACTGGGACACGAGGTTCCAAAGAAATACAAGGAAGAATTTCATCCCTGTTGAGGTGAGGGAGCCCTGGCAGGGGCTGCCCAGGTGGGCTGTGGAGGCTCCTTCTCTGGAGACATTCCAACCCAGCTGGATGAGTCCCTGTGTGCCCTGCTCTAGCTGGTCCTGCTCTGACGGGGTGGCACTGGATGAGCTTTCCAGGTCCCTTCCAGCCCTTGAGATCCTGTGATTCTGGGGCTGAATGCTTCACTCACAGTTCACTCCAGTGGTTTGGTGCAGGGAGGAGTCTGCTTCATGCTGAGAAGGCAGTTGGTGCTGGAAAAGAGCTGTGGATTTGCCTCTGGTCCCTTAACTCAGACAAGGTGTGAGAAAAACGAGGTGGTGTCATCCTGAAGCATGGGAGCAGGGTGTCCCAGAGGCATTAGCAGGGCTTTGCTGGACATTCACATGCTTCTTTCCTTCATTGAAACAATGACAAATGTGAGACATCTTCCTCCCCCCACTCCTTGCAGCGTTTGTAACCCGTGGTGTGCTGGCTGTGGGCACACTCCCAGCAATAAACAAACACTCCCAGTTTGAGGAGCTTCGCGGCCCTTCAGCTCTTGGCTTTAAACCTCTCTCATGAGTCAAAGCTGGGAAGTGTGGTGCCATTCCCATCTCCTCAGGGCTCGTGGTGGGTTGGGGGTCCCTCAGGGGGTCTCTCAGCCTCTTTGGCTCTGGAGGACTGTGGGGTTGTGTCTGCTGAGCCGCAGGAGCAGCCGTCACCCACCACTGACTGCAGAGGGACCACGTTCTGAAGCACAGATGAGGTGACCCATCTCCATCCTCACCTTTCAGGCCCTCTTTGCTTCTTGAGGGCTGATGTTCCCTCCCTGGTGCTCCCCAAGGGTTGGATCTCTGGCAGTCACCATGCCCAGGGCTTGTCTTCTGACTTTGGGGGGTGATGACCTGCAGAAGATGGAGCCGAAGGCACAGGAGGGGCTGAGGTGAACATGGGGGGACCCACAAAGGAACCTAAAGCCTGTCTTGGTCCTTCCTTCTGGCAGGGCCATTTGTGGGGTGGGTTGGGGAGCCTGGTTGGCCTGTGTTGTGTGGCCAAAGTTCTCTGGGAGCCTCGAGCTGGGGTGTTTTGAGGCAAAAAGAGGCAAAGGAGATGGGGCAAGCACAGCACTTACAGTGACTGTCATGTTCCGTGGAAGTCTTCACAGAGTCAATATTTCTCTGTGACTGTGGAAGCGTTTCCAGGTTTGATTCTTTAGGCATGGCAGGGGGTTTATTGCCCTGAAGACTCAGTTCTGGACTCCAGCCTCTGTGCAGCTCCCCAGGATCTGGCAGTGCTGCTCCTGTCAGCAAAAACCAGCAAGCAAGTCCCGCTGCCCCCAAATGTGCTTCGTCTGAGCTTTTGCTGAAGCTCTAACTTTACATTGCAAATTATTAGCTTGAGTTGTTTCACATGAATACTTGCTAAAAATACTCCTCTTGCACAGCCAGACTGGCTCGAGAGCCTTTTGGAAAGAAAACTCTTCCAGAGGCATTAAAAATGGGGTGCAGGTTCATGCTGTGCCTGGGGCAGATGCTGCCAGGTCCTGCCAGGCTCCTCCTCTGCACTGGGCTCCCTCAAGGCAAGTTACTGCACTGACTGGAGTAAGGGGAAATGGCTTCAAACTGACAGAGGGGAGATTTAATGAGATCTTAGGAAGTTCTTCCCTGTGAGGGTGATGAGGCCCTGGCACAGGTTGCCCAGGGAGGCTGTGGCTGCCCCAGGATGGGGCTGGGGGCAACCTGGGCTAAGGTGTCTCTGCCCATGGCAGAGAGTGGGAGTGAGATGTGCTTTAAGGTCCCTCCCAACCCAAACCTGTGTGTGATTCTATGAAATTCAGAGGGTTTTGGTCCCAGTTGGAGCTCAGAGGCTGTCTCCTCGCAGGGCATGGGTAGCCTTTGAGACATCCTCGTCTCCCCCAGCCAAGGCACGTCGAGCTGTGGTGTAGCTGCATCCCCTGAGGTTTCCTTCCCCAACTCTTACTGGATGTCACCTGGCCACTGCTGCCAGAAGCTCTTTTATTCCTCACGTCCAAAGTGCTGCTGACGCTTTCCCAGGTGCAAGAAACCCGTCTGCATCCTTTCCAAGCTCCAAACCTCATCTCCTCCAGCTCTGCTCCAGCCCAGCAATCTCAACCACCTTCTAAATCACATTTATGAGCAGGAGGAGAAAAAAATTGAATTAACATAAAAAACCCCAAGCCCTAGCAGCCTGAATCCTGGGCTGGCTGTATTTACTTTCACACTTTAATTCAATAAAAACTTCAACTTTAATTGACCTGAATCAGCTCCAACGTTTCCAGCCTGCGGAGCCTCGGGAAGGGGGGGGTAGGTGCTGGGGGTGGGCTTTGCCTGGGTCCTGCTAAGCCTCTCACTCACTGCTTTGGAAAAGGAAGACAAGAGAAATAGAGATACCTTTGTGTTTTGTTGGTATTTCAGTAAGAGGGCTCACTCAGAGTCACGCTGCAGTCAAACGGGCTTCTGAAGCAAACGGGCGCTGTTGGCTCTGCCGGCGGCTCAGCTTCGGGAAGGGAGAGCTGGGGTGGTTCTGTGGGGTGAGGCAGGACCCATGCCCCCAACAACACCAAACTCCAGCCCCCTGGGCAGCCACTCACTGCCCAAATCACTCTCTGTGATTCCCTGGCTGCTGAGCACTTGCCCTATCCCCAACCCCAGCTGCCTTCCTGGCCCTATCTTCCTCCTCATCCCAATCCCCATCCTCCTCCTCATCTCCAACCCCATTCCTGGCCCATCCTCCTCATCCCAATTCCCATCCTCCTCCTAATCCCCAACCCCATTCCTGGCCCCATCCTCCTCCTCATGCCCAACCCCATTCCTAGTCTCATCTTCCTCCTCATCCTCCTCATCTGAATCCCCATTTGAGGCCCCATCCTCCTCCTCATTCCTATCTCCATTCCTGGCCCCATCCTCTTCCTCACCCCAATCCCCATCCTCTTCCTCACTCCCAACCCCCTTCCTGGTCCCATCCTCCTCATCCCCAAGCCCATCCCTGGCCCCATCCTCATCCCAATCCCCCTTATCACTGACCTTATCCTCATCATCCTCCTCATCCCCACCTGACACAGATAATGAAAGCCCAAACACAGGTGGTGCTTTGCAGCTGGAGCCTCGAGGGGAGGGAAGGGCTTTGTTTTAAAAGAAAACCTGAATGTTTGTGCTTGTTTTTCCTCCAAGCAGCTGTGGGCTGTGTCAGGCACCCGTGCAGGACCTGCTCCAGCCCCTTGTGCAGCAGGAACTCTGGGGTTTGAGATGATTTTGAGGGGCAGGAGAGTCACAGCTTGGCATGAAGGAGAAATTAGTAGAACCTGAAGCTGGGAGGAGCCTGATGAGGTGCAGCTGTAAGCACAAAAGCACAGAAAGGGATGAGGAAAAATCAGGGATAGGCTCAGCATGGGTGGAGAGAAGCATCTTCCTGGGGACACCAGCCCAGGCTGGGAGTGAGAATCACAGAATCAGCTTGGTTGGAAAAGCCTTGAAGCTGCTGCAGTCCCAGCCCTGCCCTCACCCTGCCCAGCCCAGCACTGACCCACAGCCCTCAGCAGCTCAGCCACACGGCTTTGGGATCCCTCCAGGGCTGGGCACTGCCCCAGCTCCCTGGGNGCTGCAGCCCCTCGGTGTCCCTGTGGCAGTGAGTGAGGGGCCCAGCACTGAACACAGCCCTGGAGCTGCAGTGAGGGGTGTAAACTCAGATGAGCTCTTGGAGAATGGGTCTTTCCTTGATATTTTTGTGCGGTTTTTTTGCCCTGGCAGAGCAGCCCCAGCCACTCCAGCCATGGCCACGCTGTGTGTCCAAGGCCCCGGCGCTGCCCTGGGCCCGGGGTGTGCTGAGGACACGCTGGCAGCCCCAAACAGACACAATATTTCCTGTCCTTTAAAGTTTGCTTAAAGAAAACTAATTTCCTCTGTCCTCTGAGCAGCAGAATACAAAGCAGCCAGGGCTGCCCCTTCCCCAAGGCCCTCACAAACCACCTCCATGAGGGCTGAGGCACCTGATGGGTAGATGCCCTCCCACCCCGCACGTGTCCCCGGGCACCAGAGGGGCTTTGCTCTGACATACTGACCTATGGGTTGGTTTATTTTCCCCTGGGTGTTGAAGGAACAGAGAAGGGAAAAGACATTTGAGTCTCCCAGCTGTCAGAATATGCAGCTGAAAGGGATTAGTTCAGGCTCAGAAGCACAGGAGCTGCCCGGGCTGTGGTGGGTCCAAGGCAGGTATTTAGGCTCTAAGGTGAGGTGTTTGGGCTCCAAAACAGGGTATTTGGACTCCAAGATGCGGTGTTTGGGCTCCAAGCTAGGTATTTGGGCTCCAAGTTGGATTGTTTGGGCTCCAAGGTGGGGTATTTGGGCTCCAAGGTGGGTTGTTTGGGCTCCAAGTTGGGGTATTTGGGCTTCAAGGTGGGGTATTCGGGATTCAAGCTGAGTATCTGGGCTCCAAGTTGGGGTGTTTGGGCTTCAAGCCGGGTATTTGGACTCCCAGATGGGGTATTTTGGCTCCAGCCAGCAGCTGCCAGCTCTGTTAGTCTCAGTGCTGGGGAGTCTTTACCAGCCCCAGCACCCACCAGCCCCCGCTGTCACTGCTGGGGTCAATCTCATTTGAGAGCATCCTTCTCCCTCCCAGAGGGGCTGGAAAGAACCTAGTGTTGACAAAATAAAACTGAGCTGTTTTCCCTTCTCTCCTTGGTCAGCTGAAGGAGTAACACACCCCACAACACCCCCCCCCCAGATCATTTTTAGCAGCTGAAAGTGAGGCCCAGGACAGACACAGCAGGTGCCAGCAATGGGGACTCCTGTCCCCAGGCCAGAGCCTTTGGCCAGGACCCCATCCCATGCCTAGGGGTGGATGATGCTGGGAGCAGAACAGGCTTTGCTGTGGGAGAGAAGCAGCTTTGAAATCACCAGTTGTTTGAAAGCTGGGTTTGGGTTTTTTTTTTGTTTCTCACTGGTGTTTATTTCTGCCCCTGGGGATTTATTCCCACACCATGTGCGTTTCTTACCTGAGGGAGCCCTGTGCTGGAGGTCTCAGGTTTGCTGACAGGGGGGTTGCCCCAACCCCAGGGCAGCAGCACTCAGGCTGTCAGTCACTTTTGGGAACTGGGCCCCTCTTCCCAGGAGGTTTTGGGCCATGCTCTCATCCCTGTGCCAGGGACCTCTCATGCCACCACACACCAACATCTGCTTCTACCCTGCCCCCTTCCCTGGCCCTTCCCCCTCCCTGGTGAAGATGGCAGCAGGGTGCTGTGAGCAGGGACACGTTGCTGTGCCTGGGGAGGGGGGTGTGATGGCTGAGTACAACACCAGAGCAGCCCTGTTGTGGCAGGGCCTCCTTGGTGCCCACCAAAGGTTTGGGAGAGGCCTTGGCTGACCCTGTGGACACTGGAGAGCCCGTGGGGGCACAGCCCCACACCAGCTCTGGCAGCAGATGCTCAAGATGCTCTGCACGAGGGGGATGACAAGGAACCGCTGCTGCTGTTCCAAACAGTGTTTCCTTAGAGCCAACCTGCCAGGCTGAAAGCACAGGCTGGTTTATAGCCCCTGGCTTGTGGGTGTAAAAGGGGTCTAGCACGTGCCTGAGGCCACAAGCACGAGGAGGTACAGGGGCTGCAGGACACGCTGCCACCCAAAGTGCCACCAACTCTGTGTCCTCAGGGGCAGGAATCTCTTTATTTGAGGAGGAATCTCTTTATTGGAAGACAACACTCTCGTTTCTGGAGAAGGGACATTTCAGCAGCCTGCACCAGAGCTGTGTAGCAGAGGGTGAACCTGCCCCCTGGCTCGGCCTTGGCCAGCCTTGCCGACGCTCATACCGCTTCCTCGGGTTGATAACAATAATAACAGTTAAAAAACAAAGGTTCCCCAATCCAAACTGTACACTTGTGGGGTTTTTTTTTACAGGGTGCTTAGCCAGGCACACTTTTTACACTGCTGTACATGCTTTGGGGTAACTAATTGCCATTGTGGATGGAAGCCAATACATTCATCCCAGGCTGCTAATGAAGCTCAGACCAAAGCTGTGGTGAGCAGACGAAGCTGCACAGGTAGGAGGGCAAAGCAAAGCTGCTGCTATCCCCATGCTCTGCAGTGCATTTAGCAAGAGGAGACAGTTTACAAACCTTCCCAGTCACAGGGCTCCAGTCCCTCAGTCCCAGGAGTGGCTTTGCCATCAGCTCTATTTACAGTCGATTTTGCAGGGGGGGCATTTAAAGCAGCTTGTTGGTGCACTGAGGCTGTGCAGTGCAACTGGCACATTGTTTCAGGCTCTCTCTCAGTTAACACTGTACCACAAGAGCTTTTAAGAACCAGAAAGGCAGTGGCCTGCCAAAGCCTGTTGCTGGTTCTTACACCTGGGGGGAGTCTCTATACAGCAGCCACAACAGGGGCTACACCTGAAGTAGCCTCTGATGAACTCTGGGGGTGTGGGAAGTGGCACCCACAGCACAGAGCCTCCAGCCAACGTGAGTCCCTGGGACAAGGAGGAACTGGCCCCTGTGTCCCCTTGGAGAAGGGGAACTAGCTCAGAGGAGAAGGACTTGGCCTGCAGGGACCCAGTGTGCAGTGGGGGCTGGAAAGTGCTCAGGCTCCCAGGAAAGAGCCCACAGAGGGTGAGGGAGCTCTCCTGGCTGCCCAGATCCAAGCAGCAGCAGCAGCAGCAGCCAGGGCATGCTGAAGGTGGGGAAGGAAATAAACCAGGGCAGAACAAACTGGAAACAGGGGCAGAACTGTAGTCACCTCCAGCCTCTGCTCCTGAGTGCTGCAGGGCACAGACCCAGCAGGGGCACAGAGCAACAGCCCAGCTCCCGGGCTCAGCCCTGCCTGGCTCACACCAGCCCTGCAGCCCCGTGCTGGGCTGTACCTTCTCTTCCCTTCCCTTTGCTGCCGTGCGGTGCTGGGCTGGGCTCTGTCTGTCCTCGCAGCCCCAGAGACGGGCCGGGCTGTGCCTGCCCCCGGAGCCCCAGCACTACCTTCTCTTTCGCATGCAGGTTTCAAGCCTTCCCAGCTCTTCGTAGGCTTGGTAGAAAATGTCAAAGTCTCTGGCGCCCCAGCCCCTCCAGACAGCCAGGCACCACTCCGTGTTTTCGTTCTCAAAGCAGCACACAACCGTGTCCTTTGCAACCAGAGCAGCATCCACCAGCGTCCTGGGAAGGGAAGAAGCAGGCAGAGGAGGGTGTTAGAGAGGCACGGCTCACCCTGGGCAGCACTGACTCACAACCTCCCCCTTCCAGCTACCCAAGCTGCAAAGCCTTGAGACAGGAGAACGTGACAGAGAGAGGGATCAGAAGCCTTGTCACTGCAAAAAGGAGCGGCTCAGTGACATGGGAAAAGATTCTGGGAGGGATTCAGGTGCCCAGAGACACAGGTGAGGGCTTCAGCCTGCCACCACAGCTTGAAGCTGCTTTTAATCTCCCCATTTGGCAGTGGGATGGAGCCCACCTCTGCCCACAGCAGTGGGCACCTCTGCAGCCCGGCCTGGGGACCCGCAGGGCTTGTGCAGGAGTCCTGCAGGACAGCATCAGGCTGATGGGCTTCCCTTGGTGGTCCCTGAGCCTGTTACCTGATCAAACAACAGGAGGAGTCCTGCAGGACAGCATCAGGCTGATGGGCTTCCCTTGGTGGTCCCTGAGCCTGTTACCTGATCAAACAACAGGAGGAGTCCTGCAGGACAGCATCAGGCTGATGGGCTTCCCTTGGTGGTCCCTGAGCCTGTTACCTGATCAAACAAGAGCAGCTGCAGCTGACCCGGCAGGAAGGTGGCCGGGCACACGGGGACACTTCTGCCCTGGCTCAGGGACAGGAGCTGACACAGACCAGCTCCAAACCATTTCCCCAGCAAAGCCCCTAGATGGGGAGCACTGGCAACAAGAGCTGTCCTTGGCAGCTGGCTTTTATCACAGACTGCCCCTAAGAAGCCCCCTCACCCCCCTGCCTGCTCTGCACACGGAGGGGCTCAGAGGAGGCAGGCACCAGCAGCTGGTCTTTATCCTGCTGGCAAAACAGGGCAAGTCATGGCCATCAGGCCTGAGCCAGCCAGGCTGCAAGGCAGGCAAAGCTGTGGCTCAATGCTTGGCTTGAGGGTGGCAACACCAACCTGACAGGACCCATGGACAAGGAAGAGAACACTCCCAACCAACTGATCGAGACACAAGTAGGGGGGTTCAGGAGTAGAGGGAATGGCAGGGACACTTTGATCCCTTCTTGTGTTTGTCTAATGGTAATAAATGATCATTTATAACCCTCAGCACTGCTTAACCTCCATTTGTTTGGACAGAAATAGTGCAATCCCAGCCTGGTGTTTAAGTGATCAGCAGGAACACTCCCCCCATCTCTCTAGCAGCTATTTATTTACTTGGACTCTCGTTCCCTGTGTGAAACATTTTACATGAATGTATAGAACCGCTCTCCCCTGTGCTGCAGGAGCTTTGCCCCAGCCTGACAGCACAAAGGTGCTCATTTAGAGGCAGGACGTCACCCTGCCCCACGTGAATGCAGCCACAGACACACACATAAATGCACCCCTTGTTCTGCAGGCAGGGCCTGAGCCTGCCAGGCCCCCACTGATGCTCTGCCAGGTACCCGGGGAGCAGGGGGAGCCAGCATCAGGCTGGAGCAGAACGAGGTGTAGCCATTGTGCCACTCAGTCACAGCAGCACAGGATCTCAGGGGCTGGAAGGGACCTGGAAAGCTCATCCAGTGCCACCCCCCTGCCAGAGCAGCAGCACCTAGAATAGGGCACACAGGAACTCATCCAGAGAAGGAGACTCCACAGCCCATCTGGGCAGCCCCTGCCAGTGCTCTCTCACCTCAACAGGGAACGAGTTTTGCCTTATGTTCCTTTGGAACCTCTTTTGTTCCAGCTTGTCCCTGTTGCCCCTTGTCCTATCACTGAGCACAGCCTGGCTCCATCCTCCTGACACCCACCCTTGATGGATTTGTAATCATGAATGAGCTCACTCCTCAGTCTCCTCCAAGCTGCAGAGCCCCAGCTCCCTCAGCCTTTCATCACAAGGGAGATGCTCCACTCCAGCATCTGTGTGGCCCTGCGCTGAGCTCTCTCCAGCAGCTCCCTGTCCTTCTGCAACTGAGGGACCCAGACCTGGACACAATATTCCAGATGTGGTCTCACAAGGGCAGAACAGAGGGGGAGCAGAACCTCTCTCCATCTACTGCCCACAGCCCTTCTCATCCAGCCCAGGGTGCCATTGGCCTTCTTGCCCATGAAGGCACGTTGCTGGCTCATGCTCATCCTGCTGCCCACCAGCACCCCCAGCTCCCTTTCCCCTGTGCTACTCTCTAACAGTTCATTCCCCAGCCTGTGCTGGTACCTGGGGTTGTTCTCTCCCAGGTGCAACACTCTACACTTGCCCATGTTGGGTTTCACCAGATCTCTGCCCACCCAGCTCTGCAGCCTGTCCATGCTGGCTCCCTGGGTGGTGTGGAGCCAGGGTGGTGGCAGTGCCTTCCCCTCACAGGAGCACACACACGTGCAGCCAGCAACCTTGGGACCTTCTCAAGTGCTGCTGGAAGCCAAAAGGAAGCTCCTGAGAGCCCCCAGAGCCCCCTAGTCCTGTTGTGCTGCCCGGAACTGGTGTGGTGGGTGCTGCCCAGTGCCTCACCCGTAGGGAGCCAGCTCCCCGGCCTTCAGCACCGCGATCACTCTGCCCCGCTGCGTGCCCGATTCCTTCTCCAGCCCGATGACGATGATGTCCCCTCCTCTCCTGCAAGAGAAACCAGGGAGATGGCACAGGCACCCAGCCACAGGGGCTGCTGGCAGCTGAGGAGGATCCACGCTGGGTATCCATCCATCCATCCTCTGCTGCAGTCCCCTCCGCAGCTCCAGGGCCCCCTGACAGGCAAAATCTGATTCCCAGCGGTTTCCAGCAACTCAACAGGATTTGCCAGGGTTATGTCTGAGTGAAGAAGCTGCCCTGCTGCCCGCGGTTTCCTCAGTGGCTGGGAAAATGGGGCATCCAGCCTTACCAGCCACTGAAATCCGGCAGGACCGGAGCCGTGGCCGTTCTGCTCAGCAGCAGGGGTGGAAAATCAATGTATCACTGTGCTAGGAACAAACTTTCTCAATGATAAGTTGACTTTCTGGCCAGGTGAATAACAATGGGAATGCAAAAGCTCCAGGATTAGCCTGAGCTAGTCCCAGGTTCAAGCCCAGGAAGGAGGGTGAGGAAGCTGCTTTGGTAAGTGACCCACCTACCTGGGGATCCAGATGAGGTCCTTCACTGGCAGAATCTTGACGGCTTGGAGATGCTGAGTGCTGTCACCCACGGGCTCGGCCTCGTGATCCAAGGCAGGCTTCAGCTCCTGGAACCTGTCAGACTCCTCAAACTCTGCGGAGAGCAGAGCGCTGGAAGAGCTGGTGGGCGAGCTGGGAAGGCTGGAGGGGCAGCGAGTTATCCTGCTGGGAGGCGACGACGAGTAGGAGGACACGGAGCAATAGTCTGTGAACGAGTCCTGGTGGTTGAGTATCTGGGTGCCGAGCTCTGGGCTGTAGATGATGCTCATGTCCTGCAGCGGGCAGCTCTCCGTCTCTCCGTGGCCCGGGGGAGCCGTGGCCGGGATGGTGGCCGAGGGCTGCTGGATGGTGAACATGTCTCTGAGGGGGCTGCAGTCCCCGCAGAAGTAGCGGGCGCAGAGCTGGTAAGTGCTGACGTGATACATCACCAGGAAGTTGCTTTGATCATCCAGGCACCAGAGCACCTCTTCCCCGTGACACTCGGAGTTGGAAGCCAGCGAGGTGATGAGGGAGGGAGGGCTGAAGGGCTCGAGCCGCCGGCTGATGTCCATGGCGGCGCAGTCGATGACCAGGATGCCGGGCCCGTTGCTGTACCACACCTCGGCCCCGCCGTTGGTGATCTCCATGGCCCTCACCGGGTACGGGTTCTGACGGGGGTCCTCGTCGGGGATGTTGAATTTGGACCTGTTTGCAGTGTGGGAGCACAGGTAGGAGCAGCTATCTCCTGGCAGGCCGTGGGACACCGAAAACACGGCCACCAGTCCATCCGACAGGCCGGCCAGCACCACGTAGGAGTTCTGCAAGAAAGACAGCGGGTTGGCTCCCCAGACCCTTCACTGCCCTGTAACACGAGAGCTGGAAATCCCAGAGGCTCTCACAAGCCTCCAAGTGCACTGGTAATTCTCACCCAGTGCTCCCCCTCTCTCTCTATTGACGAGGGAGGACAGGGTGAGCTGCCCCCAAGGTCAGCACACTCAGCCTGGAGTATGTTCAGACACAGGCATCGTGATCCTTGGAATCCAGCTGTAGAAACCCGGCTCCTTTCCAGAAAGGAGTAAAGCTATCAGTGTAGGTAGGAGAGGAATGGAAGAAATGCAGGAGAAATGGCAAGAGGAGGAGGCAATCCTCACAAAGGAGAGCACGGCGATGGCTCTGCACCCGACAGCTGCTGCTCTGGCTGCACTGCTCCTCCCAGGGACGTGCTCAGGGTCTGGGATCTCTGTGGCAGCTCAGAGGCAGCCCAGCAAAGGGCACAGGAGCTGCCAAGTGACACAAAGGATTCTGCAGGTAGTTAAAAACCTGCCCCTAACGTGCAGCTGCGCTGGCCAGGGCGATGCATCAGGCACTGACACGTCCCATGGATGGAGGCTAGGGGGCAAGCCCACGGCTCGACAGCTCTCCCACTCCTCCAGCTCATCACAGCAGCGCAAAATGCTGTTAAACAGACTGGGAAATAGATTCCTTGGGAACAAAACTCCCCCTGACCTTGGGTCTGTACCAGAAACTCTCCCATCTGTGAAGCAGATAAAACGCTATCCACCTCAAAGGCTATTTCCTCCCTGTGGAACAATAAAGTCTAAAAAAAAAAGACAGACCCTTTGCCCAGGGCTTCTCTGCTCTCGTTACAGTCTGGCTGGGCTAAAGCAAAGCAAAATGAACAGAAGGCAGAAGCAGGTTTGCTGAACCAACACCCTCTCACCCCTGAGGCTGCAGCCCTGCTACCCTCTGTGAGGGGGGGGACAGGGGCTTGGCCTCAGCCCTCACTGCTCACAGATTCAGGGCTACACTGATGCTGAGGAGTCTGGAACATCTGTCTTATGAGCAAAGGCTGTGAGGCCTGGGGCTGTTCAGCCTGAGGGGGGACCTCATCAACACTTACAAGTACCTAAAGGGTGGGTGTCAGGAGGATGAGGGGGACACTTTTTTTCTGTAGTGCCCAGTGACAGGACAAGGGGTGATGGACATAAGCTGAGACACAAACAGTTCCTCTCAACCACATGTAACGACTCCTTTGGTGCTGAGGTGAGGGAGCCCTGGCCCAGGCTGCCCAGGGAGGGTGTGGAGGCTCCTGCTCGGGAGTTTTCCAACCCCACCTGGACATGTTCTTGTGCCCCTGAGCCAGGGGAACCTGCTTTAGCAGGGGCTGGGGCTGGAGCAGCTCTGCAGGGCCCTTCCAACCCCCACCATGCTGGGATTCTGTGAAAGCCTGTGCCTTTCCAGGGATCTTGGCTGTAGCCACCCTGGAAGAGAGCTCCCAGGCTGTTTAAGCCCACAGAGGCCAAAATCAGCATCTTGAACTGCTCTTGAATATCAAGGGGCAGATAGCACAGGGGTTAAGAATTGGTTTAATTGATAACACTGCTTACAAGGCCTCGTTAAGAGTCTTGGACCAGAAGACTCTGCACAAAAAGCATGAGCAAAGCCATGAGTGAGCTGAGCCCATATGACTAATCCAAATCACGGCAAAATTTTACTGTAATGGGAAAAAACCAGAGAAGCAAGTGGAAAGTTGTGAAATGGGACTTGGACTTTAGCTCAGTCCAGTCCCAATGCTCTAACCACTAATTAAAAGAAACCCAAATGGCCTTTTTAGTGTTCGGTGCCATGTCCCTGCTGCCGAGTGGAGCTGCTGCAAAGGCTCCTGGCTTTGGATTTACTGGGGATTGCATCAATAGGCTGGGACATGGCACGATGCTTTGCATGAGCTGGGGTCTGGGTTGCTTTTTTTCCTTTGGAAAGGAGTCTGATTATTTATAACAGAACAAATCAAAGCAGAGCAGCCCACATTTCTTTGGTGAAAGCAGTCCAACTTTTCCAGTCCAGAGGATCCTGCACAATAGGTGTTTCTTCTAAAAATGGGAAATTCAAGTAGAAATGAAAACGTCTGAAATAAAACCTGATGTGGGTATGTGAGCTGCTCCAAATGTGACACAGGACACTACTAAAGCCTTCAGAGATCTCTGGTCTAATTTTGTCCCATTTAACTTGAAAATGCTGAATTATCCAAGAATAGGCTTCAGTAAAAAAAAAACCACACAACACTTTGATTTCTTTGCTCAGTGTCAGCTACCGCAGAACAGAATCCAGATTCCCTTTTTGGGTTCCATAGGCCAGATTCCCCCATCCCTGAGCCATTGGCACCGTATCAGGGCAGCACTGCACCAGTGATCCCCACTCAGCTTTACTGGTAACACCGACTGTCAGGTTCTGGCCTGTCTGCCACAGCACAAAGGTGGAAGCAAGTCTGGAAGATATTTTATGCTTTGGGGCACTTGCTATTCACGGCCTTGGCTATTGGGACCTGCTTCTATGCAGCCACTGTTGTTATCTCTCTGGTTAACACTGAGCAGGAGGAAATGCTGAGAAATACCCTCAACCTGCCATTTCTCTCCTGACTGAGATGAAGGAGTGACTCGTTTCACAGACCACACCAAGGCCACCCACCCTTGGGTGCCACTGGCTCACCAGGCTGTGCTTAGGTACTGGTGTGGCTGGGCAACGAGGCAAAACCCTTCAAAACCAGCCTATTACAACAGTGACCAAAGCAGGCAGGGCAGCAGCCTCCAGAAACCTTAAGTAACTTTCTCAGAATTCATTTTCAACATTTGGGCTCCTCCAAGAGCCAACACAAACACAAGAGCAACAGAAGTGCAGTTGAAGGCTGCGTGCTGCCAGCAGCCCCGCCGTGCCAGCGAGGAAGGGCCTCGGCGCGATGGGCAGGGCCTCAGCTGCTTCCAGACGTCCTGTCCTCGCAGCTCCGGATGGCACAAGGCTCTGAGCCATCAGCAAGGCTGCTGGGAGCAGGTTCAAAAAGACAAACAGAGCCCCCCAGCACCAGAGCTTTGGTCACCTCCTCCTCCTCCTTCTCTGCTCCCCGCGGGGTCTGGCAGCGCACGCCGCGGCCTTTAAATGCAGCTTTTGTTTTCGTGGGTTCCAGGTTTTTGCAGGAGGCCAGAGGCTTGCAGCTATTCCCATTTCTCCCTCCCTCAATATCTCCTTGTAAGAACGCTGCAAAGCAGTTCAGAAAGTGCCTGGTTTTGCTCCTTCTAACCTGTTTGTTTGCTTATTTGTTTTGCTTTTCTGGAGGGAAGCTTAGCGAGCATTTTATTGTTTGCCAAAAAACAATGCCACTGGTGACAGAAAGCACGCAAGCGAAATAAAAAAAGCTCCAATTGTACAAGACTTTTCCTTGGCGGGTGAGTTTTGGACTCTGGGCCCCTCTACTGCTGCTTTGAAATTTCCATGATGCTTCCTTTGGATGAGAAACTAAGTTTTGGAAACTATTTCTTTTGGATCAGCCTTCCCGAGGCAGTCGTAAAGAATTCCCCTTCCCAGCAACATTCCCTCTGACTGCAAGTTACCTCACATCTTTAACATCACTTATAAGCTTTCTTCCCAGGCAAATGGGGGCAGTTGTCTTCTGGGCTGGACAATAAGGACTGTGTGATGCCTGTGACACAGCTCCCTGCGCTGTACAGTGAGGTTTGACAAGTGCAAGCTTTCCACTGAGCTCTGCTGGAAGGACTGGCTGCTTTGACAAACGGTTTGAGTTTCTTGCCAACCTGCTCTGCACATCCCTATGGCTGCTGCTCTGGCTCTTTCACTGCCAAACTCATTCATAGAAAGGAGAGAGGAAAAAGTAAGTCCAGTAAAGCAAAGAGGAGAGCACCGAAGGGATGTGGATTTCTGGAAGGTTGGGTAGGGTCGGGGGAGGAAGGGAGGTGTCTAGACTCAGTATTACTATTGTAGGGCCTGGCATTATTTATGACATTTTCTAGGCAAGCCACAAACTGAAAATAGAATCCAGGAGACATAAAGCCACTTGTAATCCCTGAGGAATGGCTTTGCAAGCTGTGTGACAGTGGAAAAGCTGAAAGTGAGAAAAAGGACTCGTTCGACTGTCCTGGACAAAACCTCAGGCAGCATGAAGAAGAAATTTGCCCTCCTCAACAGAAATGCAGCTCCATGGTGGAGAAATGCTGCAAGTCTGGGAGCCAGAGCAGGCAGCAGACAGCCTCCCAGAGGGTGAAGTTTACTCCTCTGCCAGCTTTAGATCTGTGCCCTACTTTGGTCCTACCTCAGGGTGTTTGGAAAGGGAGCAGTAACACCTCACGCTGCCCAGCATGCAGCAGCCCGAGTGACCAGGGGCACGGGGTAGGAAACAGCTCTGCTGCGAGGGCTGCTCCATGTGGAGCTTTTAGACACATAGCAGTCTGCTGGCATTTGCAAAAGCTACACAGCTACCAATAATGTTGGAACATAATGACATGTTTTCACTGGAGGTGGCTGTAAGCAAACCGGAGGTAATTTAACTCAAAAGCAGTTCTTATACATCTCCCAAGTCTTGCCCGCAACAGGCAGTCGTGTCAGACTGCTCTTGCCAGGAACTGGATGTTAGCAATTCCAGAGCCAGACAGATGGTATGGAACTTGTTATTACCCATAATTGTCCATATTACCCATAAGATCTGTGTTATCTGAGTGTTCTCATTCAACACCAAAACAGAAGCATGGCTGAGCCCAGATAACGCTTACAGGTGTCGTGCACACAAGTGACAGCAGGCACACACACCAGAAAAGAGAGGCTCCCAGAGCTAGGATACAGCCAAGCCCCGCATTAGCAGTTAACAAATCTCTTAATTATTGTTTCATGTCTCCTCTCCTTTGCTTGATCAGCCTAAACCCTGTCTTCCAGTGATCTGGAAACGCAGCTGGAAAACCTCCTTGCAGGGGAACTTGATCTATTTTGACTCTTTTCCCAGCAGACTTGAAAGTGCCAGCTTTAGTCCCCTGACTCAGGTTCTTGCCCACACCTCTGTCTTCTGGCAGAGGCACAGAGACCTGAAAACCTTCTCCTTGCACTGCCAAAACGTTCCTGGGCATTGCAGAGCCCTGTAACACTAGCCAGTGACAAGCCACGCGAGCTCCGGCAGCTTGGCCCGGCAGCGGGTGGCTTAGTCTCACTAATGCCTCTTTTCCTTCAGGTTCCTCCTTACCTTTTTGACAACAGGCATTACTAGAAAGCAGCTCACAGTAGCAGGAGTGTCTAAAGCCTTCTGTGGAGTCTTTAGAGGACACATGCCCTGCAATCCATAGACAGAAATCTTCTGGTCCTGTGAAAGAGCACATGAAACACTAAACACTATCCATTTCAATCATTTCCCAGGCTTCTCGTGTTTTGATAGCTGAACAAGTTGGTTCCAAACTCAGGTTTCACTTGTGTTTTGCCAAAGCCTGGATTCCTCTTTGTTTTCCCTGGAAAGCATTTGACCCGTCTGTGGGTAAAAAGCAGGTACTGCCTTCCCCAGAATGAGCTGTGGGCAATAGGTGCACTATCCAAAAGCCACCAGAATCACCACTATAGAGGTCTTTTAGCATCACACCTCAAAGCAGCATTTGACAACTCTGACTCTGCAGGAATCCCAGATGTGTCAGCACAACTGAAACATGTTGTTTGCTATTTTGCATTCATCTGTCAATGGAAGGAAAGCTAACATGCCATTGTATGTGGAATTCTACCTGCTCTACGCCTCATAAATCTACTCACTGAGCCCCCAGTTTGGGGAACAGCCACAAGTTTCATTTTGATCATTTCTAGCTATGACTAAGTAGTGATATTTGAACTCTGTCTCAATTTGGGAACAGAAAAAGTCAAAAGATCTTCTTTTCCTACAGGTATCCTCTGACTCAGTTCCAGCAGCCCTGCTAGGGTAGGGTGTGTGAAACCATTCAGTGAGCGTGGCCTTCTTTTCTCCTCTCTGAAACACTGACCTTCAGGAACATTTCCATTTGTTTCGGCTATTTTTTTTGTGGTTTGTGTCAAATAAGTTGTGTCAGAACTCTCTGACACTAAACATGGTCCTTTTGGACCAGCAGGCAGGGGCTTTGAGGGATAAATCAGCCACTCTCATTGTTTTTTCCACGGCAAACACAGAACTTGGGGACCCATTTCCCACCAGCTTTCCAATCCCTCAGGCCTCTTTCAAAATCCCACCCTCAAATGCATGGTTTCTTTCACTGCTTCCCTTTATCACTCCCAGATAAGGCCATTCCCCAGATGAAACCCTGGGTACAGATATGCTACAGTCTGGAGAGTTTCACCTCGGAAAGCTGAGGTTCCCACGATCGCTCCCAGCACCGGGAGGCACAATCTTGATCGAGGTATCAGGTATGTGACCTGGAGACAGCAGATGCACAGCCACGCTGCTCAGCTGAGGTGCCCATTGTCTCCAACACTCTCAGCTTTACTAATTTAATAGGCTCTTTCTCTTGATTTGTGTCCCTCCTAAGGAGGCCCCTCTCGAGCGGGGACTGAAGCACAGGCAGCGCTCACCTCAGTGGCAGCCCAGAGGGCGTTCTGAAATTTGAGTTGGCAGCACAGCTTCATTCCTGGGCAGCTCATCCTCTCCACTTCTATGACTCCTTTCTCTGGATTCACCACTGTGTAGTTTCTGAAAGGAGCAAAGAACAATTTGCTGTCGTCAGCATTCAGCCTGCACACTGCCCACAGGATTCTGGCCAAGCTGTAACACGACTCTATGGGTGTGGGTGACTCTGCCAGGCTCCCCACCCCCCAAAATGGTCTTGGGAAAGGAAGAGGAATACAGATGTGCCATGGCTCTACCTCAGGGGGCAGATACACAATTGCCTCTGGGAGGATTTAAACCCAGCTATCTGACGTTGCAAGGAAACAGACTGGGAGAACTTAGGTGGTCTATTACTCTAAGTCAGCTGTGAGACAAAGAGCTCCAGCTGAACAGCAGCCATTAATAGCAGGGAGGTCTTAGCCCATCTTGCCCATCAGGTTCTCAAGAGAATATGGGCTTGTTCTGCAAGTTCACTGCCTCAGTATTATCTTGTCTCATTACTTACTCTAGCACATAAACAGCAGAGCGTGACTCTTCCCAGTCACAGCAGAGATCTGCAACCTGATAAAATCACTTACAAATATGAGTAGTTAATATTTCTGTAACTAAAAGGATTTTGTTTGTTTGGGGTTTGGAAAAGTTTACCGGGTTGGGGTGTTGGAACAATAACTAGATATTCACAACCCCATCTGCGAGCCCCAGATGTTTTACCAACTGTGGCACAAGCAATTACACATCCTGAAATCTGTCCCATAGAACTAATTTGTTATTCAGCTGTCTCCAGCAAGTGGATTGTCCAGTCAGGAAGCAGATTCACTGAGATATATTGCTGTGAATATTTGGACAACGTCCATGCATTCAAAATACATCTGTGAGTCTCATGTGTTTCACCAGTTTTAGCAGGAACAGTTATGCTGCCTGCACTCAAACGACTGACCAGGCACCACAAATAGCAAAGCGAATCGTTCATGAGCAAAGCACATCCCTTTCCCATTAGGTTAATGGCTAAAGATAATGAACACATTATTACAAACCTCAGGTCAGTGTGTGAATGTCTCCAAATCACTAACATCCATAAAAAACGAACCTCACTAGCCACGGGTCACATGTGGCTGAGCAAAATGCCATCGGCTGGGTCACAATTTCATAACAACATTTGAAGTACATGGCTCTTTCAGCAGGGCACACATTTTACTGGCAGCACACACTTGGATGCACTCACAGCTTCAGGCATGTGGTTAACTCCTGACGACTTCAATAGGATTTAAGCATGTGCTTAATTGCTTTGCAGAAGAGAGATGGAACTGCAGTCTCAATTAGGAGAGGTTTAGTGTTAAATGGCCTCATTAGGAAAGGCAGAACACGTCTGTTCTCATGTGCAAATGCTTCATCCTCTGTGTGTGAATCATTACGTTGCCCTAATCTTCTCCTCATATTAACTGAAGCAGAGTTAAGCTCATTAAATATCCTTTATCAAGCAACCACTGTTCCCAATTAAAAAAGTTTGGGCAAACAGTGTTCATCATATCCTTGGCACTCACCCAAATTCACTTTCACCTTCTTTACCTCCTTCCCAGAGGCCCAAGGGAAGAACCCTGAAGGATTTTTAGACAACAAGAAAAAAGAAGAAAGAGATGACTAATGTGAGCCCTGTCTCACCTGGTGTCTTCCTTCCCATCCCAGAACACCACAGTGTACTCCTGTCCTTGGGAGCAGAAGAAGGAAGACTGCTTCCCACAGGGTAGCAGGTACATAAAAGTTGCAAAGGTGGGATCTTTCATCTGTCCCACCACAGAAAGGGCCAGTGGGCGCTGTGGGGAAAGGAAAAGAGAAAGACATATGTCACATAAATAATGTTATTGATTAAAACTAGAGAGACAAGACGTGTGACTTCTCTAAGAAATGCTTCTGCTGCTTCTCTAATCACCAACCCCTCCTCTGCCTGGTTCTTAGCATCCTCTACAGCTCACACACTGAAGCCAAACCTCTTCTGGTTTGGTCTGTATTTCTCTTACACAATGTATTGATCAGTTTCTTCAGGTTTATGCATTTTGGAAGCTGACTCACTGCCATGACAGCATCTAGATGCTTGTGAGTTGAGTTAACCTTCGTCTGAAGGACAGCAGCTCTGAAATGCCAATTTGAAATCGATGGAAAACATGATGCAGCATAATCCCTTCCTTGTACTTGGAACCCTTTTCTTCCTCATACTGCTTTTTATAATCATGAGGGTTTTGAAGTCTTTGTAGTTACACTCCCAGCACAACTGTGGCTGTTTCTAGAAATGATGGGTAAAGTCTTGCCTTGGTGAAACCAACAGCTTCACTGCTCCTGACATCAAGGGACATCTCATGTCATCAATCTGCCATTCATAAAACTCATTTAAGTCAACAGAAGTTCTGGGCCATATCAGCAGGAGAGGTACATCGGCAACTGAGCTGCTCTGATGCACTCAGAGTGAGCTTAGCCCTCACTAAGAGGGCTGCCAGATCCCTCTACCTACATGATCAGGAACCATTGGCCATGAGGGTCATCTTGTACCTTTTCTGGCTTAGTGTCCCAACACTCCATCATGAGTGCCTGCATCCGATAGAGCTGCACCTCTTCTGGCTGCCCCAGAACAGGACGGATCCCTTTAGACAGCTTCTTTGCAATCTGGAGCTGGTGCTGTCCCAGCACAGGCCTCTGACCAGACAGCAGCTCATACAGAACCATCCCATATGAGAACATGTCGACCTGGAGCCAGAAACACAAAAAAAGACCCATGGCAAACGTCTCTTGGTGGGTGGTGAGAAGAGCAGGGAATGCCACAGAATCATGGAATTGTTACAGCTGATAAAAGCCTTGAAGCTGCTGCAGTCCCAGCCCTGCCCAGCCCAGCACTACCCCATGGCCCTCAGCACCTCAGCTCCACAGCTTTGGGATCCCTCCAGGGCTGGGGACTCTCCTATCTCCCTGGGCAGCCTGACACAGGGGCTGACACCCCTCTCAGGGAAATAGTTCTGCCTCAGCTCCAACTTCAACCTCCCCTGGGGCAACTCGAGCTCATTTCCTCTTGTCCTGTCATTCATTACTGGAGAGAAGGGAGCAGAGACCTGCAGCCTCCTGTCAGGCAGTTGCAGAGAGTGCTCCTGTCTCCCCTCAGCCTCCAGTCTCAACACCCCCATTCCCTCAGTGGCTTCCCATCACACTTGTGCTCCAGCCCCTTCTTCACCCCCAGTGATGGCCACTCCATCAGCGTCCCTCTGGCAGTGAGGGGCCCAACACTGAACACAGGATTCCAGGTGCAGCCTCACCAGCATCAACTACAGAAGGACAATCCCTGCCCTGTTCCTGCTGGCCACAGTTTCTGATACAAGCCAGGCCTGCTTGGCTAGCTGGGCACGCTGCTGGCTCATGTTCATTCGTTGTTAATCAACATCCGCAGGGACTCTCCCTCCAGCAGATTCCAGCCCCTCTGCCCCAGCCTGGAGCAGTGCCTGGGGCTGGTGTGACCCAAGGGCAGGACCCAGCAGCCAGTGCTGTAGAGTGTGCCCGTGTGAGGGAATTCAGCCCCCTGGAGAGGCTGCACCCACACGTACAGCACAGTTACCTTCTCGTCATAGACTATGCGAGGCCTGATCTCGGGGGCCTGGTAGCCCGGCGTGCCCTCCACACCCAGCGCACCCTCGTGGAACGACTGCCGCGAGATCCCGTAGTCTGACAGCTTGATGTTGACGTGCTCTTTGACATCCAAGGACCACACCAGAATGTTGTCTGACTTCAGGTCGCAGAAGATGATGTTCTTCTTGTGCAGGTAGGCGAGGCCCGTCACGATCTGATAGGCTATTTTGTGTGTCAGCATGTGTCCCAGAGGCACAAAGGAAGACCCTGGCACAAAGGAACAGCCTGTCTTCAGCTCCTGTCATTGCAATAACTGCCTTTTTGTGGTTTTAATTCGTTCCCCTTTCTCTTTTCAGCTCCAGAGGGATCACTAACAACCTTTTAAACCATCACTCAATGCCACAATTGGAAATGACACTGTTCGTGGTACTATACACGCCTGGCAGCTCTATTAGATCCCTTTTTATTCATCCTTTTCACTTTTAGACTCCTAAATCTTCAGGTGAAAATCACTGTTTGACTGCAAGTTGACACAAAGCCAAGTTGCCAAGAGGGTCAGATGGCCTCCAGCCTACCTTGGCATTAGTGTTGTTCATTTTACAGTGACAGAAATACAGATCATTTTGAGAGAATTCAGAGTGCCAGACACCCATGTGCAGAGGCAAGAACACGGCACTACTCAAGCAGCACTGAAGAGAGATGCACTTCCTAGTCCTATCTGCAGAGGAATTGAAAATCCAGGTCTCCAAGTGAGTTTTGAAAACCCTGAGCATCATTTTTTACCAGGTTCCCAAAGGCACAGTTTAAGAGCAATTCCATCCCTCCCACTTCCCCTGGTCTGGAAAAAAACAACCCACAACCCTTCAGTAAATCAGGCAGCAATTTGAATGCTGTTGACCATTTGTCAGTACCATGACTCAGAGAGTGAGCTCTTCCAGGAGAGAGACTGTTGGTTTGTTACCTTTGGAGTGTTCAGACAACACAGTGGTGAGGCTGCCCAGAGGGGCCAGCTCCAGGGCAAAGCAGAGGGGATGGATGCTGATGCCGATGAGAGACACGATGCAGGGGTGTTGCAGAGAGTGGAGCATGCTGGCCTCCTGGCGAAACTCTGAGAAGTTCTTCATGGCATCCATGGCTCTCAGGTGTTTCAGCATGGTATCTGGCAAGATACACAAACCCCTTCTCACTCTCCAGCTCACAAAGCAAGTCGGGAACTCTTTGGAAGGCTCTAGTCACTGAGCAAACGCTGCAGGAGGAAGGCAGTCTGTGGGATCATGCCGACAGCAAGGCTTTAAGCTGCATCCTCACGTTGATGCATGAGCCACTAACAGATCTTGGCTGTAAGCAGGATACACACAGCTGCCCCAGGAAGCATGTGTTCCCTTGGTCCTGTAACACCTACCTGCAGTTAGTCTGGCACACGCTGTTCTCATGTATCACCTGGATGATTATGGAAAACTCGTGCTGTGCTTTGTAAAGCAGAGACTCTCCGAGTGTGGGCGGCACATTGTGAACCCTTAGGTGGGAGGAATCTTCCCTATCCTTTCCCAGGAGCCCTCACAGTAATTGTCCTTCTGCCATGAGACACCACAGGCTGCTCAGGCAGGCCTGATCTTTCCAACGGTTACCTGTCACTGGGACAGCAGCTGGCCTCCTCCACAGCTCAGGGGCTCACTGCACCCTTCCCTGACAAAAAAAAGAGGAAACTGAGGCACTTTTCCCTCTCCCCTGCCCATGATCTGAGGCTCTGCTGGGGACCTAGGCTTGACAGACAGCATGTGCAGTACAAGAGCCTGTCCCTGCCTAGGGGAGCTGGCAGGCTGAGCAGGATTTCCAGTTTGCTTTCTGTAGCTCCTGGCACAGATGAAGCACAAGACTTACTCAGAGATGGACACCCACAAGTCCTTATTGCAAACCTGTGCAAATCCACACTGCTCGCTGCCAAACAGCTTGGGCACAGGAGATGAAATCGTGCCTCTCATCCCAGTCAAGGGCTCTGCCACCCATTGACCTGCCAGAGAGAAGTTTCCTGCAGTGCCAACGACCTTCAGCACTACAAGAGCTTTTGTGAGGGACTCTTTAAGTTGCATCTTCCTCCTCCTTCATGGAAAACCATCATGATTGCTGTTTCAAGGCTGTATTTAAACAGGTGCTGCCAGCACTTTGGAGAGCGAAGGCTCTCTGCCCTTAGCTTGGGATTGCAGGCTGCCAGAGTGATCCCCAACACCAACTCTGTGTACTGTACCTGCAGCTGAAGTGGGAGAACCCTTGCACTTCTTAATCTGAAATCTCTTCAGAGCCACTGGCTTTCCTTGGTATCGTGCCCGATATATAACAGTCCCACTTCCACCCTGGCCAAGAACGTTGTTTTCGTTTTCATTGCATTCCAGCTTGCTATTTTCCAGAAACAGTCTGCCAAAAAGACATTGGGAGGGGGGCTTTTTAATTAAAACTTTCAAAGACACCGTAAATTCATTTTTTTAATGTGATTTCCATGTTCACAAATCCCTAACCTTGTCTCATCTCCTGAGAGGACTGGATCACCTAAGCTACCTTGGTCACCTAGGCTGGCTCATATTGTACAACACATTTCTCACAGAAAACAGGAATTTGGGTAAACAAGCAAAAAAAAAGGGGGTTAAATTAAGTTATTCCCCAAGAATCAAACATCTCTGGCAAGCACATAAGCTCCTCTTCCAAGCAGATGACAGAGGAGCAGATATTTGTACCATTTATCTGTATTAACACTGTTTCTTTGCTTCATTTACCTCCTGTTCCTCTTGTCTCCACTGAGGCAGGACAGGATGTTTACGAACAGCCCCACACTCTGAAACCTGATTATTCAAATCAGCTTACTGTTCCCAGGCTGCAATTCATCATTTCCCCACTCTTCCAGAGACTACTTTTACAGCTGTTCACACTTCAAACATCTCCACTCGCCTCACAGCCGTCAAATAAATCTCTAGAAGATAGCACTGCGAGGAGGGCTGTCATGATGAGCTGATGGGTGCTTGCCCAGTAAAATGACCCCAAGAAAGGAATAGGGGCCAGTGGGAAAGGTCTGACAGCAGACAACAGGACACAGTTTGGTTTAGAGGTCTCATGGCTCTGCGTCGGGCACAGAGAGGTCTGAAAGAGCATGAAGCGAGAGAGACATTGGTCTCCTGTCCTGCCTGCTGTCAGGAGGTCTCTTGCTCTATACATTGAGTAATAAGGGGTATAAGACTGAACCCATCTGGGAATGCAGTTAAGCAGCTTAAAGATTTGGCAGTGCTGCTATGAGTAGGGAAGAGCTGTTGCAGCTGTTCAGGACTGCCACACTACTACAACATGTCTAAGAGCCCTAAGGCGAGTGGGGGCCCCAGTTCCACGTGAATTCTGTAGCGGTGTCCTACATGAATTCACTTACCTACAGGCTCCTCAAAACTAAAGGCAACTTCAGTGCCAGTTGTGTGATGCAGCACCACTTCCTCTTGGTTTTTCCACATTAAATTCTCCCTCTGGGACTCCAGAAAGATTCCAACTACAGAAAGCTCTGGCACAGTACCGAGCAATGAGGGAGAGCTGTGGCTATAAAGAACATTCCCACTGCACCCCAGTGATTTCAAAACACCCTCCCCCAGGTGATGACTTGGGTCAGCACACAGCAATTGTCTAAGCAAGTATGCTGAGCACCAGGAGTGGAATTTAGGATCAATTGCCAGAGGAGGGATTAAAATGAGATGAGCTGGTTTCCTGTGGTCAGTATGTTCCTCTGGTAGAGATGATTTAGGACTGAACTACATAGGTACACTGAAACTTAACCAAAAGTTATCCAAGAAGAGTACCTGGCAGGAAAATCGGTCATGAAAAGCTCTGGGACCAGCTCTTGGAGAGAGACAGGGATGTCAGGGTGGTTGGGACACGTGATGTAGTCCAGTTCAATGGCAGTCAGGACACAGTCCTCCATGTTGAAGTACTGCACATCCTCTGCCTTCTCGCCGCACTCGCCCTCCTCCGGCTTGGCCGCTGCGCAGATGTGGCAGGGCACATACTGCTCCATCAGCAACGTGCCGTCACTCTCCGTGGCTGTGAGTGCTTCAAAGCAAGCAAACACACTGAGAACAATATAACCCACACACGCTGAAGAGGAACAACAGCTCCTAGTGCTTTCAGATGTCTACAGTCACTATCTGCATCCCACTGGCTGAAAACAGTCACAGTCATGACAGCAGCAGTTTATTGACTGGAAATTGGCTTCTGGCAAAGTTTACAGAGGTAGCAGGGCCAGCACTGAGGTGACAGGACTGTTGACATAACTCAAAAGCTACTCTGCTTTGATCACAGGTAATGCACAGGCTTGCAAAGAAAATGTATCCAGGACTAGTAGAAATGAGAATGATATGACCAAAGCATTGGAGAGAAGCTCCTGCTTGTTGGGTGTCTCTGTGTGAAATGCACACAGGGATCACTGTGACTGCTCCAGAGCATGACTGGGCAGTAGAAGGATGGTGGCTGTGGGGCTGTTCAGGAGCCTCAGCCACATCTGCTTTGAGCTGCCAGACAGAACAGGCACAGGAATGGGACTGGGAGGCATAGCATGCCACGTGTTGCAGGTGCAGGTTAGGAGGAAGCACTCACCTGCAGCACCAAAGATGGGAACCCTGTCACTGTGGGCTCCCTCACTGGCAATGTTTTTAGCCCCTCCAGGGAAAAGGTGGATTCTACCAAGATTAAACTTTCAGGAGGTTCACACCTCTCCCACTGGCTACAGAGAGTTTGTGGTGACAGGCTCCAGCAAATGCCTACAAGCAGGCAGGGTGAATGTAGGCCACAGCCTTTGAAGTCCTGACTCTTCTCAAGCTTCACTTCTCATTATTTTAATCCAAAGGCAACCAGAATCTTATTTTTATCTTCATAACATGCAGAACACAAAGATGTGAGAGTGCCCAACTATTACCCCCACAGAGCCTCCAATTAAGAAATTCTGGCACTGTTTTCTAGACCAGTGTGGGACAACAAAGAACACTTCAGACTTTGTTTTGTTTTTAAGCTCTGCATACTGGGGTTGCAAACAGCCTGCTGGGTAACAGCAGGATCTGTGCTGATCAGAGGCAAAGCAACTGCAGGAGTCAAGGAAGTTACCTTGGCACAGAGTCTTTGGGATCATATTTGCTCATGCCCCTCACATCACGGTTTTATAAATTACAGGGTGTTAGAAATGCTGGGCAAGTGCTGATCCCAGTTGATGCCAAAATGTGTCCTGCCATCAAAGGACAGTGCTACGTAGTTTGGGCCAAATCCTCTGAGCACTGGAAGAGTCTCTTGAACTCCTGTTGAAGAAGGTCCTGTTTGTAGTGTAATATTTCACCTGTGTTTGCTGTGACTGATGGATTGGAAGACCCAATGTCTAGAAAAAGGTGTGTTGGCAAGTCATCTTCATCTATCTGCAGGTTATCAGCATTTCTCAGACTTTATTGGTTTGAGGTTATCAGAGCCTGATTGGCCTTCGATTTACACACAACATGGTGCACCTGGAGAGCTCTGTCAAGGAACCTTCTGTTAAAAAGACATAATACTGCACAGCAGTATTTATGTAACAGAAATTAGAACAGTTCTCTTACCAGGAAAC
Source organism: Urocolius indicus (assembly GCA_013401255.1). NCBI lineage: Eukaryota > Metazoa > Chordata > Aves > Coliiformes > Coliidae > Urocolius > Urocolius indicus. The sequence goes on along the minus strand of WBNH01010542.1, from coordinate 101,123 downwards.
CACTGGTCTATCAAAGAGTTGACGTGATCTGTGATGAATGCCATCGCTGAAAAGTCTCTCACTTCTGACTGGCAAATGATTTTAATTCCACCACTTTTCTTCTTTTTCCAGTTCACATCAGAAGACTCAACACTGTGTAAGAAAGCCAAGAGACAGCCACTTGAAGCTTTTGTGAAGTGTCAGTGTCAACAAACCCTCCTTCTCGCAGGAAACCTGAGTTCTATAATTACACAGAGTTCATAAAGAAGCAACGTAAAAAGCAATCCAGCTTTGAGGGCCATTTTCAATTTAGTCTGTTCTGCAAATGACTTGCAGAAGAGAATTCTTGCACAGGAATGCCAGCTGCTCACAATGGGTAGGTAAATGCTACATTAGGGTCAGACCCAGAGAGAATTCTGCCCTAAGGGAACTGAGTGTGTTGGAGAGTTTTAACAGAAACACCCCACACAGAATGGTGAGAAGGTTTGGAGCTTTAAAAACTGGGAATAAGTAATTATTGGTAAATAATTAATAGTTACTGGCAATAAATCCAGTGGCATACTAACAACAACAACAATAATAATGTGGGCATTACAACTTTTGTGCAATTCCCACAAGAAAAGAAGAAAGAAAAGCTTTAATACAAAGAGTTAAGTTCTGTAACTCCCTGAAGCACGCGAGATGAGAGTCTGACCACTGCCATGACCACTGGAATGAAGGATTCCAGCCTGTGATTTGCAAAGTCTGGGTCCAAATCTCTGCTCAGCTGCAGACTGATTAGATGAACCCAGGAAAGTCACTTTACCCTTCTGGTCTCCAACCTTGCACAGCACTCCTGGTTCTTCCCTACATTGCCAGGGACTGGAAGAGTAAATGCATCTGCACGTACTACAAGTTCTGCTCTGAATAGCCCTTTCTGTTTTCAGGTCTCTTTACATTTGTGGCTGCAATAACATGTGAAGTTGATACATTCAGAACTGCCAAACAATCAAGTTACTCATCACTTTTGTCACCAGTTGTTACCAGATGCCTTATGTCTATTAGAAGAGCCTCCTCTTCTACTGATGAGTGAGCTTATAGCATGAGTCAGGCCCATTCATCTCCACTCAGGTGATGTGTTGCACACACTCTATTAGTCCCCTGTCGTGCATGCTGCATTATGAACACAAATTACCTAAGATAGCCTCCATCAAAGGTAACGAACAGACCTTCCTGCCAGTAAACAGTGTGAGTCCTTTTGACTCGGAACGTGCTGCAGCGGTTCCTTTGGGTGCCTGTGAAGCTGTAGATGGTCACCTTTTTGTTTCTTGTCTTGGTGTTCTTCTTGTTTTCAAAAAGCTGAAACAAGCAGAAAAGCAAGAAAATTATTTAAATCATTGACATTCCTTGTAAGGATGATGTTTTAATTAAGAAAGAAAGTGATTTCTAAGGAGTGACTCGTGCTCATGAATAAAGACTGTGACAGAATGAAAATACACACAACAGGAACTGGTTTGGCAGCAATGGAAAGGTTTTTCATGCCCCTCAAAAAGGAACAATTTCATATCAGTGAACAAAGTGAATTCTACAACTATGACCTTTGTTCTATGACTTCTGCATTTGCAAAAGTCTCACAAAGCTAAAGAAGAGCTAAATGCCCTAATGACTGATTTAAGCCTGCCCTCCACGTAGACAGTTAACTTTTCCACCTGTTTCAGTGGGAGGAAGATGGCTTTTCTCCAAGATGCTTCAAACCAGCACTTAGAGCAGAAAGTATTTTTGTTTTAAACCCAAAGACTCAATCTGCAGGGCTCTGCTGCACTCCCAGCTCTGAGCTTATTTGTCTGCAGACTGGTCTGACGCCTGGGTCCTTTCCCTGCACTTCAGCGAGGCCTGGATGAGATCCCTCAGGGGTCAGGTAGTGCCCATGAGGATGTAAGTCAAGGGGCTGCCAAGACAGCCTGTTAAAACAGGTTAAAGTTATAGCGTGGTTTGAGAAGCCTGGGACACAGAGGACCTTCCAAAAACAGGTCTCATGTTTTCCATGTTCTGTACATCGATGACAGAGTGCAGTTTAAATGGATAGTTGTTAGAAGATACCACAGTAGTACTAAAAATACTCTGCAGGTATTTGTTACAGTTTCCAGCAGGGCTGTGTTCTCAGATACAAGCTGCTGCAAAACCAGGTCTGTAACACCACCAAAACTCACTTAGCTTTCAGAACCTCACAGACACCACTTGAATGATACCCACACCACTTGCACTAATAGGGTGCCTGCTTGTACTCATTAGCCCATTAAGGCAAGAGTCCTGCAATTTTCTTCTCATTTAAAGCCATATAGATTCAGATAGCTGACTCTAGTGGAGCTGTTCCAGGTCTCCCCTGGCACACGACGTGAGCAGAGCCTGGCCCAGTGGAACGGTCATGGACAAGAGCTGCAGGCAGAACTCCAATTACTTGTAATTGGAAGATGCTAGAGGTACTGAGACCTTCCAGGGGATCATGTTATAAAGAGGCTGTGAAGAATTCAGGCTTTCTTCCTTAATGCCAATCTGCTGTTCTAAATGACACCTACTGCGAAAACAGCATCAGGTTTTGATTGCAGAGTCTCATCTTCCCCTGTTTACTGAAATAACGTTACCGAAGTCTGTGACTGAAGCAAGCTGGATGTGAAGAGACACCCACTTACACTGATATCAAACAGCAACTTGAGCTGTTTTCTTTTGCTTGCAGAGAGATACAGTAACCTACCTGGAGGTCCATCTCTGCCAGGCTAATTAACATTCGGGCTATGAATCTTTGCCAAAAGCCAACTGGGACAAAACTCATCTTGAAGACCCTTTGAACTGTGTTTGCAGTCTGGTGGCAGAGCCCGTGGATATCTAATGCTGGCTTGGTAGGAAGCAGATGAGGGAGGAGGTAGCTGAAACACATCAAATTCAAGAGCTCAGATTTTAGCTACAGCTTGTAACAGTGAGTGCATTGTTACTGGATAATAAGGCGATTCAGCCTCCAGAGAGATTTTTAATGGCACAGCCTACTGCATATAAAAAAGCTTTTAGACTAAAGGCACTGCAGCAATACATGGAGAAATTCATTTACACTATGGAAGCAAGCAGAGGCAAAACAGACATTACATAATTCAGTCAGGGCTATTGGATGGGGCTAAAATTGATGTAATAAGCAGGACATTTGTGTAATCACAAATTAAATGCATTCAAATGTAAGAGTCATTAGAACATCTGTGATGTTTGGACTCTTTTTGTATCTTTACTAATCTGCCCTGGTAGTAAGCAGCAAATTACAGCTGTGCTCCTAAGTGGGACAGAAAAGAAAAGCAACAACCACCTATGGCATCTCAGCTTCAGTAAGCTCAGAAGGTGGGGAAAGGAGCTGTTGTGGGAGGTGGCAATGAGGCACTTACAGGCTGCAGGGACTGGATTGCTCTGGCTCTTATCCCAGTGTCAGAATGAAAGCATCTCATGGGTCAACATGACAGGCTTTCCTGCTGCACCCTACTGCGGCTGATGGACTCCTCACCACATCCCTGACAAACTCCTAGAGCAAGAGCTCACTTTGCCAGACTGATGCCAGCAGAGAGATGACTTGTTTTGCTCAGCCTCCTCCTGCAATCAGGTTATTAGGTTCTTTGCCCAAGTGTGGAGGAGCGTTGCTGCTGAGTCTGCCCAGTCAGAGGTAACAGAGCTACACTGGTGCAGAGGACCACAAAGTCTTCCAATTCTTCTCAGATCTCTCAGTGAACACAGAATATTCATTTGTCCTGATCTTCAGTGTTTAGGAAGCAAAAACCTTTTGGAAGGCTAGAACTGTTTTGAAAACTATGAGCTTATGGCTTTCGACACCTGCAAATAAATCTCTTGACAGTGATACTCTTCTGTACCAAATAAATTCCAGACTGCCTATATGATCAAAACTCTTACAAGCAGGAACATTGCTGCTTTATCAGTGTTGAGCCTGAGAAAATGTGTCGGCATCTGGGGCTCATCATTGATGGGCACAACGACAGCAACGGGGCAAATGGCCAAGGGACTTGACCAAAATAACACTGGCAGGGACTAGACACATAACTAGAACTAATGCTGGGTCCACATCCAATGCTTTAAGCCTATTACGTTTTCTCTCTAGCAGCTGCTGCATTCTGTAAACCCTGAAATATCAGCTCAGAGAAACCAGCCATCGCAAGCCAGCGGCTCTCTCCGTATGTCAAAGTCCACAACATCTGATGACGTTTTATGTGATTGAATTATCTCTTCCATGAAACATCTGCAGAATGTAGAAATGACAACGTCTTTTCTTTGCTTATGAATCACAGTATGAATGGTCATCCCTTCAACCTCAAGCAGAATGAGGCTAAATTACATGCACCTCAGGGAGAAAAGCGGAGTGCATCAAACTAAAAGTTCTTGCTCTATAAAGGTAGTGGATGCACTGTGTGACAGGCAATATAGTTCCCTCTGCACATGCAAGACGGGCCTTGGAGTGTAAGAAGGCCAGGGAGGCCCTTCTGCAGCACAACTATACAGTGGGTTATAATACAGATGGTGATTCGATGCTCTTGAACAACAGCCAATGCAAATTTTGAAAGTATGTGAAACGTGCCCCCATCCACCCTTTCAGAACAGAAACCGGCAGCTGCTTTCTCTCCTGACTGCACAGAAACTCTATCTGGCAACCTAGACAATAATTGCAGCAGCACAGTAACAAATAACTGCTCTGTGTCTGGCTAGTACATTAAATTAATCCAACCTGCTACAACTACGGCCCATCAGCGGGAAGAATATTCTGCTAATGTGGCTTGGATCACTCTAAAAAAGATTGGGCAGGCCATGAAAAAAGCAGTTTCCTTGTTCCCCAGGCACAGACAATGTAATTGCCTTGGAGAAAAATGGCAGAGAGTGACAAGGAGTCCAAAAGGCATTTTGGACTAAGCAGAAACATTACTGCTTTATCTGTGTTAAGCCTGAGAAAATTTGTTGGCATCCGGGAGTGGGTTAAGTGACAGGCATAATGACAGCAGAGAGAATGCTGCACTTGTGCTGGCATTGAGAGCTCCCCAGAGGCTGAGGGTGATGCAGCCGTGCTGTCCTGGAAGGGCAGGGAAGTGAAATGCAAATGCCACATCCAAAGTGCAATCCAGCTAAGGCTTCAGCCTTCATGCAACAACAGGCTGTCGCCAAGCAGATGGCAGAGAGAAAAATAGCAGGGAACTCTGCCCAGAGGAAAAGAGATGGAGGGGCAGAGGGGAGGAGGACTCATTAACATTTAAAGAGAATGAGGTTTCCTGGACCCTTTCTAGGAAAACTACTGATCAACAGCTATGGAGGCTAAAAATTCAGGACCCCACATTGCTACAGAAGCTACACTCCCCTGATTTCACCAGAAGCAAAATGCTGCTACTTTCAGGGCTGACATAATGACAGATTCCCCAAAGTTTTCTGTGAGGATCTTTCCCTGGAAACAGATGACTCCAGTCCATCTCTATTTCAGGCCAGGCAGCAACAAGCCTCAGAGCCTCTCTCAGGTGCAGCTGTGCCGGCTGAGCGCTTCCAGCTCCCACCTGCTCGTGGTCACATCCCTGCCCGTGTCACACAGGGCCTGTCACCAGCCTCAATGCACCCAAGGGCACAAAGACCTGCTTTGGAAAGTTTTCAGACTAGCTTGTTGGAAACAAAAGGATGCTCAGGCCAGGAAATAGAGCCCAAATGGATGGGTGCCTTCCGTTACACTGTTGAAGGCACTCAAATATTTTCTCACAGCAAGATCCTTGTCAAGACAACCACTTCTAGTGAAAAAGCCTGTTAATATCCAATGGTTAAATGGCCATTTTTCTCCAGCCTGGCTAAGCATCTCTAATTACCAACATACCTGTTATTGGCCACAGGCAGTGCAATTTCAAACTTGGCCAAGAACTGGAAGTACTGCTCTTCGGTTTGCTCAGTGAAGCCCGTCCCAACCAGCAGCATCCTGAGATCCTCTGCTCTGATGACTCCATTCTTAGCTACAGACTTGGAGCTCTTGATGTTGAAAATCCTCTGTAGACATTCTGAAAGCCAGACTGGGTCAAGGAAGTAGAGGTTTCTCAGGCCATGGCTGGTGTCTGGGAAGTGCAGCAGTGTACCAGTTTCTATGAGAAAATTAATTGCTGCAAAAAATAGAAATAAAAGAGTTGGAGCTCATCAACAGAGCAGCATGAGGAAACCACAGTGCAGATGAGTAAGCTTATGAGGCAGCCTGAGCAGTTTTATCCATGCCACATATAGCCAGCATGTAGCCAAGCCAAAGGAACATTTATCTGAGGAGTGCTGCTGTCTGATACTCCACTTGTAAAACCCACATCTCGCCACTTTACACTCGGTATTTCTGTCCCCATCACACCTCCCCCTTTACCCTCCTCCCATCATCCTCACAGAGAAGGGCTCTCCCCATCTCCTGCAGAGCAAGGCCTTCGTAAAGATTACAGGACTGGAGCCCTACAGAGAAAACAGTATTGAAACTATGGCAACCCTCATTCTTCAAAGAGCAGAAATAAGATCAGACAAAGCTTGTGAAAGCGATTCAATAGCCTCAGACCATCGCAGAAACTTCCCAGCCCTCTCCTCAGAGCTCCATTACTAATTTTACATCTCAGCAATCTCCAAAGCAACTTCTAGGCAGGTCTAGAGAACTCCAACCATTTTTTTTTTTTGCATAGCAATTGTCTGGTGGGCTTGTGTACCCCCCCTTTTATTAGTCATGGAATATTTTAATTGGTCACACATACTGATTTCCAAGAAATTACTGGTCTGCTCTGACCTACCACTTTGCAGGTCTTCATAGTCTTTGATATCGTTTCCAGGGGTTTGCTCAATGATCAGCTCTATTTGTCTGTCTGTTAAATACTGTACATCATCATTCTGACTTCTTCTATGTTGTTCTGCAAGGACAGCTTCTTGAAGGCTAAGGTAACTTCTTGGTATCTGAAGGCCACATGAAAAAAACAAAACCAAGTAGCAGGATCAGTATCAGACAGCAATCAGTCTGCTGGAGATGAACTGGCCAAGCCATCTGCCCTTCCCAGGGATCTTACAGTACTCTTTTCCCAAAGCCAGACAGCCATCTTACACACTTCACATGCCTCCTGCATCAACAGTAACTCCTAAGGTTCACCTCCCAATTCAAAACCAAGCCCAAAGCCCTCCTTTGGTAAGTATCACTAGGAGAAAGCACAGCTCTCACCAATCTTCCTGCGAGTTTCTGGGAGCAAATGGAGCTGCCGACGTCCTTCATGTTGCAAGTGACGTGAAAAATCAGCTGTCGGAGTCCATCGAGGCCTTCCAGGGTCTTACAGGAGAGCTCACTGTCAAAGTCATGCAAGGGTGAAGATTATCAAACCTTATCAGCACACTGGCTTCCTTTTTAGGCTCACCTTCTCTTATCAGTGCCTTTAAACTTCCTGTGTCAGATGAATGGGAGGAAGGCCGTCAGGGAGCACTTTTAGCTTTGGAGAAAAACACAAAGATGCCTGGAAAAGATATGTTGGATCAACCTCTGCTCTGCCTGCTTCATCCCCTGTGCACTGTAGTCACTTGAGACTTCCCTGGCACACTGACCAAAGCCATCACCCTCTTTCCCTTCAGTGCTGCACACATCCTGGAAGGGACTGCAGGAAGGAGGAAAGCACGGTGCTCCAGCAATCCCTGGAGATGAGTCCACTTCTCAGATCAAAGAGGCACGATGATGACTACCAGACACCTTTTCCCACCCTCACTCTGGCCCTTGCTCAGCTGGATCCTGTGATCTGGGAATTGATGCTTAGATCCTAAAAGCTGGCCTTCATCATCTCTTTAACAGCTAAAATCCTGCTCTCTCCAGCTCCTGCTATTTTTGTCCTTTCAGTGGGTTGGGTAAGAATGGTTCTCTTCCACTTTCCTCAACAAAGGGTCTTTCTAACCGATCCTACACATGTTCCTGTGGCTTTTCTAAAGCAATATGTTTTATTTTAAACCTCAGCTATCAGTGGCACTGGGAAGTGTGCACTCCCTGGCATGCTGAAGGACCAGCACTAATAAAAGCACTCTGGGCTCACCCACACAAGGTTTTCACCACACACATTCCCGGGGCTGAGCGCTTCTCAGAGGAGCCTCATCGGGGTGGACCATGGGCTGTGAAGGAGAGATGTGGGGGGAGGCAGCATGAAACCAGGCACAATTCCAACTGGGAGGAAATGCAGGAGTGAAGAAGGGGAATGTGCGGGATGTGGGGCAGGGCGAGGGAGAGTCCTCTTGAGAAAGAATGACTGAGATCATGTCAGGATGCTCTGTGGTGATGATGGGAAAAGAGGTTTGGGGAGACTGAACTGCAAAGCTTTCTCTTTCTGAGGGAGTCTGTGTGCCTTGATCCCTGGTACCCCTCCTAACAGGGATGAGCCATCTAGGACACCCGAGGCAGCGCTCCCATCTGCAGAACAGAGCGTGGGAGGTCTGATGACTGCCAGGCAGCAGATGCAATGCACTGAGGACACTGCTGTGCCCTTTACTTGCCAGTCACCACCTGCTCTTGCCCCAGGCATTAGCAGTTTCACAGTGCTTGATGCCAGCCTGCTGGCTTCCCAGGAAGCCTTTTCTCCCCAAGGGCTTCTCCATCAGCCAAAGGGAGGGAGCAGTGGCAGACTCCACAGTCTGACTGACACCGATCTTCCTGACAGCATCACCGCTCTGCTATCACACCTGGGGATCCTGGATGGCACAGGTTTGGGCTGCCAGGGGCTTAAGGAGATGATCCATTCCAAGTTCTGCCAACACTGCCACGTGAGCTGTGTTCTCACATCAGGAAGCATGAGGTGCCCACACAGCCTCCCCTTAGTGAATCCTGTGGCACCCACTCTCTACAAGTCATGCTCTCTAGCTTTGTAGCGTTACTCAGTCTGTCTCTTCTCTCCTGACTAATGAACTGTATCACCTGAGTGGAGCAGGAGCACTAGAACAAGCTGGCCAAGTCAGCTCTTAGAGCCATGATCAGACCTCTGAGCAACACTGAGCTACTCTCTGATTACACCACATTATCTCAGTCAAAAAATAAGACGAAACACAATGCCGACGAGTCTTTAGATCAGTTCCGTTGCCAAGGAGATCAGGTACCACAAAATTGTTCAAAGTGATACAAAACAGAGTGATTGAGCTTCATAAAGGCACAAGTACTTACTGCAGGTGCTTGAAGGTGATATCTGGGAAGCCAGTTGCTCTGGATCCAGAGGGAGAGCGACAGAGAGCCAGGACGTACGCCCTCAGAGTCGCGATCCTCTCGACGCGAAACTTGGTCTCAATCAAATCGAGGTGTGTTCCTACCACTAACACCACTGAATTTGGAGCTTTGGCCTGGAAGAGAAAACACTGACAGTGATCTCATCCAGATTACTTGTGGTAAACTTGGTGAGGACTTGTGAGAGGTGTAAGATTTAAGAGGAGGCAGTGACATACATTCATAAAACAGAATATATACATATCTATAAAACTGAGGTGACCTGCTATGGCAGTTTGACAACAGCAACAAGTGGTCTGGACATTACAGAAGTTCTCCTGCAGAATATGGCTGAATCATCTGCTGCTACTGCAGAGCAGGAAACTGTCAGTTTGGGTTTATTACATCAGAGCTTGAAATAAAGGGAGTTGCTGTGAGGTATTAAATTGTTACGAGTCAGCTAAACGATGGGAACTTTGTCAGCCCAGGCAAACAAAAAGAAGCTGGCTTAATCTGCAGCCAGAAGATCTAACTGTGACACCCTGAAAAAGGCTAGGTACACTCTGGAATGGATACCTGGGTAAGTTATACAAAATTTTTCACTAGAGGGATGAGAGGTGAGATAAACTGTTAGAAAAGTCTCAATCTACTTAATCCTGAATCAGTGCAAAGGAATGGATTAGATGATCTCTTGGTTCCTTCCAACCCTTCCATGATTCTATTACAGCACTGGAACATACCCAGATTTCAGGGAACAGGCTGCCAAATACAATGGGATTGCACAGGCTTAAGCAGGGATCAGCCTGCTGATCCAAATGACTCTGACCACGGAATATCCAGATGTAGAAATATGTTTACTTGCAGCCAATCCACTTCTCTCTTATGATGCCCACCTAAATCTCCTGCTCTGAACAACACCAAACTGAACGCTGTGCAGGTATAGGAAGGATGGCTGTCCCAAGTCAGACCAAAGGGCTCACTTGGCCCAATATTCTGCCTGGAGAAGAGGACAGGCACTGAGTAAGCACCTAGAGATTACCCCTGGTGTGTTCTCCCAGTATCCAGCAGTCTGCAGCTTCACCAACTCCCTGAGCAGGAGACAGGATCTCCGAGTTAACAGCACTTGACGGGTTTTAATTCCACCAATCTGCTTTCTCGACTTCTGACACCCACAGCTCACTGTAGTTCCAATAAACTTCACAGCTCTGTCCTAAACATCTATTGTGTTTAGGGCACTTCCTACTGTTTGTTTCCAAGCTTCCATCTCATTATTTCATTTGATCTCTCCTAATTCTTCTACTGTAAAAGAGATGAACAAAGACTGCCTTGTGGTTTCCCCCTTACCCAAGCCCTTCTTCCCAAGCTGAAGAGGCCTAATCTAGGTAGTTGCTGTGCACACAGAAACTTTTCCATGCTATTAACCATCATATTCATGTGTCTGTGTATCTTTCCTGATGCTATGTGCTTGCTGGGGTGTATTAAGTACACAGGCACAACGTATGTTTTAGAAATCCAATCATGCTTTTGCCTTTGTTTATCTAGTTTGTGTTTCTGACTGTTGCTGGCCATTAAGCCAATACTTGTAATGCCCTAAAGGTTTCCTTTTTGAGAGGCACTAGCTTAGAGACCATTTTCTGTGTATGTTAAGACAGATATCAAATAATAAACATGTACAAAAAATTATGAACACAGTATTAAAAAACCCCCATCAATCAACACCAATGAATTCACTGCAGCTCTGAGTCTGAGAGCTGCCTGGGAGATACTCTCTAGCTTACCTGAATCTAAAGTGTTAAAAAGGAAACCTCAAGACTAATGTGTGTCTAACCCACACAAGAAAGAAAATGCTTCAAACCCCCCTCGGTGCACAGTGTGGTCAAACACTAATTCCAAAATAAGTATGTTCAGCCTTACTTAGCAAGGGTTCATAAATCAGCTTTTGTTTCCTTCTCTGCTGTGTGTGAGGGAGAACAAAGCAAATGATAAATTCAAACCATTAAATCTAACGATATGCCTACAGCTTAATGGGAAACTGATTCCAAAAGCTATGCAAAATTCATAGCTGGCAGAGATTTTAAAAGCAGACCAAAAGGGATCTGTAATATCACATATCTCGCGTGCTGAGCCGCTGCTTGATCAACACACACCCCAGAGTCCACCAGCGGCTTCTTACCTCAATGTTCAGCAACCAGAACTGTAAGTTTGCCACTGCTTCTTCCCCCAGTGCCAAGTTCCATACCACTATGTACAATGCTTTGTCTGTGAAGAAACACTGATTGACTGTAGACATGCTCGCTGGGCCTCCGATATCCCAGACATTGAACTCCACTGAATCAACCTACTTAGACAAAGAGAAGTGTTCAAATCAAACGGTTGCAGTAAATCACTGGGAGATAATAGCTGAAGTATAAACCTACGCCTGCATAATGTATGATACAAGAAGGGTTTCAATGTCCTAATTGTGCCTCCAGGAAAGATAAATCAACAAGCAATTGTTAAGCATGGCTACTACTTCCCCACAGGAAATCAAGACTAATTACTTGCTGCTAAAATGATAGAGGTGCCCTTGATGCTGGTAAATCTCCAGTTAGTGCTGTGGATTCTCCAGTACAAACAAGGGTCTCATTCTGAGCCCTGTATTTCACTGCATCTGGAACAGAAACTGTTTCATCCTTGTCTGTGCCATGCTTGACAGGACCGTTGGAGCTACTTATCTGCCACTGCTATGGGGAACAGGAAACTCCCTGCTGAAATCACTTCCACTGAGCTCAGACCTAGCTGAGCCAAACAGAATATAGATGCTTAGGAGATGGGAAACTTCTCAAGCCTTTCATAAACACCTCCTGCACATTGCTCAGAGGCTTCTGACGTGTGTGTCACACCAGAGACGGACCAAAAATACAGCTACTGTAAATCAGACTCACTGATTTTTGGGGGAAGGTGTAAACGAGGCCTCTCTAGCTCTGGCTCTCTTCCGAGTACCTCAGCATCCATTCCTCCATGCAGCCTCAGAACAGCACTAAGAGAGAGCATGGCTCTCTGCTGAAACAGTATTCAGGCTCTCAGTTGCACTAGGAAGCACTTACATACCTTGCAGGCTCTGTCCCTAAATCACTTGGCCCTGGGGAGGCAAGAAGCCTGTGACTGAGCAGAAAACCAAACCTTGCTCCAGCCGCCATCCTCAGAGCACCATGTAACACCGAGTGGGCTCCATTTACTGGCCTAGATCCAAGTATTGACTGGCCCTACATGACAAGTTACTTTGAGAGATTTCAGCAAGGACCTAAGTATCTCCACAGGGCTCTGATCTTCCAGCACAGTCCCAGCTTGAATTCTCCCAGAAACAGCTGGAAGAACTTCCATATTGTTTAAACTATAACTAACTAGCACCAGCACTGCTTTTTTCATCCAAAGGACTTTCAGCTGTGGGTGCTTCTATGGAGAGACAGAGACTCAGCAACTGCTCAACACCTTGATCCCAGTCCAGAGGTCAGATGCTGTCTAGGGTTTTATTTTAATCATTTTTTCTTCAACATAAAATGCATAAATCCCTTGTCCCACCAAAGCCTTCTCTGCAGAGAGTCAGGCTGTTCTTGCTCTTTTTCCTTCTGTCTCTGGCCTGGCACCCTTTGCTTTAAAATAGCTGAACTCAGCAGGCTCCTCCATCCCTTCCAAAGCAGTCTGGTGGTCATGGCCCTCAGCTGGGAAGGCAGAGCCATGCGTTTGCACACCCTCAGCTCTGAAAAGACCTCTGGTGCCATTCTGCACGCTCTGACTCCTGTGTTACCAGGCAGGCAGTGGACACAGCCACCTACAAATGCCTGAATGAATTCATTGCTGTCCAAATCAGTTCAGTATGGGTTGACACACTCCCTGAATGAGCCATCTGAGATTTGAGTGTTTAAGGTATGCCTTAAGACATCCCTGGATCACAGCAAAGGTCAGACATCCTACTTTCCACCCACCTTCCCCACCTAGGACAGTTCTGATATCAAGAGAGTTCAGCTTTAGGTACTGATGTCCCATTTTCTGGCCTCAGAGGAAAAGACAATTTGCTTTAGAGATACTGATTTAAAACATCCTCTCAGAATCAATGTCCAAAACCCATTTGAGCTGTGAGAGACAGAATTTAGGCAGTCTCACTGCAGAACACAAAGCTGAGTGCTCAGGAAGACAGAACTGTCCTCTAGCACCGACTGTGAATTGTGATGGGTCTAAATACACACCACTTGCAAGGTTTGGCTCACAGAAACTGCTCTTTGTAAAAGCACAGGCAATTTCAGCCTAAAAAGGGACACTGTGGGCCTCAATCATCCCACTGGGGCCTAAGGATCAATTGTTTTTCACCTTTGCCTTGTGTCCCGCTGGCTTGGGGAGCTCCCATTTTGTTGTACGTATGGTGGCGTCGCTGTGCATCATCTGAGGGACTTTTCCTGTCTGCAGGATCTCAATCAGCGTGGACTTTCCCTGGCGTGGGGGGCCGATGATGATCATCTTCATCAGCTTACACTTCTCTGCTTTGCGCAGCTGCGCTCGTAAGTACGCCAGCACTGTTTTAGGGCCTGGGGACATGTCGGGGAGAAGTGAACAGGCTTCAGCTGTAGTTAGTGGTTACAAACATCCTTATGTACAGCAGGACTACACAGAACCTACTGCTGCAGACACATCAGCTGGATTAATATTTCCCCTGCAGTTTCTCTATGGGCTGAGACAACCCAGAGAATAAACAAAGAAACCTCTGGTAGACAAACCTGAGACAGAGACCCCAGAGAAAGGTCAGTGCTCTGAGACTCTACAATGGAGCACTGTAAGAAGAAACAAATGCTGTGGCTCTTATGCTTCAGAAGCTCAAAGGAAACATAAAATACTAATTTAGTATTGGAAAATACTCAGTTTTTCCTTCTACTTTTATGTTTCCAGTTAAAATTAGATTTAGGCTTCAACAGTGTGCTGGAGAAGGAATAATTCCTAATAACTTTCTTCCCACGGGATTTTCTTATTAAAACACACACAAAACAAGAAGACAGTATTATAATAGGTCCAAAAACCTAGCAGCTTACAATGAAGTCACTTCAATGTGTCTGTGACTGCTCATTCTAAAACCCTCAGTCTTTAACAACATTGTCTAAAGACCCTGAAGTATACACAACATTCAGGAAGCAAGCCATGGAACTGATCCAGCACACACACTGCAAATGAAACACTGCACTTAGAAGTCATCATTTGAACGTGGGATCTAGCTGAAGTTGATCATATAGCCAGAGCTTAGCACTCGTTGTCAAATCTGCAAAGGGGTGTAGGAGGTTTCCCCATGCAAACCCAGCCAAGCGCCACGAGCGCTCGGGCGCGCGCTGTCTGTTCCTGTTCAGGTCCCTCAAAAGGAAGGGATTTGCATAGTATGTTCAGTCAGTTTCATAAAAGAACCCACAGGATGAGTCTTACCCTCTTTTCTGATCTCTGCAGGAACGTTACTGATATGTAGTTCCTCGATATCCAGCTGCCAGAGATTAGCCAGCTGTCCGAGTTCTGGAGGAAGCTCTCGGATACCAGGGTTACTGTACAAAAACAAATAAATCTACCAACAACCAGGCTTTGTGTGTAAGTAGCTGCTCTCACAGACTCTCACATTACACTATTCTCTCCTTGCAGAAATCTTCCATTAACATTTTAATAAGACTACTCAGCACTTTAATAGTAATTTCCATCCTAAAAGTGATGTATAACCTCAGTTTATCCTCTGAGGCAGACAAGTGTAATCATCTTTACTGGATAGCTGAGAAAATAAAGGCAAAAATTATGAGTTTTTGACTCTTAACACTATAGAAGCTGACAGCAAAAAGCCAGAATGAACTGGAGGCAAGTTAGATTCCCAGGCCTGTGTTCAAAGCATTAGATCATCTTCCCTAATTCAAAAGGCCAGCTTCCTCCTTATCTAAAGCAAACGATGGGCACAGCTCTAATAAGGGGCTGACTACTTCCAGCTTTTTGACTTCAAAAGTACTGGACATCTGGGGTGGGGCTCCACAGAAGACTGGTCACTGAAACAACATGGAAATAATGCTGCACAGCTTTTCCAGGGCACAGACTTACTTTCCTAAATACAGTTCTGTTAAACCCTTCAGAAGGCAAACGGAGGGCGGGACAGAGTCCAGCTGATTGTCGTTCAGATAAAGGACTTCCAGAGAGTCACTCAGAAATGCTGGAAACTCCAAAAAAGGACCTGGAATGAGACAGGAAAGAAGTTGCACCTTTAAAACAGAACAGGCACCAAGGCTCTGAACCGAGAGCCTTCACCTAAACTTCGTAGGCAGGACATGAGGTCATGTTCCTTGGCAGGAACCACCACAGAGCAAAAGCAGAAAAGCAAACTGCCTTCCACAGTGATGAAACACCAATGCTCACATCTCCATGTTTTATATAACATGGTGGTGTGTGTGTGTTTGAAGGTAACAGTCTCCAGGACTTCCAGGGTGCCGATGGTGGAACTCTAGGCCTGCCAAGACCACGAGTGAAGTTGCATTTCTTGCTGGTGAATAGCTGTTAATACTTTGTGAACTGCCCCTATTGCAGCCCAAAGGCTGGCAGTGAAAGGGCACACCAAAGGCACAAGTGGTTCTCAACATGTTTGCCTGAGAAAAGCCAGAAGCTGGTCAGAACTTATGTCCAGGTTCCCACGTTGCATCCTGGAGCAATTTACAGTGGATCAAAGTCAATAACAACAAAGAAGAAAAGGCAAACTGCAGGTGACAGACTGCTAACCCCTAAAGCACTGCTCCCATCTGCCCCTCTGTTCTAGTTTAGACTGAGAGGTCTCGGGGCACTTCAGACTTCCTACATGTCTGAGCAGCAACTAGAGTATTTTGGGAGCAACCCAAGCAACAACTGCATGGCTGAGTTGTTGCTGCTGGAGAGGTTCAAACAAAGGGAAATTCAGCTGGTTCCAAAGAGCATCGTTTCACTCCACAAATTACTCCCGGGATAGCAGCATGAAAAGCTGCCATGAATTGTGTTGCTGTCTTAAGAGTGTCACATGTATCTACCAAGAAGCCTCCTGAAGTCAAGGGAAACTAGGCCACACAGGGACAAGCAGATTCTGAGCCTCTGATCAGCAAAGTACAACCAGCACCGTCTGCTGCCTCCACGGTCCATAACAGCAAAACCCTGAGACGTGAGAGAAACACCCTGCCTTAAGGACAAGACACTTGCACTCACACCAAGATCTTCTTCCCTTACAGACAAGATTTGAGGAATTGTAACTAGACTTAGGTGAAAAAGAAAACAAAAACACAACAAAAAAAGAAGAAAATGGGAGAGAAGAAAATTCCCCAGTTTCAATACAAACAGCATTTCAAGCCTGAGCTATGATCAGAAAAGGGGTAAAATAGAGTCTCACTGTCTGCAGGGGTGTTTCATATACGTGACAGGACTGTCTGCTGTGGGCAGGGTGTCACAGTCTGCCTTTGAGTTTCCAAATGAAAAATCATCTCTGTGATTATTTTAGGAGAACAGCAGGCTTATTCATGGATTCAATTCACTTTCTCGCTGGCTCATCGCTGGACTTAAACTTTTCATTGTTCCTCTTCAACACGTACCTAGGTACAGACAGATTTAGTCTTGGACACGTAGGAGCAAACACCTAAAACAGTAGCAACACTCTCAATTCACCAGAGTCCCAGGTGGAAAGGAGTGTACTATATTGGAAGCAAGCTCGAGGTGTTTATGAATTGTAATTATTTATTCATGAGTTAGTGATGATTTCTCTGGCTTCAGCTCAAATTTTCTTTTAAAGAACTGTAGAAAAATTCAAACAAATCCCATCTTGAAGAGATATTTTTGGATGAGTAAACGCCACCACACACGTGTGCAAGAGGTTATTCTGAGATTTATCAAGTCCAGTAAGAATCCATAAATTATTCTCTTTAAATAATCTAGAGTTAAGTGAAGAGCTTTGTTGGTAACATCATATGAAAACCTGACCCCCACCTCGCTAGGAGACTTCTGTGAGGAGCTGATGTACTCCAGCTTCTGTTTTCTCTTGCTGTTCTTTAAATTCTTGGCCACATCCTCCAGTCTCACCAAGCCATACTTGGCAGAGGAACAGAGAGAAAAAGATGAGCTGGGCTTTGCTCTGTCTCTGTGGCTATTCAACTTGTGGCACCAGCCAGGTGGGCTACTCCCCTCCCTCCTGCAACCTGAGGCAACCTCAGGCAGCTCGAAGTTGCACCAGGGTATTATGTGCCAAGGTTTTCAGATGCAAGAGTCCATCCTCTCCTCCTTTGTGCAGAGGGGTTCTGCTGGGTTGGCAGCACGTAGAAGTTTCCATTAGGACAGCAAATCCCTTTTTACAGCTAGTTTTAGCTGCCTTTGCCCCACTGGGGGAAATGCTGCTGTAGAAGTTCACAGAGAAGCTCTGAGGTTAGGTCAGACTCCACAAATTCACAAGGCTCAGGCTCATTCTCCAGTTGTTCTGTGTTGAGGATTTCACCAGTGTCACAGCATTTCTGGTTCCATTTTCTACTTGCAAAACAGTGCAGGCCAATCTTTTCTCCTCCTTAGGGTGAACATACAGGGCTGGCTGCACTGTAACCTCCACTTCCATAGACAGAAAAATGAGGTAGGATTAGCCTTGCTTTGAGGTCCAGGTAGAGCCTCTGCCTCCCAGGCGAGCAGACTGGAAATCTTAACTCACAGCTATGGCTGCTCTTGGGAGTATTTGCCCATTTTACCTGTCCACGTTGACCTGAGAGCGTGCATAACTTTCAGGGGAACTGAAAACCGGGCTTTTAAGGAAAGGCATTTTCTGCAGGAGAGCCTCTCCCTCCCGCCAGCAGCTGAGGGCTGCTCGGATGTGCGTCACCAAGACGCCAGCTCTGCTCCACTTGGTGATTGGCAAAGAATGCTTCAGAGCAAGCCATTCTTCAGGCAGCAGAGAAGGAGAAAGCTCTCCAAGTGCTTTAAAATAAAACAAACCAACCAAAAGAAATGCAGATGAACCCCACAGAGAGCAGGAAGCAGCGCAAGTATCTTCAGATATTCCTTTGTTCTGTCGGGGATTTCACTTGCGCTAAAACAGAACATCTCTACCCAGACAGGGTGCAGATCAGAGACAGGGAAAGAGCAACCAGATTAATTAATTTCCCTTCAATATAACAGTTAGTGTTCTGGATAAAAACAATAACCTTCAGGAAAAGGATAAAAGCTCAGTGAAAGAAAGAGGTTTCACTCTTCCTTCATCTTTCTGCATTGATGGCATCAACCAGCTGCACCGTTTCTTTAGAAACAGTTAATCTCAACGTTATTTCCTCCTAATTTAAATGCTCTTGCAATTGAAACTGCAGATGAATTGACACTGATTACCCTCCAGCCCAACCCCACAGATTCCTGCTCCTCTCCAGCTCACCTGGCACTCTCAGCACTCGCTTCCCCGTGCTCGGTACCGTACCTGCCTCTGGGCTGCAGCGCACCCTGCTCTTCGTGGTGAAAAAGGGAATACGTTTTGTTTTATAGCCTTCGTCGCTCCTGTGGGCCAAAAAAAACGGTGACACGTGGAGAAAAGAGCTTGGACTAGTGCAGCTCTATACCCAGGACGCAAGGCCCAGCCCTTTGTGTTGTGTGGCATTCACAGCACAGCTCTTCTGGGTTCCTGTTTGCTTTAGAGAGCCGGGGTTGAAAGCTGCTGTGCAATCCCAGAGCTAGACTTCACCAACACTCACCCAGGCCCAATGGTTTTCTTCTGGCAAATTAACAGAGCTCCACAAGGCAGTAGTTTCAGCTCCCAGGGTAAGAGCACTTGACCCCTGGGCTTTATGGGTGTCAAGGTTAAGTAGGGCTGTTGAACAGCAAATTGAACAAGTTTCACGAGAAGTGCTGGAGAACCAACCTGCTGCCATTCCCTGCTTTCACCAGAGAGTCTCTAACAAGATGGCCCAACAAAATGACCCTGGAAATGCACCGAGACATTCAAAAAAAACCAGCCACTTGTCTTTTACAGCTGACAAAGAAACACACGAGTACTCCACAAAATTTGCTGGACGAGTACCCAAACGAGCAGATATAAATATGACATAATTCAGTGCAGTTCTGGAGAAGATGGGAGACCTTTAACTCTCTCTGTTAAACATCCTTGTTGTAATATCTAAACAGAAAATATTGAACTTGCAGCTGGTTACACTTCCATAGAAAACCCAAAGATTCTTCCTTTTTTTCCAAAAACAATACTCCCACGCTGACTATAAACTGCAGCCCAGGCAGATGGTTGCTGGTTAGGATGTGCTCCCCAATAGTGCTTCTAGTGAAGAGCCACACACAGGGTTAAAGAATTTTCTACATGCTCCAAAATTAAACTGTCATTATCAGTAATCTATCCACTTAATAAATGATAGAGTGTGCTAAATACCCAAGGAATCAGTAAAGGATAATTCATCACTGTCACAGGCACACAATATACTTAGAGACATGGTATGTGGATATCAATGCCTTCTATGCAGGTAATTAATTCACTACTGACACCCTTTGTGCTATAAGAAGGATCAGGTTTGCTATTATTTCTTCAGCTTTTGTTTTCTTAGACAAAATGTGAAAGCAACACTTACTTCCCAAGCTGGTTTTTTGAAAGATCCAGTGATTTAAGTAGTTTGCAGTTCCACTTATCTTGTGAAGGTAAGGCAACTAACTGATTTCCTGGCAGCTTCAGGGACACCAAAGCCTACAAGAGGAATAGCCTAGAGTTAAAAGACAGAGTCCATGAAACACACAGAAAGAGGTTTTTTAGCATGGCTATTAAGTAACAGGAACATGAAGAAAGTACATTCATCAGAACACCCTGTCCCTGCTGCCCAGCATGCAAACATTTCCTTCTTGTCTCCAGCAAGTAGATTTTGTGCACGAAGCAACACCACTATTAGTTCTGGGAGATTATTAGTCTACTTGCTGACAGATGCAATTGGAAACAACCCATAGAAGAGAACATTTTACTTTTAGAGAGGAAGCCTTTCCAAATGGAAAAGAACAGTATGGTTTAACCATACAGAATGCCACAGGGGGATGAGTAGCTGGGACACACGTGGCAGACGTGCCAGGGTGGGTCTTACACCTGTGGTGCACCCATAAAATCAACGTGCAAAATGGGAACCATTTCACACAAGGGAAACTTTCCATTGCTTTGTGATTACATTAAAAAGGAAAGGATTTATATTAGCTTTCCAAGATTTATACATTTTATCTATCTACATTTTTTCCCCCTTCACCCCAGAGACAGAAGTTTTAAAGACAAGAAGTGAAACTGATTCACTAACACCACACAGATAGGACTCAGCTGCAAATACCATGAATAAGGTGAAACCCAAGCTTTCCTTTCAATTTAACTGAAACATTACCAAAAAAGAGTAGCTGCCATTCAGATTTGTAACATTTCTGCTCTTCCATCTGCCCTTAAAATAATGCTGAGGTTCAAATGATTCTTTTCACTTGCTTGAAAATCTGATTTCCCACTGACAAACACTCTTCTACATCGAGTCTCCAGTCAGGTTTATTCTGCAGGTCCCCTCCATGAAAGCTGAGGTAAGCAGAATGCCATCTGAATACCTTGTGCCACAAGTACATGGCAGTATTAATGACTTACACCCCATGGAAATCAGGTTTTACCAGCAGAGACTTCAGCTTGAAGCGTGTTAAACGTTTCCTGTGCTCCACATAATGTAAAAGGTTTATGTCCCTTTTCGTCAAGCAGCATTAACAATGCCTCACGAAGCCAGCCTGTTGGGCTCCCTCCTCTTTTCTGAGATGGCATGTGTCAGAAGCGAGGGACAACCACAAGCTGCTGGAATGGCAATTACCATGCAAAACGCTCCCTCTAGTGACAGGAGACGGGCAGCATCGGGCTTGGTGGATCTTGGGGAAGGTGAAGAAAACCACAAAAATGCAGAATAGCAGAGTGAACCCCTAGAAGAGAGAGCTGGAAAACTCTGCACGCTATGAAACCCTCCCTGCCACTCCAGCCTCGACAGCCAACGCTTTTATTATCATTAATCTTTCACTGGCTCCAACCTCCTGTTGGAAGGAAGACTCAGTCCTTCCCTGGAGCCTGAGCTCGAGCTCTTCTCCAAGTATCAGCGTGAGGCTGCTCAATGACAATGCTTCAAACTTCTCCTCCAAAATATCCCTGAGCAGGGGGTGGGAGGAAAGGAAGGCTACACGTTCCAGAATTAGCACAAATTCTGTTCTGTGTGGTCTAGCTGGGGTGCTTCATTTTCAGTCAACTGCATCCATGTTGCACGTCCCCGACAGACACTGATAAAGGCCACTCTCCAGGAGAGCTGACAGCCTGGGGAGATTATACACAACACTTGTGTGCCTGCTCCAGAGGGAGAACATTACTGACTTTCAACTTTTCAAGCTCTTCATGACTAATTCTGGAGATCACTAGCCCTTGTTTTGCAATTACCTCTTCTCTCTCATCTCTGATTTCTCCACTTTTGCTGCCTTTTAGGAAGAGAACTGGGTGCCTCCAGAGCTGAGACAAAGGCAGCAGCAGACTGCTGTTCAAACCTACTGCAGCAGGAGGCAACAAGGGCTCTGTGCATCAGCTTCTACCAGAGGGAAGGAACTGCAGCATCCAGGTTAGGCTGCCTTGGTCAGCTCCTGGGGTGGAAAAGCTGACCAGTCTTACCTGCATACTTTCACTCACAGGGGTTCAGGTCTCTTCAAAAGCAGCAAACTAGTCTAGAAAACTAAGAGATGGCTTGGAGCCTTATGGTTGGTGCCTTTACATGACAGCAGACATGAAAGCCGAGAGGCCCTCATGTCCCATCAGTCTAGGTGAGAGACATGCCTTCAAGTGACAGGCCTACTCTGCTTTCAGTTTTTCCCAGGGACAAAACAGATCACTACTGCTCCTAAGTGATAATGTTGGAACATATAATGTTTCCCACAATACATAGACTCACAGGATCAAATAATAGAATAGTTTGGGTTGGAAGGGATCTTTAAAGATCAACTCACTTGAATCTGTAGGAATAGGTTACTTGCTATTTCTCCCCTTTTCCACATCTGCTTCTGGGGAGGGCTGGAATGTGAGTGCAGCTCTATTCTCCAACACAAACACTGCAACCAAAGAGCAGCCCAAGCCAGGGCTGATCCAGGCATGGGCATTCACCTGCTACACATCACCACACTCTAGCCCTTGAGGGACTATTTATCTCTTTTATGAAAGTAAGACTGAAGAGATAGGGATAAGAACTGGCAATGTCTAAGGCAGCTGAAGTTTGATGAAGACAGATCATCAGCTGAGATTGCACTGAGGTTTTCCCTGATGCCTTGTACTGGTGCCTTCACATCCCTCTGCAGCCTCTAAGCAGCAGCACCCAAAGAAACCTGCCCTTGAAGCACCATCTAGTGTTCAACATCTGCCAAGGTACCTCTTACCCACGGGGTTTACTTTAATGCATTCAGGAAAAAAACCCAAGTTTCCAAGTCCATGAGATTAATACTGTTTCAGTAGAAATGCCAACTGAAAACAAACAACTACTAGAAAACAAAGCCAAACCTGCAGGGATCATTAAAATGAGCTGAGGGAGCTAAGGACCCTCCCTCCTCCAGACAGGACCAAGACAAACCTTTGCAGAAGACTCCCAAGATCCAAACTGGACACGTTTAGGAACCACCACCACTTCCACATCCTTCTCACAGAGGGAGTTTCTATCTCCTTGACATTGAGTTTCATAATCTGTAAGGGAAGCTTGCAGGAAGCCCCCAAGTTTGCTTGGTGTCATGTCAGAACCAGTGAAACCACAAACTCTGAAGATTTTTGAAGTGGAACTATGGATCTCTGATGTCCACTGGCAATTTAGTCATTTCATCTACGATGTTAAAGGCAAGAGAGGTGCCATCTATCATTGTTTAGGGCATTCAAACATGATATTCAGCCTAGGAAGACTTAATCCTTAATTACACAGCACTGGTGGGACAGATTACGAAAAAGCACAACTACTTGTGAGCACGCTTGAGCCCATCTGTATCTCTGTGGTTGGAGCTTGCAGTTACAATGCAGTTGATTGTCTTCCAAACTCTGCTCCCCAAACCTGAAAACTACAGACACCCAAAGAGTTCTCAGAGAATCTGGGGGAGAAGTTAGGTCCTGTATCACACTAGACAAAAGTCTGGATGCGGTCAGGGTCATGGGCTGCTCAGAGGATCTGTGCAATTGCTGTGTTTATCAGCTCCCAACAGCAGGTAGTCTCCTGTCTGAAGCAGGCAACCACTTTGAGGTCTGACTAGGTACTAAGTATTGTGAAGCTGGAAGAAAAAGTGACACTTACTTCAAGCTGGAAGAGTCCTGGTGGAACTTCTTTTAATGAGTTCTCAGAAAAATCCACTTCTCTGAGGTGATTTTTCCAGAAAACAGTCAATGCATCAGGTAGGAACTCCAGTGAGTTTCTGGATGCTTTACAACATTTCTGAAAAGGATACAAGCAGAAAAAAACACCCAGAGAGTAGTAAGCAGCTCTTAAAACAATGGGGTAGATCAGCTGTCACATGTTTAAGGAATTAATGAATTAATCCTAGGTGATCTCTAACAGATATTTTGATCTGGGTAAGTTATTTTCCATGCAGGCACATAGGATTTGCTGCTGATGTACTCACTTAATTGACAGGGAAATTCTTTAGTGGGCAAAAAGTATTTCAATAGCTGTTTTGAAAATGATCCCCATTTGCTTT
Organism: Urocolius indicus; assembly: GCA_013401255.1. NCBI lineage: Eukaryota > Metazoa > Chordata > Aves > Coliiformes > Coliidae > Urocolius > Urocolius indicus. The sequence goes on along the minus strand of WBNH01010542.1, from coordinate 77,212 downwards.
TCAACCATAAACCCCACTACACCCAAGTATACTGTTCTCATGCTGTCTCTGTCATGAGAAAATGGTTGCAGGGATGAGTGGATAGAGATGTTCTGCTCAGCCGTGGGGTTGAGCAAAGTTAACATTGAATGGAGGCTGAGTGTTCTGTACAATGATCCTAACAATAATGCTAATGGAATGAAATGCAGAGAAAATGAAAACATCCGTGCAAGGCATGTTTCTAGCAATTCTCCATCACTGTCACCAACACGGTGAGAACAAGACAGAACCTCAGAAAGACTCAATCTGAGACCCATAAACTGAATCAGGCAGGGAGACCCCTACAGAAACAGAATAGCCTTTTTAGCCTAAGACATCTGACAGCCTTTTAAGCACCAGAGTATTTTTTACATTGTTTCAACAGCTTTTTCAGCCTCTGAGTCTGTCAGAGCAGTTTGACTTACCAAGGGGCAGGCCCAGGGATCAGGAAACACTTTCAGCTGATTTCTGGAAACATTCAGTATGTTTAGGGACTTGAAGCAGTATAGAAAAACCGTTGGAAGTTCCACCAACCTGTTGTCAGAGACGTCAAACTCCTGCAGCTTCCTTAAACCAATCCAATTAGTTGCTAGAAAACAAGAAACATTGCAGACCTGGTGTAAGCTTGACAGCAATCGGATCCAGCAAGATGCCAAAGGATTTCATGAGTGCTAAAAAATAACCAGGCCTTTTCATGCTCCTTGGACAAAGGACTGAGAGATGCTAAGCACCTTTAGCTAATACTGCCTCTAAGTCATTATTAGAGCAGTTTGGGGTTCTCCCTTACAGATAAGGCCTTGAAATATAAGCACAACACTGGACTGTACGTACTGTTTTCCTCATCAAACAGCTTCTCCATATAGTTTTTGGAAGCGATGAGCTTTTTAAGGTTTTTAAGATGTAGGAATCCAGAAGGGAGAGTAGAGAGCCTGTTGCTGGATATGTCGACCTCGAGTAACCTGTGAATACAGAAGATATTCAGTCAGGCATCAATAAAATGCTAGCAAACACTCCTGTTGCCATAGACATCTGTTTTACCAGGACAGCTTTAGGTCAGAATGAAAGCAGCTGGAATGTGCTCTCACAAAGCAAAGCAAAAAAAAAAAATCCTGTTTAGAAAATTAACCCTTCCAGAAACAGTCTAGATAGACAGCAGATCATTGACACCAGCCAGCAAATGTCACCCTGAGTCAGCTCAGGGCTTAGACTTAGAAGATCAGAACTGGGGAAAAGCAGAGACAACGTGAGAGAACACAGGAATAAAAGTCCCTACAATTGTCCTGACAACTGACCTGGAAACAGTGAGAATGCAAAAGGGCAAATCTTCAGTCAAACCTTGCAGCAGACAGAAAACAAACCAAGAAGCTCCTGCATATGCTCTTCACTTATGACAAGCACAAGTGACTCATTTGCACCTGCTCTCCACAGGGGTTCAGTCTGCTGTAGGCATCCAGGGCACACACCTTGTACATATAATTTCATCGGATGACTGCACACTGGGTAACTCTGTCAGCTGATTGTCAGCCAGGCTGAGCTTCCTGAGGTTTATCAGGCCCCACGGGATCACAGATGGAAGAGAGACCAGGCAGTTGGCAGAGAGATCAAGCTCGGTTATCTGACAGGAGATATCAATCAGCCAGTCCAGATCCACCCAGGGCAGTTTGAGCTTTGACCAGTTCACACATAAAGCCTGTAAATGGCAAAGAAAGAAGAGAAAACCACATTAGTGAGATCCTAGTTGCCCTCAGCCTGTGTTATAATGCTGGGAACCTGTCAGATCAGAGCACAGACCATAAACATTTTGCTCATTTTCCAATCTGCTTCTAGGAATTAAACTGACTCAGAGATGAAATCATGCCTAGGCATCAGCAGCCTGCACCAGATAGCTGCTCCATGACCTCACCCCAAAGACCATGAGCAAGTGCGAGCAGGGAAACTGGACCTCTTCACCGGTCCATATACCAGCTCCAGTGTGCTCCACAAAGGATAAGCTGCCCTTGCCCAGAACCAGCTGGGCAAAGGATTTGTTCATTCAGCAATGTGCAGTGAGTTTCCATGGGGCTGGGTTCCTGCCTCCCAAGACACGTTCCCACCTCACACTAGCAGCATGATACAGACAGATCATGGAAACCATCTTAAACTCAGACTTTGCCGTCCAAGCCCCACTCTGTCCCTTGGACAAGGTCTGCATTGCTGCTCACATCTCCAGAGGAGCCTGAACACCAACAGAGACCAGGCAGGTCCTGAGGAACCCCTGTGGAGCAGATAGCCTCTGAAACGCTTAAGCATCATGGGCCTGCTTTAGCAGGGGGTTGGACTGGATGATTTCTAGAGGTCCCTTCCAAGTCCTACCATTCTATGATCTGTACAGGGACACATCTGCCATGGTAATGTCTTCTTAGGAGGAGGCCTGTTGCTGGAATGAACTGATATATTCCCAGGCACTGCTCTTCCATCTTAAACCTTTCCACAACAAGCAGCCAAAATGTTCTGGGGAAGGTCTATGTTTTGCAAAAGAACGTCTAAGAAAGGCAGGAAAGGCAAACACCCTCTTGCAAAGCCCTTCCAAACATGAGAAATTTGCTCAGTATCATTTAGAGAGATATTTCAGTTTCTGAGAGACACGATTTTGGCAGTTGCCTCCTTTCTAGATAACGCTCTGCTGCTTTTGACAGCAAGACCAGGAAAGCATTTAATCCTCTTCTGGAACAAAAACCCAAACCAGAACCTGTTGTGAATGGCATTAACTACTTATTTCAGGCTTCAGCTTAGACAGAAGAAAATGTGAACATATGATGGTCACCAATGCAAGCAAACAGCCCAAGGTTTCATTTCCAAGATCACCTCATCGTGTTCCAATGAGATCTATGTTCCAAAGCACACATTTTTAAAATGATACTCCCAAGATGTTTTCCTAAGCTTAGTACTTTTGCAATAACTCATCCCAAAGACAGTCTCAATGAAGTGCTTGGGAATTCTCCACCAGGAGGCAGCAAGGACCTGAATACAGCAAGTTTAATTTGCTTTCTACTTAGTATTTAGCACTGAAGATTTTTTAACCCCCAATTTAAAATGAAAAGAAATGTATTTTGGGAAGGGAGAGAAAGGAAAAGGAAACAAAGGTCTATCTCCAATATTTATTTGGGACTCGGAATTCCAGGTAATGAAGATCACACAGTTCAAATGTCTAGGAGAATGGAATAAAGGGTATAAAACCTGACAGTAGTAGTACTTAGTGGAGACATAGTGCCTTGCAAATGATCACTAGAGAAATCCTAGGACAGCCCTGAAGATATGAATGGAAATATTATGCCCATTGTATCACCGGGGAACCCAAGGAAGAGAGCACAAGCTATTTGTTTAAAGCTGTTTTCTCTGCTGTATCACTAGGCATGCACATAATACACAGCAAGCCAGCAGCAACATGAACTCAAACTGAACAGAGTATCCACTGCTACTGCCAAATACACAGCACCAAACAGGAGTTACACTGCAAAGCTTCCACATTGACACTACATGTATTCTGCTTTATGGTTAGATCTTGCAAGTCTGTCTGTTTACAAACTCTTATGTTAAATTATGTATGCAGTTCTCTGTAATTTTCATTTCACCTGTGACAGCCCAAGACTGAGCTTGTTTATATCACTGGACAGCACTTGGTTGTGATTTATGGTAACAGAGAGTATAAACTCCCAGGTCAGATTCCTTTTTCCATCTCTAGCCACTCCACACTTCAAGAGAGATGTAGGGATGTGGCACTGGAAGATCTTCCAGCATGAGGAAACCTCAATGGGGAAGAGCACATATCTGTTGAGACAATTGTTTTTTCTGGTTCCTTGAATTGCCCCAAGAGGTCATCACAGCAGCCAGACCCCTACACCCAGGTAATGCAGGAAACTAGTCCTACACTACAAAGAAAATGCTCAAGTATTGATACCTGTCTGGCTACTTACATGCAGCTTCAGGGTCTTAATACTATTATTCTTTATTTTAGAGAGAGAATGTTCATGTTTTAGCTTCCAGGGGAGGTCACCAAACACCAGCTCACAATGCTACTGAAAGAGGCTGGAGAAGGATGTGGATGGAGAGAGGAGGAAGGCAGCATCACTATAATTCCATCCTAGAATCAGCTACATTTGTCCCTGACAGAAATCCAGCTTCATCATCAATGAAACTCTCTTACTGAGTTTGTTTCATGGTTTATAGTGATGCCAGCAAAAGCCTTTTTTTTAGATGCCAGGACAATTACATATCTACACCATGGCTTCTGCTCATACAGAAGACAAATCCATCACCCTCCTACCTAACAGTGCTGTATAAAACCGCATGTTCTGCATTAGCAAAATCACATATCACCACAACCCCCTTGGCTTAGGAAAGAGTTAAGAATGGGGCTGATCCTCAGCTACAAGGCCTTCACTTAGATTTTTTTTTCATAGGAATAGCCTCTTCAGGCTAGAAGAGAAAGGTGTGCAAAGACCCAGCTGCTGAGAGTATAATACAGTCTGCCTAGATATGTGAGAAGTGTTCTAACAGGGAATTGGTCTCTTTATCAACTAACCTTGGCTGGCAATGCATCTTGATCCTTTCTTTCCAGGAATGCCTAATGTTTTCAAAAGCTATGCTGAGATTCAGCCAAAACAGGGGCAGAGGAGTTAAACCAGAATGAACTGGGGAAAATCCAAGCTTTTAGGCAGCAGTTCCAGCCAACATGTCTATGGTCATAAAAAAATAAGTGCTAGTAAGGAAGGGGCTTCCCACTTACCCATATCATGGGGTGGGTGTGGAACTGCTGACACAGCACTGAGGATTACAGAAAGATGGATTTTGTCTCAGTCTATCAGACTCATCAACTCTCTCCTGTAACCATCATGGAGGCTTTGCTTAGAGTGACTCTAAAGCTCAAAACCTGAGCCATGAAGATAAGCCATGCTCCTTCCTCAGCTTGCTGTCTGCCAACAGAGGGGAACAGCAATGCCCTTCACAAAGATCTCAGGCAGTGCCTGAAGCAGCCTTTTATCAACCCCGTGATCAGTTTGTGATAAAGATCTGGCTGTGACACTAAAGCAACTTTTCACCCTGCAACAAGGAACAATTACAGTGAAATTACATGCAAAGGTGGCCTCAGCACTGATTTTGCAAGCTGTTAGTTATTGTCCCACATAAGTTATCATCACCAAAGACCAGGACAGGTAGCAAAGATGCTCTTGAGAGGAAATTTACCCTGGAAGTTCAGGACAGTTTTCAATAGTACATCAAGATAGCAGTGGTGGCATCCTGGGCCTTTGTCCTTTGGTAACGGCATTGGCACAGTGGCTGTGGATGCACAGGATCCACACCATGGCCCAAAAAGAAAACAGGGAAGGAATTCCTGACTTTTTTTTCAAACACCTTTTAGCATCTGATCTAAAGTGGAATGCTCTGTAGCACCTTTCCTAAGATAACCAACCATGAGGACAGTATCAAACCCCTTGAACTTATTCGCTTATCCACTTATTTTACCTGAACAAACAGAAACAAGAGAATTAATAATTAAATCAAAATCCAGGGCAAACATTTCATGCAAATAAAGGCTATCCACAGGTCCTTCAGTCACACAGAGGCTGCAAAGAACCATACTGGGCTTGGAAATTTAGGCACTGATGGGAACAAAGGCCTGGAGAGTTGGCTTGCTTGTTTAGTTTCCTCCACACAGAAGAAAGCAGGCTCTTGTGGTTGAGAACCTGGATTCACACTCCAGAGCCCTGTATTTCTTGCATGACACCAGCCACCATCCCAGGCTACCCAGCTTCTGCTTGCCAGCCCATATAAAGGGACAGTAACATTTCCCCTTCTCTCAGGGGAACCAGAAGTAAAAAAAGCACTGAGACTCTTTTCCTGCTTAAATTAAACTGCTCCCAACAAAGCTGCTATTAAAAAAAACAGAAAAAAGAAGTGATGGTGCTTATCCTCTCTCCCAGTTTCTGTTCTGGTTCAAGATGATGCTCTTTACAGTGGACCCAGGCTCCTATTCCAGTACAAAAAAGTACTTGTCTGTGAGTACACCATAATAACAAGATCTACAGTCTGCTTTGAGCAGGTTCAAGCAAGACCATGTGTTTCTGCTGCTTCTCATTTCAGACTGATAATCATCTCTATTTTGCATTTAGATTGCTGTGTATCATTCACCTCAAAAATGCAGAGCAGTGGCCTCAGGGTATTTAATGTGATAGAATTCAGATAGTGACTTCTAAAACCACAGACCAGATTGTGAAATCCAAAACCTGCTATGAATGCTGCAGGGTAGGTGTCCCCCATCTTCTAGGTAGCTTTTAGAATTTCCTTGCACTTAGTTTTGCTCCTCATCCAGAGCACAGGACTGACAGTGTCTCTTCTACTCAAGAGCTGTGAACTGAAGGATCAGTCGAATCCCTTCACGTGACTTATGGGCAGTGCACCAAATTCACCTTGGTGTCTGTAATGCCACATCAGTGGAGTTACCTTAGGGATTTACTTGGCTCAGCACTCTGCAGTGAAAATGTAACTAAGTGAAAGAAAACCTTACAGCAATGCCACAAAGTGAGGGGTTTTCCTCTCCAGCTCACACTTAATCATCTCCACTGTCTTCCCAGAAAAGCCCTTTTCTTTGATGCCAAAGGCCTGTGATGCTGAACTCACAGAGCCAGCCATCAGCTCACCCCTCCTCCCCTTGGCACTGGCTGATGAGCTCTGTGCTCCCATGAGAGGGACAGTGTTCAGAGGCTGTTAGCTCCTGGACACAGCTTGACTCTGGGTGGCTTACTGCTCTTCAGAAGGGCACAAAAAACCTCTGTAGACTCCCCTTTCCTGCCAGGGAAATAATTCCTCAATCTGAGTCCCGAAAACAAATGGAAATCTACTGCAGTGACGTCAGGAGATGCCCTGAGGAAGACAACGGACTGGAAATTGTGCAGAAGCAAGGAACCCTGCTGCTTGTAGATAAACAATGGATTATAAACACAAAAAAAAAAAAAAAAAAAAGACTTGGATTTGAGACAGTTTGGTAACGGGATTAAAAAAGGCTGTGTGCATCTCTCCTAGATGATGTGACATGAACAGAACCTCACTCCTGATATTCTGAGGCCAGTGATCTAATTTCTCCATCAACAATGCTGCTGTGACTCTTGAGGGGAACTGCTGCAGATTTCTTTACTGGTGGTGATGTATCTGGGATTAACCAGGCAGTGGATAAAGAAATTGGAAGAGGATCACACACATACACATAGATCTGTATGCTTGTGTATAAAATCATTGGCAAAACGTTTCCTAGGAAAGATGCAGCAATTTAAGCTCTTTTCTGGTCTCTACTGGGAAAAGTGAACATGTCCCACACTGCACACCTTGGAAAGTGTGCATGTATCTGTGTGCTGACTACATCTATCCAAGTCTGGAATTGCTGCCCAGCCACTTTACCACAGGGGGTCTTTTTGGCACTCATTACCTGTTCTTGTAGAAATGAAGCACTTCCTCTCTTTAGCAAGAGTGTGGTTTGCTGTTTATGCCAAGAAAAGAGAAACAGATATTAGAAAAATGAGATGTAACTCCTTTTTTCTCAGGAAGGGCAGCACTGCACAGAGAGCAATGGCTGCCTGGAAGGCATAGCAGCTCACCCAAGCTATCCAACCACATTTCATGCATAGCTGGTAGTGTTCACTACTGTGAAATCAATCAGAGGTCAACTGTGTAGTGTTTTCACTTAAAGAGAGCACAGATGGGATGAACCCTTTTGAAGTTCTGGGCTCTTTCTGAAATGATCCATGCTCTGTGTGTGTCCTGTCCAAGAGAAGAGACTTTCTGACATCCAGCTGGCTGCCATGCACATCACAGTCTCTGCACAATCCTTTTTTGCTTCCTCCCAGGGCAAAATGTATCACAGCACTTACACAAGAAGACTTACATTCAGGAACCTTATGGGATATGAAGCAAGCACTGAGGTAGCTTGTTTGCAGCTGCCATGAAGTTGTGTTTTAAAAACTTATCAGGCTGTGTGACTATCACTTCCCAGAGATCTGAGAAAAATCTTCCTGGGTTTGGCCCAGTTTGTCAAAAGGAATTCAAACACAAAGCATTAAATAAGCAAACATATTCAAACCAAACAGCTCCTAGAAGAATCCAGGTCAACTTTCTGGGTCTGGTTTTTCTTGCTTTTTCTTTTTTCTTTTTTTTTAAACCCAGGCCTTTCTGGCAATTAGCTGATGCTTTAAGACTGTTCTCTTCTTCGCTCAGGGTGTGACAACAGCAAAGCTGAGTCATTTTTACAGCAGCTAAGTTAAATATTGCCAGCAAGTTCACATGGAAAACAGACCTCTTCCCTGTGATTCAATAGTTTGTTCCAAGCTGCATTATCCAGTGAGTTGGATATCTTTTGTTTTCCTTCTAAAAGGCATCTAGTTTTATCAGTTCTTATCCAGAAACATCTAGGATTTAGCTGTCTTTTGTTTACCTGTCAACAAAAGTAAGAATCCCACAGGGGGGGCCTCTAAATCTGCTGACTGAACCTAATGAAGTCCCTAACGTTCAGAGTATCAAAAGGAATGCAGCAAGACAGGGTTTTGGCAGGAAAAGAGAGAATGGAGAAGTTTGTAAAACTATAAAAATGTCTCTGCTCATTTTTACTTAACACCCATGCAGAATCAACACCCCAAAATCTTACAAGCTGAACAAACTGACACTCAGCTGGCAACAGGCTTCATGCAGACAGAGCCCTGATCAAAAAAGTTCCCTCATCACTTTTCACCACACAATTTGTTATGACCTGGTGAAAACTGTAGCCACTGAAAAAGCTCAGGGCTCTGATGGCTCTGTTTAGTGGTGGTTAAACTACATACTGAGGGGAGAAGGGAAAAAAGCCTGATAACCAAATTTCTGGGTAAGGGTAGGAGTAACACAAAATACGGTGTTTGCCAAAAAAGCAGTACCAGGGTGTGCTGTGAGACAGCTCTCAGTTCTGAATAAAGGAGACTTGCATAACAGAGATTAAGAGAATGAAGAATATAGCCTAGTGATGTGATAATTATGAAATGTAGTAACACCCTGCATGAAAACAATGCCACTCCTCTGTAGACCTCCAAGCAGCAGCATTTATTAAACCTTCCAAGCCGTGAGATGTGAGGAGTTTAAACCTCCCCATTTGACAGAGGAAGAAATAGAGATGCAACTGAAGTACCATAAATTGCCAAAAGGTTTTAAGTGGCTAAGTAGTGAGCAGAAGTCTCACCAACCTAAAAAGGCTTCAGTTGCTTTTTGTTGGCCTGTGTTCCCTTAAAAGCCATTTCTGTATGACAACCACAGCTCTGGAATATGACCTGATCACACACAATACCCTCCAGGCTGCTCCAGAAAGCCAGATCTGTCCTGAGCACATGACAGTAAAGGCTATCAGCCACTGCTTACTAATGAGCATTTAAAGTAGGGAAGGTATTTTGAACAGATTTGAGCTTCCTCTACTCATGCTCCATGTCCACAAAAAGCCACAGGAGCCTTTTCATACGCGCTGTGTCAGAGCTATCAGGCACAGGGGAAGAGAAGGGTTTACACGCTCAGCTCTGTGCCGTGCTAACAGTGTGGGACAGCACAGAGCTTGTGGCATTATCATGCAACCAGAATGCACAACAGAAACCTAAATAAAGCACCTATCCTGGGGACACAGAGGAAGCCTGTGGTAGGGCTTATTTATCTGGAAGACTTTGAGAACCAAGACAACATTTCTTTTCCATAACATATGTCCAGTCCACATTATGTTCAGTTCAAACTGCCAAGCAGAAGCTGTCATACACAGCACTTTGAACAATGACGGCATTTAAAGGCCTAACGTTTTACACCTTGCAATTCAGCACTGGCACGAAAAACACTTTCCCAGATTGTTTTCTAAATGGGTAGCAAACAAGGCTTTAGTTGGGAACAAGAATCACCAGCCACAATGGCACACAAAGATGGATATCCAATATTAACACGGTGCTCCTTTAAAAGAACACCTCTTCAGACAGATAAATGTCTACTTACTGTTTTTGCTGGAGCACTGCCTGGTAGTGGGCTTGTCTCAATGAAATATTTCCTCAGAAGGTGTTTGCTGGATTCAGGACTGTCCATCAGGATGTAGGAACAAAAGAAAGCTCCATTCCGTAATAAAAACACAGCTACATCTTCATTCCCTTCAGAGAAAAGCAGATGGTTTGTTCTCCTCTTCTCATGTAAATGAACCACCAAGGAGGTGAACAGAAATCCTGGGAAATAACCACTTCTGAAAAAACCCATGGGAGTGATCAAAAAGGAAACTGAACTGCACAAAGACTGTTTCCTCCAGTGACAGGACTTAGTTTGGTCACACTGAGACAGCAAAGACACTGTGTAAAAGCACTGGCTCAGGCTCTTTCTTTTTTTGTCCTTTTCCTCTCTCTTACTAAACTACAAGCACAGCTTTGCTTTGAAGTGTAAATCATTCAGCCTGAATCAAGCATCTGTGCAAGAGTGGCCATAACAATGAAGACTTACTCACAAGGTTTCTCTTTTTGAATGGTCTTTTCCCTAGGAGTTTATAGAGTTTATAGTTTATCCTCTCAGTATGTCCAATAATCTAACTTAAGAAGGCCTGGACTTCAATTTGGCTAAGTTAAAACATTCAGAGCCAACTTCATTTTAATTTATCCCACTGGAAATCCAGGACAATTCCAGGCAAGCCAGTCCACATTGATACTTTCCTAGATGTGAACAACTCAGCTCATTCTTTAAAAAGTCATTGCAGAAAAGGGGTGAAGTTCTGAAGCATGCAAACACATACCTGCCTTTATAGCAGCATACAGAGGCAACCGAATAAGGACCGGGAACTCATTCTTCCTGACTGCACAGCTCTCTGGGTCAGCATTGTATGCACGAATTAGGAGTTTTACTATGTCCAGATGTCCCTGCTGGCAGGCTATGGCCAGCATCCAGTTCAGGAGTTGTTGGCAAATACTAGGACCTACTGAAAAGATATAGCATTTGACTCAGTGGACAGCAGCGGGATGTGATGTGCAAGCCACAAATAATGGCTGTGCTAACAGTATAAGGTGAAGCTTCTGAGGATAAAGGAGTAAGAGTCTATTACAGAAGAGCCCTAAGCTGGTCAGGCATAAAGCTTTTAGTTTTGCTTATCTGTTCTTAATTATCTACCCAGCTAATGAGTAAACGTCTCTGTCCCTGATCTAAGCACGCACAAGCTAGCAACAGTTCTGAGGATGCTTGCTAGGCTGCCAGCAGAAAAATCAAACATCTAATCCCAAACAGAAGTGGCAAGGGATGACCAGGACTGTCTTTGCATCCACAGACAACAGGCCTGATCCAACAGATATTAGATTCAAACATCTAAGATAGGCCACTTCTTCCAAGCTCATGAGAGGGGATAAAAAGAACGGGGAAAACCAGATGGCTTTGTGACACTGGATGAACAAAACAAACATTTCATTTCACTGCAAAGTTAAGTCTCTCACAAAACTTCAATTTCTTCTTGAAATATTTCATTTGGGATGAATTCTTTACTATGAATTTAAGGTAAAGTTAGATAAAGGTCACTTAAAGGCCAAAAACTACTATGCTCTGATTTTTGCATTAATTTGCTAATGTTTTAGTCATCCCCAGACTGGTTTTTTTGGTGAGTTAACAGTTTGCCTGTAGAACACAGCTTTCCTTTAGGTGTGCATAGTTCTGCACATGTAACTAAATGCCCAAGACAGGATTATTTGTGCTAACAAGAACAGCCCTCAAATCTTCCCCGACTCACAGTATCAACTCCATTCACTTCACAAATTCACATGCCCCTCAAGATTCTTACAGAAACATCCACAAGCCCAAGTTTACAATGTGTCAGCCCTTCTTTTGTAGTTTCTCCATGTGGAAATTACATTGCTCTTTGCAATAACAACTAAATCACTCACCCTCATGCTGAAAAACACTGGCTCCCCTTCAGCTGTAAGCCACAAGAAGTTCTCACTGAGCCTCAGAGAACCACTGCAGTGCATCAGCCAAACTGCAAGTTCATGCCATTTATCCCTAAACCCTTTGAATGGTTTCTGTGTAACTTCCCAGAGAAACAAATGGAAAGTCCTGCATAAAAACTTCTGAAAGCTGCTGTTTGTACAGAGCACCTCCCTTGATCCCCCTGAAGCAAAGGTGTAAGGGAATTTGGTCAGCTCTAAAGAGTGAACTAAGCTTCCAGAAACTACTTAAGTCACTTTTCATTACTGTTACATTAATATTTTTTGCTACTAGGTTACAAACCCAGCATTGTCAGCTTCTTTTCTGGCTGAAGGGAACACTACATTTAATTGCATCCCACACATGGGAATGTTTCTTCTGCTTATTAGTGCTCTAACACTTTAAGAACATCAAATAAGGAGGTTTCCCAACAGGCTGTTCCTATTCTGAGGTCCCTGGCAAGTGTTTTGCTACAGTGAGGAACTAGAGCTATATTCAGGTCAAATACTGCAGAGGCTTATCTGCAGTGTCTGAGGCTGCAGTGCAGGACCACTGGATGCTGAAACCATAAAGGGTCCTCATGAGAAGCAGCTGCCATGTCTGCAGGGTACTAAGAGGGCAACAGGGGATCCACACACACAGTTCCTGGTCCTTGACTCTGGATAATGCTCCTCTCCCTGCCCCCACAGCTGCTCTAGGAACTGTGTCTGGGTCTAAAAAAACATCTCTGTTCTGCTATAAAATATTTTTTAAAAGAAACTGTAACTAAAATATAATGATGATTCTAAAGAAGGAACCTCCCTCAAAATCAACCCAACGAGAGAGCACAGATGCTGTTGCCAGCTGTGCACCCGAGTTATGAAAGCCACGCAGCACTCCTGTGTCTGCTGGATCAGCAGAGTGGGATGCTGCTGCTTCTTGAAAATCTCCTAATTTCTCTGTAGGGTCTGGGACACCAGCAGGCTGTGAGGGCTGATGGGAACGAATTGTTTAAATGGCATCTTCCTTCACTGCCAATTTGCAAAGATGGAATCTTTTTGCGTATGTGTTTTTCCCTCCATGGGAGAAGTTTTCTTCAAACACAGCACAGATTAGATCCCTCCATGCACTTTCCCAAGACTAAGTCCCTCCCTTTTCAAGAATGTAAAAAACACAGTAACAAAATGCCAGCACATAGTTACCAAAAAGCTTGAGGAAAGGCAAAGGCAATCCAACAGGCTTACCATGCAAGGAATCCAGCAGCTCTTTCACAATGTCCTTATGTCCAAAATAGGCAGCCACCACAGCTGCGTTGTCATCGTTAGGTTCTGTTGGTAACACCACTAAGGCTTCCTTCAGTAAATACCTCACTGCCTGCAGATCTCCATATGCTGCTGCAATACCTAAAAGCTGACACTGGTAAAGAGAAAACACAGCAGAAGAAACTCTCTGTAAAGGGAGTGGGAAGAGAAAGAGAGCACCTCTAGAGCTATGTATTTCTTTCTGTCCAAGCAAATGCATACTCACTGTTGTGGTGGTGAACTGAGACTGTCATAAAGACTAGTAGCCATTATAATCATTAATTATCCTAATTTGTTCCTTTTTTGCTTTGAAGTTTTTTTTTATATGGCTTTACCAAGGCATGGAACCAACAGAAAAGGCACTTCCAAAGCTCTGCTATGAGATGTAGTATCTCCTGTTTTGGAGCTGGCCAATATGCCTGGACTTGGCACAAAGGTACTTTCCCAAACACCAAGATAAGCTCTGTGCAAAGAGCAGGCTCAAAATGAGGGCTATAAAGGCAGAGTGGTGCAGAGGCTGGTGTAAAGGATCTATTTCCAAACACAAGCAGCAAAATCTTCCCAGGGGACCATTAACCATCTTCATGCTAATGGGGGAATACATTTTTTGCTAAGTCTATAATCTGCTTCCTTTTAATGGGGAAAGATGTATTTCCCTGTTTTAGTGACCACAGCATCAACACTCTTGCTCACAAAGCCTCCTGTTCCTACAGATGCTGTTCCCTGTTTGTCTTTCTGATCAGACTTTTCAAGGGCAAATGCTGCTCCTGAATATTGCTTCTATGAAATAGGAGTGCCCCAAACAACGACTGATGTCTGGGACCCTTCAGCACCAGTAGAATGTATCTAGAACTGAATGTATTTTGTGCATGAGAAACAGTGGAAGACAGCATTTTGGCATTTTGGTTTCTTTCCAAATAAAAACTGAGAGCAGTAACCTAATCCTACCTTTTCCACTTGCAGTGCAGTCTCCTCACATGACAACTTAATCAACTCTTGGGCCTTACTGGTGTCTCCAGCTTTGTAAGCATCCTGAATGCTTTCTGTCACAGGTGTCTGAATGATAGAAACTTCACCAGCTGTGGACTGTTTGCCACCCATGTCCACAGTTCCTGCAGCAAAATTAGAGAAGAGGGGTCAGGAAGAAGAAGCTGTTCATTACACATGGACAGCTGCAATGTCACTGCAGCCTGACAATGAAAAAAAGAGGGTGAATTATTTTCAGTGGAATATTTACTGCACACAATTAAAAGAAGAGGTAGAAACCTGAACATCCAGTTGCCTGATAAAGTGATAACATGTTAAAAGTCCTTTCAAATAGGGACATGAAACTAAAAGGGACAACAAGTTCCCCAATTGGTCCCAGAGGTGGTTTCCACAGGACAATGTGGGAGCTCAGCTCTGCAGTAACCTGCCACACGACCTCCTGTGCCAGCAGCCAGGGAGCACAGGGGCACTTGTGGTACTTCTGGAGATGCAAAGAGTCTGCATGACCTACAAAGCAATTCTGGGATTATTAGCCTTGCTTCAGCCACATTTCACCTCCTGACAGCAGCCTAACTGTACTTCTCCACCATTTTCAACCAGAGCTTTATACGCGTCAATGAATGTAAAAGAAACTGGGAATAGTTTTATTGTGTGAAATAAGTGTAAAAAGGTATTATGCAGGATGCCCAGTGTCACCCCGAGCCATCTTGGAGAATCTCCTTTGTTTTAAAATACCTTTAGGAGCCAGAAGAGCTTTGACATGTCAAAGATTAAAAACTGCAAGGCATTAAGAGAAGATGCTTGTGGTGAGTGGCTAACAAAGAGGCAGCCATGAAGTCTCACATGCCCCCACCTACTACCATGACTAGGAAAGCTACAGGAAAGCCACTGAATTAGGACTAAAATGCTCAGGTCCACTCCTGAACAACATGCAAGACAGAGAAAAGCAGCACTTTTCACTTGAAAACAGGGTGTTTTATACTTTTTTCCCCCTGCTAAACATTAATTATTATTGCTTATTTGCAACTTATTAAATAAAGCCCTTAAGCCCACAGATTTTCACCTATGTTGAGAAGGATTTTCTTTGAAATAAACACATGTCATGCAGGGTTTTGTGTAGCAGAGCCTGAACAGAAGAGTTAATTTGGACCAATCTACAGCTGTCGATAAATATCTTTGAATAAAGCAGTCTGAATCACCAATAGAGCCCCACCAACACTTCTCATCAATTATTTAAATGAAGCTCAAATCACTCAGACATTGGAGATGGCTCCAGAGATTCGTGCCATTAAAACTGAGCTCACAACAATAACCTTTCTCAGATGATGCAGAACACGTGAAGGACAAGCAGCAGAAATCAAAGCAAATGAATGTAGTGTTAAATTACTGCATAAAAAAACAGCATCTCAGAGTTCTTGTTAATAGGTGCAGTGCCTTCATAATTCTGTATTTTTAGGAGGTACATGGGGAAATAATTAATCCAGCATTTGGTCCAGTCTTTTGGAGCAGACCCCACACCTATAAGAGATCTCTAAGAATACTGCAGGTGATTTAATTCTCTTTTTAATTGACTCCAAAGGTAGGAATGCAAATGATTCTTAGGCAAGTAACTGTTTAAAGGTTGCTAGATGAGAGAACTTCAAAGCAAAATAGTTCTCCAGTCTCATCAATTCAGAACTAGTGTAAGTAAAATCAAGAAGTAGAGATTCAAGCAAACACTGCAGTTACTGGAACACGCAGCTTCCCACACTCGGTGCCCTGTGATGAAATCCTGAACCTAAAGAGAAGCACTGAAATTCCCCTTGGAGGAAAAAATGTCTCACATTGGAGATACAAAACAGCTGGAAAGCTGAGCAGGAAGTAATGCAAATTGGAGCAGACAGAGCACAGCAACGTTAATCTAGTTCCTAAAATAATGCTGAAAGGAGGGACAAATTTTACTTCCTTCCAGCCTCAATCTTGATTTTGGGGACTATCATTCAAGACCCGCATCTGTAGCCACTCAACATGTAAAGGCACATCCTTTCTGCCAAAGAATTGAATAGGGTCTTCTTTCTTTCGTTTTAAATCATGGCCAGGGAAGGCAGAGGGATGAGTATCTCAGGTCAGAGAATTCATTTGGGATCTGGCAGCTTCTACTGTCACTTCCCTATCGATTAGGGAGGTCTCCAGTCAGCCTCTCATGCACTTTGCACACCAGAGCCCTCCTCACAGGACCATTTTCTACCTCTCCTATTGGAATTACCCCACTGTGCAGTGAGGACTACCAAATCAGTTGGCCAGGGAGCACAAAAAGGACCACAATGTTGTAACTGAGGGAAGGAGGAACTCCACAGGCTAGACCTTAATCCCCAGACCGCTTCTGCGTTTTACCAAACGACTACTTCACAAAACTACTTGGCTAATGTGTCATGCTTCCTCTTACATTTTTGGCCCCCTCAAAATTTCTTAAGCCCTTTGAAGTGTAATGGTTTAGTTAGAACCACTGCTACCATCCCCACTGTTTGGAGATGTGAGCTGGCCACCAACCATTGCAGTTTGCTCATGTGTGACAGACTTCTGGGCCCTCCTGGAATGGGAAAGTCACAAATGTCTGGCTTCATGGAATTTAAATGCTCCTAGAGTTAGCTGACTGTTTAATCAGAGTCTTCCAGGTATTAACTTTGGTCCTGAAACTCAATTTCAGTCTTGTCTTAGGCAAATTTTTATTGATCTAACCAAAACTGCCCATTTTTGAACAGTTGAACATACTCTGAGTAGAAAACAATAAAAGTCTCATTGGATGTAAGAAATCTGGCCAATTCTGCTGTTTGAAACCACTAATATATTTAAATACTCTTGGTAGACAGATAATGCTGCTCATTACTCAAGTTTCTTATGTAACTTGTCATTAAAACTTCCTTCTCTGATTGTGTTCTACAGAGTAAATTGACCTCCTGCCTAAGGCTGGAGCAAAAAAGCTGCTTAAATTCTTCAGCAAAAAAATAAAAGACCCAAAGACTTTGAAACTGAACTAATTACAAACCTGAAAAGAGCAAAATTGGTGACATACTGAAGGATATAAAAGCTTGCTCTCAACCAATAGCTGTTCTCACACGATTCTGTCGAAATTCACTTGAGCTTTCAAAAGTTAAAGGAGAGAAGGTGGGCCATCTAATCCTCAGCTTCCAGAAACACCATAGAAGCCAGCAGCTGCAAAGCCAAGCAACTTGCCAACCAAATCACCCAATTCACAGAAGGCTTCTTGGTGACTTAAGAAATGAGAGACTGGCGTCTAAAATACAAATAGAAAATCAGAAGCTTTTAAAAGCTTAATTTATACTCACCAGCAGGAAAAAAATGAAGAGGAAAATTACATTCTCCTGCCTAAAGACAAGATAGATGCATGACTGAACTATCATCAGCACTGGCATTCATGTAGGCTGGGAATAAAGTTTTGCCAATATATGCTGCAGCCATTTTTAGCAAAAATCTGGGCTGAAATCCAGAGAAATTCTGCCTATGGTTTTAACCTTAACAAATCTCATACTCTTTACTTGAGCTCTTTGTGGGTCACCTCACTTGCATCCAGCCTTGAACAAAGTGATGGGAGAGTAATACTGGAGAATGTTAAATCTCTATTTTTGGACTTGATCTTGCAACGTGCTTGAGAATTTAAGCCTGGCTCTAAGAAAGTGCTTTTAATTCTTAGATTGCACAGATTTAGGAACTGGCTTCTGCACCTTGCACAATAGAGTCTACATTAGTGTTTGACAATGCACACTGCTATGTGCAATACAGCACAGCAAGTTAGGTTATTTTAGCAGTATTTGTTGGATATTCCTCTAATAAAACACTACTAATAAACTCCAGCAGCTCGTAGACACCCATTCACAGACTCCTCTAAAACCACTGTTGCAAACCAGCACCTCTCTTCTGAGCTTGCAGAAGGAAAGCAGATAAATGAAGTCTGTTTGACCTGAGGTAGTGTCCTAACATATTTCTCTAACATGTCTGAATGTCAATGAAAATCAGGCCATGGGGTTTAGTCCCTATCACTCAGCCCCCTAATCTCTGCATCTTAGTTGTTTAACTTCTCTGTACATCTGTGGCTTCTTTTTCTTGATTTCTAATCAAGGACTGTGAGCAAACCCATAGCTGTTTGTAAAGGGAAAACAGAAGGCATTTGCTGATGTCAAAAATGCAGCTTTCATCCATTCCTCACACACCAGCCTGTGTCAAACCACTAACTTTGGAAATATGTCCCGCTTTTGATTTCAAGGATTTATAGTTTGGAAGTAGCCTTTAAGCTTCCCTGTGCAGTAACAGCCTTTTACCAAAGCTAAGGGCAAAGACTCATTTTATTCCAGGGAAACAGCAATGATCAATAAAAAAAGCAGTAATATTTTATTGCCATTCAAAGGTTACACAAGTACAAATTCTAAAGTGCAACAGATTGCTGTCCCAGCTCAAAGAAACAAACCAAAAATAAGCCTTATTAATAACAGAGGGTACAATGAGTATTTCAGAGATACGTGTAGTTACTGCCAGGCTCAGGCCTTGTTAACAGCAAGTGGGAAAAAACGTCTGACATTTCTAAACGGACAGTATGGCATTATTAGCAAAAAGCTGAGGGTCTGCAGGTCAGTGCTGTGAATCAGCAAATGGCTGCATAACCAAACAGCACACCGTATAATTATTATCTTCATATCCCAAATCACTGCATTCCTGTCTCTGACAATCTCACTGAGTTTTTAAGTGCTACATAAGCCCCTTTGACAAAGCAGGGAGTTCTTAGGCAACTAACTAGGTTATCTTTATTTAGCAGAGAAAGACATAAAGGAGATGCTTACAATAGGATAAAACAGGACAAGAAGCTAACTTACTCCAAACCAGGACTATAATAACACTTTAAAACTGCTACTGACCTTATCATAATGTGTGTAGGTATTTCCAGAGACAGGAGCAAATCAAGGTGATGACTTTAGCACACCATCCCAGCCAGCGATGCTCAATTAAGCCACTAATTCCGTGGTCTGTGAGCCAGCCACCAGTGCTTCAGCACGACCAGCTCTTACAGCAGCCCCTGGATGTAATGTCTTTTGGCTGACTGGCTGGCTGCTTCTTTGTCTGAATTAACTACTACATTTTAGCCTTGACAGTGATTTTCATCTCCATGTCCCATTACAGTGAAATCCAAGCCTCTGGTTCAGAGAGGATCTGGGGATGGGGGGTGGGCAGGGAGGCTGCCTCCGTGGGCTCAGCTCAGACATTAATTCCTCAACAGCACCAGATGGATACAGCTAACCTTTACCAGCTTAATCTGTGCCATTTTGACATCTGAGTGCTGCCACAGAGCAAACAAAAAAAATATGGGATGGAGATGAGGTTTGAATTATGCTGAATATTTAAAGGCAATGCCCTCAAACACCTGAAAGCTCACGAGCGTCGCTGAACATTTTTCGG
Organism: Urocolius indicus; assembly: GCA_013401255.1. NCBI lineage: Eukaryota > Metazoa > Chordata > Aves > Coliiformes > Coliidae > Urocolius > Urocolius indicus. Next base: position 57,515 of record WBNH01010542.1, on the reverse strand, counting down.
TGCTACTCCACAGCAGCTTTGGCAGGCTTGGTTTGCAAAAAGAACTGCAAACCATGTTATATCTGAGCTTCTGTAACACACTCACGTGTCTTCTGTTGCTTTGAAAAACTTCAGATTAATAAACTCAACGACGGCCAACCTGAGGCCTCTGGTGATTTCTAAGGATGATGGATTTGTCCTACATTGCACTCTCCACTTGGATGGGGAAGAAAACATTTTCAATCCTATAGAAATCCCTGACATATTGCAGAACAATTCCCACCCCAAGCCAAGAGGAAAAATCCAAAAGTGTGGCTTCCTTAATTAAAAAAGAAATCAATTCAACTATCAGCCCAAGTCAGTCAAAATGATTCATGAAACAAAGATACCTTTTGTACTCCTAATGAGCTGACATTTCAAAACAGGGTTTCATTTGTTGTTTAAGAAAGCTAAAAGATTTATATTATTCATTTTATTAATTCATTTCTTAAAAAAAATAGTCAGGGAACCACAGTCTGTCCCCAAGAGGGAGGTTGTTCCCTCCATCTGCCCATGTGCCCTCAGTCCATATGGCCCCACAGCCAGGACTTGGCCCAGAACCACTCAAAGGAAGGTCCCTGCAGCAAGAATCCTGGGATGTATTGCATCTTATGCACAGATTTAGGCAAAATACATATGGCTCAAGCCATTCTGTGTCCAGCAAGCTTCAAAACCAGACAGAATCACTTGGAAATTCCACTGTGAGATGACAAGGATGGAAAGTTATGGCAAGTAACTTTTTCCTTTTTTTCTGGTGCCCAGTGCCAGGACAAGGGGTAACAGGCACATGCTTGGAACACAAAAAGTTCCACTGCAATAACAAGGAGCAACTCCTTTGGTGCTGAGGTGAGGAAGCCCTGGCCCAGGCTGCCCAGGGAGGGTGTGGAGGCTCCTTCTCGGGAGGTTTCCAACCCCACCTGGACACGTTCCTGTGCCCCCTGAGCCAGGGGAACCTGCTTGAGCAGGGGGTTGGGCTGCAGCAGCTCTGCAGGGTCCTTCCAACCCCCCCAATGCTGGGATTCTGTGAAATCCAACCTGGAGATAAGAGGAATGTTTATCTGGCTGATTCAGCATCCTTACTGGAAGGACCACGCCAGAACTGGGCCACATCCCTCTGACCCTGATTGATATCTCTTTACAACAAGTGAGATGTGCCAGCTTCTCAGGACAGTGGGAACCCTCCACATACTTTTTCTGCCCTTCCTTTTTTTTGTGGTTGCATTTCACCCAAACATCCATTATTTCAGTTAATTAAAGGAGCAGCTCTACACTAAGATCTGCCTGCCAAGGCAAAAAAAAGATGATGTATCGAGTACAAAAGACACCAACATTTCTAATACAGCTTATAATCAACGCTCACTGTAACCCTACAAAAGCCCAGATCTGAAACACAGAAGAATGCTCCAAAGAAAAAAGAATCCAGTATTGAGGGGATCTTTATCACTATTATTACATAATCTGGAATGCTGTTTAAATTGTTGATGTGCCAGTACCACGCATGCAAAGTGCTGATCTGCATTCAACATTTTCCAGCAAGCACACAGCATCTTGGAAAGGACGTGCTGACAATTTTAGGTACAACTGTGCAAAGTGACCAATTATCACCAGAGCCATTGGAAATGTTCTATTTAGGAGCACTCTTAACCTGTGAGAGGAAAAAAAAAAAAAAAGAAAAGCATTTGCTAATGCAAACCTGAAAGGAAAATATTAAGTCTTGGATGGAAAAATACACTGGGCTGCTGCCTTTTTAAGGGGCTCCAGAACTGAGTTACAAAAACCAGACACCTCCAAAGGCTTTAGCTCCATACTTATACAATCCTTTCTCTATCATCCAGGATAACAAGGGAAGAGGGGACAGAAAAGCCTCAAATACTGTTAACACTGATACTCAGCAGTCATCAGTGGGCAGTAGCACAGATGCCTGAATGGCTGCGTGAAGCTGTCAGTCTGTTGGCCAGAGTCAGCACTGAGGTAGTGCTGAGAAGCTCTACCAGTCGTGAGCAGGCTCATGTATTTGTGTGTGTGCCTCCCAGATCCCTGGGACTCTGGAAATTATTTGTATTGGCCAAGAAGCTAAGATGAAACCTAGTTGGTTATTCTTTGCTGAAGTACAAAAGAGCCTACACAAAGCCATTACAAAGCAAGATCAGAGGGAGCACAGAGAATTACACACTGGAATATGGCTGTCAGAGCAAACCCAGCATGTCAGTGTGCAAATCACACTGGAAAGCATGAGATAGCTTCAGAGTCACTGATGATACCTGCAGCTATCCACAGAAAAGGAACATGGGCTACTACATGTGACTGTCTGGGACATGCCTCTTCCTTTGCATTCTGCAAGAGAAAATCTCTACCTTAGACATGATGCTCCCCACTGGATGTTTTCTAAGTGCACACACCACTTCCACTGCCCTGGGCTATACCTGATGGAAGATGGGCAGCAGGATCATGATCCTCACCAGAGTCAGAGCAGCCATCAGCACCGTGCTGAGCACTCCTTCCTCCTACCTGGGCTCCAGGAACAACAGCCAGCCTCTTGTGTCCTGATAAACCATCAACAAATCCCTGCCCAGTCATACATACCAGCATAGAAGGCTCCCACACTCCCACCTTCAGTTTCACCCTCTCTGCTTATAAAGCTTCCTTAGCTGCAATAGGTAACACCAAGACCATCTCCACATCTTGAATGAATGGCAGCAGCTGACAGCAAACACAGGGCTGCTGTGCCTCCTCTTTCTCTCCTCCAGACCTATGATGGTTTTACTCTCTCCCTTGAGTACAAGTGTCGGGCCTGAGCAGCTTCATGGGCATATATTCATCCCTTCCAAACTGCAGGAGCACTCAGAGCATCAGTGGCCATGGCACATTTCTCAGTGGTCAGATTGTCTCAGGAAGGCACTGTCATCCCTGGCAGACACACTACTCGACTTTGGGCAGGGCAGGAATGGGATGGAGATGAGTTCTGGGAAGCATAGGGCAAAGGCTGGCTCTCACATAGACGGGGACACTCTGCATCCCTCCCCTCTTCAGGGTGCAAAGGATCAGCAAAGACCACAGAGAATACAGATCATAGAATCATTTCAGCTGGAAGAGACCTTTAAGATCATCGAGTCCAGCCTTTGTCTCAGCCCTATCAACCACTAGACCATTTCTGTCAGTGCCACCTCCACCAAAGGAAAGAGACTGAGATCCATGAGAGCTCCAAATGGCCCAAGAGCCAATTGCTGTATTGAAAATACAAATGACTCAGCTCTAAGTGAAAGTTTCTATTTTTGTCTTTTGGCCTCAGTGATTTGGTTCCAGTCCTACAGCTTGAATCATTCAGAAACATACTTTTGCATGCAAGGCCAGCTCTGCCACTCTTGCTGTCCAAATTTTAAATTGGAAGATATACATCAAGCATGCAGAAGTATGACTCTGCTTTTGGATTTTCTTCATGTTCATTTCCAGGCATGACTGGAAAGAGAGGTCTATTAAATGATGAAAGGTGTCTCTAGTGAGACCATCCTTGTCCAACTGAATCAAACATTATAGCTACCAAACCAAACCAAGACTGGATTTCATCTGAAACTCCATAAAATAAAACTTCATGGCTAACTTTGGTTTCTTTTGAAACTTTTCCTTCTCCCCTAATGCTCAAGCTTTCATCAAAATGGGGGAAAACTCCATGCCTCAATGTTTCTCCTCTTTCAAAGAAATAATTTGCTCTACACTCTTCTACAGCAAATTGGGGATGCCTCAAGTCATGGCCAGCCCCCTTCTGCTAGCTCCAACTTATACATACATTTAAAGTGTCTTCTGAGAGAAGCAAAAGCTTTTAGCCCCAGCTGTGAGAAGCTGTGTTTGGAAGAGTGCAAGGAGAGTCTCCCTCTGCATGTGAGGAGTGGACAGGCCCAAGCTCTCTGCACAGGTCTCTTCTGAGTCCAATACTGGCTCCATCAAAGACACATCCAGCAATTCCACAGCTCGTCTGAGCTGAGAAAAGCAGCTCCTAAGCTTATGTTTCACTTTCATAACATATGTAAACACTCTCCTAAATGGAAAATGCACTTACAATGCTCCAACTGCTGGTCAAAAATAACAGTACAGCAGCAGCCAACATCTGTCTCTCCAGCCCCAAGAAACTCCACGGCTGCTCCTGAAGAAGAGAAGCCTCAATGGGGCTTTCAAAGAAAGCTACTGAAAGTGGCAGAATGAAGCTCATAGCTGCTCCATTGGGTCCCCCTGGGACACAGGAGCAAGCCCAGCTCTCCATCCCTCCATCACATGGCTGGATCCTTGGGTAGCTGCTGTCACTTGCATGGCCACCAGTGTCCCTCTGCTCTTCCTCAAGGAGCACAACAGGTCTCTTACAGATCCTGGACATAAGAAGATCTTGGAAAGACTGGCCAGAGACGAGGTAAAAAAGGGAAAGCAACATAAAAAAGATGCATAAAATACCTTTCATGACCCCCCATTTATAATCTTCAAGGAAGATTAACAGAATCTGGAAGAGGTGGAGAAGACAAATCAAAGAAAGGGACAATCTAATTACAAGACTACAGATAAAAAGAGCTTGGCTTGTGGAGTCTGGAAAAATGAAAGCTGGATGGGGATGGGAGTATTGTCTATAAATACATCCAGAGAGAGACGTGGGGAAAGAAGAGCTATTTCTGTACAGGGTATGAATACATTGTGGCTGCCAATTAGAAGAAAGTTAAAAATGTTGGGAGAAACGAGGCTTTGGAGCAATCTTCTAGAACAAATAGAAGCAACAGAGAAGTCAATTTGCTTGCAATAGGCCTTGCATGAGGTTTGGCAGTGTGACACCAGGACACTGATCCACATACTCCTTCCAGTCCTACAGCCTATGTTCCCATGCTACACACATGCACAAGTTAACCCGGCTATCAAGCACTAACAGTCATTACAACTGAGAAGATAAGACCTTCACATGCTATCTGGAGGGAAGTCTGCAGAAAGAGAGAATATCTTTCATTAAACAAACTGATAGAACTAAACAAACTAGGAGAAAGTAGACTCATGTAAGGGAAGAAGCCTCTCGGGAGGTTTGAGGGGGGTAAATGTCCCACAGAGCAAAATCCAAGCTCAGTACATGTTAGACACAGTTCAATGTGCTGCTTTAACTGCATCTGCTAGCCTAATAAAATACCTTATTCTTTGTTAGCCTCACTTCTCATTTATCACCAAGACAACAACAACAACTGTAGTTTAGATAAAAGTGTTGCACGTAGTGGAGAAGAAAATACAATCAAGATATTGGATATGGTTGGCACCGAGAGAGTTGAATGGTCAATTTGGCAACAGCAGAGCCAAGGGAAGAGCATCAGAGGAAAGAGATGAATATGATAAGTCTGGAAAAGATAACAAATCAAACCAGTGGAGAAAGTGAGGCTCCACTCCAGCATCTGCTGAACTCAACGTGAGCACTTCCACCAGCTTCCACACGAGCAGGAGCAGATCCTCTGAGATGTCAGTTTCTGGGACATGGTATCTCAGAGGGATGATTACCTTAACAGCCGTGTCTGGAGCAGAAGAGAAGCTCTGCTGTTGGCCAAGATAGTGTGGGTCTTGAATCAGGCTGCACGGTGATGTGCTGCCAAAGCTTTAATGGGGACTACGAAAAAAGCATCAAACCTGCCCTCAGTTGTTGTAAAACCTACAAGCAGCAGATGTGCCTGCATTTGCAGAGAGGGAGAACGAGGAGGTATTTCCCTTTTGCCTTCCTGATGTCTGGGAATATGAGCATTCATTTCAGAGGAGAGAGGGCAGGGACTCTGCCTGGCAGGACGCTTGGTTCCAATGAAGGTACGTGCTGTCAACTCTCTGCAGCCCACAGCATTTTTAGGTGGTTGCTCCAAGGTAGAGACAGTACAATCAGGCAAGGCATGTTTCATCCCCTTCCCACCAACCTATAATGGGCTCTGATCCATTGCATTTGAGAAGCTGGTCTAATCCATGCAAGTGACTTTGATTTGATAGCTTTTACTCCCACCTTGCCATCATGTGAAAGGTGCAAGGTGTAAAACATCAGGGAATGGTGACCATGATTAGAAGCCCACTTAAGGACCTAAACTTTTCTTTGTTTTCCAAGCTACATTTGAGATCTGAAAAAGGATCTTGCCTATTAGTGTTTCCAAAAAAAAAACCACCACACAACCCCTTTCCTGTTTGATGCAAAAATAAAAGCATTTTCAAAGGCTCTTTGATGTGCAAGACAGAAAGACATGCAGGCATATTCTGGAGGAGGCCTTGTCTTCAGCAATTACCACAACTCTTTTTGAACCTGACTCCCCAGACAGAATTTTTATGTGAAGTAGATAATCACACTGCAGAGTGTATCAGCTCTAAACTTCGTGGCTTTTCAGTTAAGCAGCAATAACCTCTGGTCAAAATACTCTTTAACCAAGATGGGAATAAAACAAATAACCTCGAAACCAACTAACTACAGGTGAAGCAATTCCAAAGGCAGACATGCTTTTAAAAGAGTTTTTTTTTGAGCTCTTCTTGAGTAGCCATGCCCATTTTCCAAGAGACATTCTGATCGTTAAAACAAGCAGTGATGTAATTTCCACAGCGACCACAAACATACCAAGAATACTTGAGCTAAATTTATCCAGACTTTTTGTTTGAATCACTGCTTTGGTTCGTTATTTTTCCATGATTTTCAACTATGCACAGAAAAAGACTTGTGGATGGCCTGGGATTGAGCTTTCCACAGCAGTATCTGAAATGCCATTGCTTTAGAGGCACATACTGATTATTAGAAATGAAATGAGGCTGCTCTCCCAGCTCCCAAGCCCAAGTCCCTGTCCCTTTCACCCTTCGCCTTCCTCCCGCCCTTCCTGTAGCAGACTGACCCTCTCCCTCACCCCTGGGTGACACAACACAGCATCTGTGACTGACAAGTTCCCGAAGCTCACCACAGACCTGACACTATCCTCAACAAGAGAGGGAGAATCAGAAAAAAAGAGAGGACCTGCACCAGATTTCTCACCACTCTGTGCAGCTTCCTGGCAGAGCCCAAGCCCTGCCTGCCAGCCTGGATCCTGAGCTCAGGCTTGGGAAGGCTGCCTAAGGTACCTTCACCAGCACCTACAGGTGGCCCTGCAAAAAACCACAGAATCACAGAATGTTAAGAGTTGGAAGGGACCTTGAAAGATCATCCAGTGCCATCCCCCTGCCAGAGCAGGAGCACCTAGAGTAGGTCACACAGGAACTCATCCAGCTGGGTTGGAATGTCTCCAGAGAAGGAGCCTCCACAGCCCATCTGGAACTTTCACCCTCTCTTCCAGCGTGCACAGGGTGACTAATTCTTATACTAGGAGGGACTGGGTATTTGCAAAAACTGCAGTCTTAACTGCTGAGATTTTACTGCACGAGCTCTGCTCATGTCCATCGGGAATCTTTTTCAACTGTCATATTTTAATGAAGTCTGGATATGTCTTAGCTGACATCGTTTGAGACTCACGCTCAGTCTCACCGAGTCTGACAGCATGTAGCTGTACATGTTTTAAAGGCTGGCTGTAATTTCTGAAAGCACATTTTGTTGTTGTTGTGTTTAAACCAGAAACTGCCAACTTCCAGAGCCTCTCTGACTGTAGGAGGGCTTTCTGTAGGTCAAGGGCCTTTCCTAATACTTAATTTCTTTTGTAAGTCCCCCCTCTAAGGAAGAGCAAAGCACAAATTCAAAACATGGACACACGTGTGTTGTGCAACTATCAGCAGCTTACATAAAAGGACTGCTGCTGTGGTGATACATAATCATGCAAATTAGCAATTGCTGACCCACTAATGAGCACACAGTTTAAGGAAAGGAATTAAATAACAGCCTGACTTGATGTAAAATCTGAAACAGAACCCATTAAGAGGCAGACTTCACCTATACAGCAGACTGGGAGCTGAATTGTATAAAATCCATCCCCCACACTCTCATCTGCAATGCAAACACTTCCTCCTAGTTAGCTGCATTCTACCAAGCAGAGCCCTGGCAGCCCCTTTATCGATCAGAGAAATGAAAACCAAACAAACTGCAGCCTTAATGCTGTAAGGATCCCTGAAGATCTGATCCCAAGCCTGTTATGTCAGTGCAAAGACTAATGGGTTTTGGATAAGGCCCCCATAGGCTTTGGAGAGGATAAAAAGACAATAAATTCATAGCACTTTCTATAATGCAAGTATAGAATTACCTGTAACATTGCTGACAAAACAATAAACCAATTATAGGCTTGGTAAAGACTGAGTTGGTGTGAACACTATCAATTGCTTTTTCCCACTGATACAGAGGACAAGGGTTTCCTATGACCACAGCGTCAGCCCTCACCTGAGAGCTACTTTACCATCAGACACTAGTAACCTTGTTAAAAAGTCCCAGGTTCTAAGGGCAAAGGATTTTCTTTACTACTTTATCTTTGCTTATCTTTGATTTTCTTCCAGGCTTCTTGATAGAGCTGTCGTAAGTTCCATTTTAATACACCACAAATACAAACATTTTAACTTGTAGGTGGAAAAATAAAGCTGTATAGCAGCAGATAATGCCAGACTCAGCTCAGATAAAGATCCACGTTGTACTCCTGTCTGTAAATGAAGCTGCCTGTCAGGCTGACTCTGCTCAATTAGCTGCACAAGGTCTGCACCATACCCCTGGCACTACCAGCAGCTCTGTCCTCCTTGCTACAGCCCTCAAGTTCAAAAGCAGTCTGGCTTTGATGGTGTTTATCAAGAAAAGAGCTGGTCCTGCCATTACGAAGATCTAAGTGCTCCTTTATATCTCCTTGACTCCAGAGGGATGCAGCACCCACAAACCAACCTCCCACTTTGCACAGGCACAAGAAGGCGTTTGTAGAAGCAAACAGTCCTTCTGGATGCCTCTCTTTCAAAACACAAGAGACACCTTCTAAGGATAAATCTGAAGAGCAGGGCTCAGTATCCAGACTCTGAAAATCAGTTCAGAGTGTTTTAAATCAGGCACCTAATTGTGAACACCCTGCCATTCATTGCCCTTTTTGGAACTCCAGGCTGGGTTTGGCGAGATGCTGCAATGCCACAGCCTGCACAGGAGAGTCAGCTTAACCACATACAGCTCTGCTGCAGACCAGCCTTCCGCAGTAGCTTTTGGTCCCATGTGAGATTGCACCACTTCTGTATGAAGTGTGTATTTAAATATGTTTAAAAATACAAGCCTATTACTGCTTTACTAGTGTACTTCCTATTCCTGCCCAGCATTTCCTACTTCTCCTTCTGCAGGGCATGATGCAGTATGACTAACTCATATAAAGACACCTGGTTTATATTTTGCCTTAATTTTTTTTCTCTTTTGCTTGTAGGAATACTTTCAATTTGCTGTTTGGACTTGAATTAACTCACAGCTTAATAAGCAGGAAGAAAACCAGAAAACCTTCAAAGCTCATTTAGTCTGATTATACAGAACTTCAAGCAACCAACACATTTGAGAGCATTCTAAGTGCTCTTAGATCACCTCTCAGATGCATTCCTTGTCCTTCTCACTGCCACACTGCTCCTAGCAGGCTCAGGGTAATGTTACTACAGGGTAATGTGTGGATGGAAAAGGCAGGAGAGAGTACAAGTACTCTCTGTCCCTGTTACACAGTACAACGTGCCATAGGCAGGGCTAGATCAATGGGCCCCAAGACCTAGCTGCTGGCCGTAGCCCCATGGCACAGCTGAGGTAAAGATTTTAAGGTTTACATGATGATTTTGTGAGGAACAAAGTGATATCAGTGGTGCTGCCAACACTGGTTGGTTCCTCCTCTACTCAGTAGGAAGGATTTATAAGCAAAGATCTTCAAACTACCAAACGCAAGTTCCTGCCCTTCACCTCTAAGGCAATAAAATCAACTGTGCAGAGCTATGAGCAAAGGTCAGCAAAGATCTCCCCTGGAGGCCATGTACATGCACATCCAGGAGCAGGAGAGCTCTGCCTGCTTTCATTGCTAGAAAGAAGCTGGGTTCTCCCTGTAGGCTTTTATTAAGTGGATTTCACACTGCCAGACCAACAGCCTGGAAGGCTCAGGTTATCCAGTCAGCACAAAATGCACAGCAAGGGCAGAGTCTGTGACAGTTTCCATCCCTCCTCCTCTTCAAACTGCTGCCCTACAACGAAGGCCTCAGCCACATCTGCTGCCCTCATGCAAAGGGGGCAGCGATGCTGGATGCACAGTGCTGCCCGGGGACAATAAGCTGCCTCGTTTGCTATTAGCTAAGCTCAAGCTGTCACCAGTGGATCTGTTGTGAAACTTTCCATATAAAGTTGCACTAGCTCCTGAGTGGTCGTTCCCCTTAAAAATGACTCTTTAACTCTTCCAGTTACACTGTTCTTCCTTGCTCTGGAGACTTTTCTACGATTGAAGAAGCGGCAGAGCAGGCAGCAGCTTTCCCTCTGAGTCAGTACTGAGCTGAGCCCTGGCTCAGACAGGGTTGGAAAGGTCCTTATCACCGTGGGTAGCTTCTTTCTGATAAAATATAAAGCCCTGTGAGGTGCAGGGTCACCATGGTGCTTCTGAAGAACAGCTTTAAGAGCCTCTGGGCTGCTCCAAATGCCAACTCAGGTCATTATATTCCAATTAGTTGTTTGCTTCCTCATTTTAATATTTAGATCTCTTTTCCAGGTGTCTGTCTGTGCATCTCGGATGGCTCAAAGTCACCAGTTTACAACAGATTTGCCTCAAAAGAAGTTGAGCAGCTCCATTTAGTTAATATCTGTAAAGCTCCTATAACATTTCAACCAGCTATTACTGGCATCATCGTTCCTAATTATGCAATATTATATACATTACAACATAACACCCCTTTTCAGTGCTCATTTCTAGATTTAGCAGGAGAGAAGAGACACCCTCTGCTATGTTGGAAGGATAATCCAATTCCACCTCCGAGACACACGCAAGTGGCATCTTGGGATATGCTCTGGGACTTGGAATAAAACCCTCAATAGGAGCATGATAAGCTCGTTAACACAAGTATCCTTACAATTCAGAAGACAATGATTGCTTTTCTACATCTTTTCTGAATTAACTCCTAGAAATTCATCTCAGAATTAAATCCTGGCTGTAAAATATCATGAGATGCAAAGAAACCAAGCAGTATGTAGAAAGGAGATGAATCTCCATTCTGTTCCAGGCACTCATATGGTGACATATTCGGGCTTCCATTGTATTTCCTACAAGATTCATATTATGTCACCTCCATTATATTATGTAGAGCTCTTTAATCAAGTTTTAAAAACCCCCAGAACCTGTGCTTCCTAAGAGACTGCAGCCACCCCCGTAGCTCTGCGCTGCTGCTTCTAATTAGGACGGGATGAGCAAATCTAGGAGAGGGGAAGCAGTGTTTGAGGAGGCAAAGGAGATGCTGACTGCACCTAAAACAGAGCACGGTTCTGTACTTCAGTGACAAATATTCTCTGTGGACCTGGGAGTACTCGGCCAGCACCATCAAGTCAAGCCCACCACCATCACCTGAGGGTATACAGGATCCAGCTCTGCAACACAACTCGCCTGCTCTCAGGGTAAGTGAGCATCCTGCTGAGATCCAGGCAAGATCACTGCCCCAGCCAGGAGGAATAGCAGAGGAGACACGAGGAGTGAGGTGAGCCCCCTGCATCGCATGTTACATTTGCTAACCAGTGTTGCTGCTGCTGTGAACCTATTCTCCATGTGAAGACCTCACCAAATGTATAGCTGGCAGGAAAATAAAAAGCCCTACAAATGTTAAGGAAGTGATGGAGGCACTGGGTGCATGTGGTACCTGCTGCAAGTGCCCCCAGCACTGCACCAGCCGTACTGATGCCACTGACCCATCCTGGAGCCGTGAGCACCGTGGCGTTGATTGCTAAACCCCTCACAGCCACACGCCTCTCTTTCCTGCTTCAGAAAGGGCAGGAAGCTCTAAGGAGGTTGTCTGCATAAAAGAAATGATCAGTGATGTCAGTCCCCTTCCCTGGTGGTTCCCTTGAATGGAGGTGGGAGGATGCAGCCAGATCGTTAATAAATGCGGTACACAATAGGTTCAAACGTGGAGGCTGAATGACTCACTGCATTCTTGCCTTCGTGCCCTGTAATAGGATCCAAATGCAGAACAAGGACCAGCTAACTCGGGGAGTGGACCAGCTAGCTAATGACAATTATTCTTGGCAGGACTCAAACAATCCCAAAATAAAACTGAGTTTACACAGGTACTGAATGATTATAAAGAGCAAACCCACCAGGGCAGCCCTGGATCTTAAGCCTTCCTAGGATCCCTTTGCCAGTCTTTCAATGCTGTTTACCAAAGAAAATAACCCAAATATGTAGGTATAGAAGAGTTAAACCAGCATGCTTTCAGTTAACCAGTTTAACTGAATATATTTACGTAACAGAAACATGTAATGAAGTTCTCCGAAGAAAATCCGAACTCACAATACAGAAAACATACCTTTTTCACTCATTATTCACTCATAAATCAGTGTATTTATCAACTGCATCTTTAAACAATGAGAAAAACTTACCAAATCACTACTGCAAAACAAAAATGTAGCAATCCTTAACACTCGTGAATCACTAGCACAGATTAAAATTGTTCTCATGGTTTATAGCTTAGTATTCAAGGGATGAGAATTCCTCCCAGAGAGAAACTCTGAAGACAGAATTCAAGCATTCTGTTCAATAACCAAATGCTCCTGATAATTACAGAATTGATACAACAACAGCAAAAACAAGCAGTAAAATCAGTACCACAGAACAAGCAGAATACGTACAGAGAAAGGAAAAGAGTTCCCAGATCTGCCAGTGACGCTGCTGAGAAACGTCTTCAGCCAAGATAAGGCAGCCTCTGAATAAACTATCAGCTTATGCTTCATAGTTGCTGATAAAACCCAAAATAAGGCTTCAAAAACATTAGCTTCTACGAAGCCTGCTTACTCACTACAAGGCGTCAAACACACCTTCATCCCACACTTAGAACGCAGATGCTGCCTCCTAATGAAGCGCTTGTTGCAAGGGGGGGGAAACACGGTTACACAAGAACCAGAAGGCTACTTGTCGATGGCAGAAACATAACTGGGTTTTGACTCAGAGAAATGCAGCAGTGCTTAGGAGCTGAGGGTTTCAGCAAAGAAAATCATCCAAAAATCATTTGGCTGCTTAGAAAAAGAAATGAACAGGAAGCAACCTGAAGCATATGTCCCTTCTGAAAGAGAACTTGCCACCTATGGATTTATTACCTCACACAAACATGGACTTTCCAATCTAGCCCCAAAATAAATTACTGCAAGCCTCCGAATCCAAGCTGACAGTGAAACTGGAGCAGGTTAATATCTGTTCAGCCTGAGAAACGATGTCTGATTTTAGCAGCTTTCATAGCCTGACTACACACTGCATCAGTGGCTGGGAATATATTTGCATTCACACGCTGAGAAAGCACAGATCTTGTAAAACATATTTAGGAGCTGGTGAGACATGATACATATATTGACTAATTCCGTAGGCCTTTGGGGAAAAGCAGAGGAATGCTATTCTTATCACCTGAATAGTTAACATCGTTCTCCTTGGCAGCACAATTCCTTGTTCTAAACAGCAAATTTGCAAAGATCAGGGCTCAAATCACTCAAAGAACTTTCATGTACTTAAATTGCCTTGGAACTCAGTGGCAGCTGGTTACAGAGTTCTCTTAAAACTTTTTGCTCCCCATGTAAACAGGAAAGAAAATAAATCCTTCTCTTTACCATCCTGTGGATCCATGTTGCTCTCTCTGCAACCAGCGGATCCCTCTGTTCCCACACACCAGTACATTCTGGGTCGCAGTTGTGAAGATCCAACAGACAAACTTGCTGCAGCGGCACTTAAAATGGAATAGTGTTGTGGAAGCTGAACGATCCCTGCCGAGCACACGCAGGGGCAGAGCGGCTGCTAGTAAGCACCATCCCAAAGAAACATCAGGTACTCTGTTGGAAAAAGAAACAGCAAAGCAAATTAATCACTCTAGCATAGAAAATGCAAGGTGCTTATTCCTCTGCACTCTAACACAGCTGTCTAAATCTACTTGGCAGAAATGCACTTATCATCCTGTAAATACAACTGTAGTCACCATAGCTTTGGTAAGAGCAAAATGTGTATTAACAGAGGAGACCAACAATGTCTGCCCTACAGAAAGGTAATGTTCCCCATTTTTCTCTGCTCAGTCTTTGGGCAGAGGGTGTGGGGAGTAGGCAGGAGTCAAAGCTGCAGTTTCAGATTCTCACAAGCTGGTGTAAAGGCAGAGCACCGAAACCATCTGGAAAAATCCTAAATGCAACCTCCAAACCGTCCCAAATCCACAAAGGAGACTGCGGCTCTTGTAAGAGTCTGCTGTGAGAAACTGACACAGACTGATGTGGTTACTGAGACAACCCTCTGCAGGACAGAGGGCAGAGACAAACACACCTGCTTCATTCCCCTTTCCCCCTTCCTTTCAGAGAACTCTTCTATCCCAGCTTCTTCAAACATGCTCAGGGAGGCAAATCAGGCCCTTAGTAGCTCTTAAAGCTCGGCCTTTTCGGAACTGTCTTGCACACCGGCCAGCAGAAAGCTGCCCAGCTCAGTCTCCCACGGCATTTTCAATTCCTTGTCTCTTCAAAGCTGCACACCTGTAATTCTCTCTTTTAATGCATCTTCCGCAGTGGTTATAACAACAGGTGAATTTGCAGCTTGTGCCCAACCAACTTCAGCACTCCTTCACTTTCTGCTTTCAGTTTCAGTCAGTAAATGCCTCTCGGATGAAACATGACGCCCCCCACCTTTGACTATTACTAGTTTATCTCACGTCTGTTTTTTGGTGCTCAAGTTTTGATTAGAAGCTCTAATTCAGCAAAGTACACAACCCACCTCCTGCTTCAGCCAGCATCACCCTAGAGTAGTCCAAACTGTCCCAGGGCAGAGTCAGCTTCCTGAGTTGGGACCAAAGGCCAAGGAGAGAGAAAACTACACTGATTCATCACCACTCTCCAGGAAGCTTTCTGCTCTTCCCTCATTATACAGGGTTTTAACCACTGGCTGACAACCTTAAAAAAATCACTGCATGCAGTATTGTGCATGTAAAATAATCTGGGTGCCACACTGGAAGTAACAACATGAACTGAGACCTAGGCCAGGCTCCATGCAGGCAATTTCACACACAAGCCACAGCTAAACACCTCCCTTGCAGTAGGATGGCTGTAATTCCAGATGGACACAGATGCCTGAGCTACGGAGCATCCCTCCCTCCCACACCACAGACTGCAGCAGCAGCTCGTCTCCCAGGTCAGGCCCTGGCAGCTTTTACACCCCAAAGCAGCAGCAGCTGGGCACATGTAAGAAGCTGAGTTTGGCAGCTTTCACTCACACAAGGAAGGGAGGCTGCAGGCTGTTGCAGAAGGCTGAGATGGAGGGGGTCCTTAAAGCCCAGAAGCTTGTGAACTGCCCATGCTGGTAGAGGACTGGATTCTGCACTGGAACATGCTGGGTTCTCAGCAGTCAGCCAGGAGCCAAGCTTCCCTCGGCCATGCTGGCAGGCACGGCTGCTGCACTGGGACCTCTGTCACTTAGTGGATGTGATACCCCAGGGAGAGCTGTCAGGGAGGCTCTCAAAAGCTGTCCAGACTGTTAACTCTGAAAACGGAGGGGATGTGATGCTTCCAGCAGCTGCTTCCCCTGCACCCTTGCTAAAAATGCACTGAGCAGCTACAGCAAGAATACTTCCCCATGTAAAAAACAACAGCCTATTTCTTTTTATCAGATGCTGGTTTCCGAGGCATTTCCTTGCTGTGTGATGGGGTTACATCGTGTACACTCAGCAATTGCACAAGAAACACCGAATAAGGGTCAGCATGGACCACAGCAGCTTGAAAACCATCCCACTCCTCTGATTTTTAGCTTTCTACTCAGCTTCTATCCCAGGCTGAAACTCTCCTGATACATACCAAAATGAAAACAAAAAACTTTCAGGAAAAACAATAATGAAGTGGTTTTGAGACTCAGTTCCCTTTCACTTCAAGCAGGATGCTAAATGCTGTAGCCATGGCCACACAGCACTCATGGAAGCAGTGTTTCCATAGCTCAGGACATTTGTGTATATAATAAAATCCCCCTATGGCACTTTTACCTTAAGCAAAACACACTCAACTGTAACATGTGCAAACGTATTTTAACTTGATTTAGGGGAAGGGAGCTTAAGGGCTCTGCAGAATCTCAGGAGGAGGAGGACCATGTAGAATACACCTGCATGCACACACTCCCCATTTCTCTCCTGAAACCTGCCACTGACAGCGTCCCAACACACCTGAACTCTGTCTGTACAATCCTGAGCATTTCCTCCCACACTTGGCCAGCCCATCCAGCCTGTGCATGGTGCCTAAACCAGGCAAAGCACCCAGAAACACCACTGTTTGCCCGAGACGGCTTCCCAATCCACAACTAACCTGCCAAAACTTCAGCTCTTTCCTCAAAACCCACCTGTTTCTGAGAAGCCCACTTGGGGCTTTGGTGCTGTAATGGGTATCACCACGAGTCTAGAGAAGCCCACAAGGCCGTTGGGATGGGGCTGTGCTGCTGGTTCATCGCACAAGGTGAAGGCAGGCGCTGGAGGCGATGCAGCCCGTCCCGGGACAGCCCTGCCCGGCAGCACACGCATCCTCCATCCTTTCCCGAGCCCCGCGTGGAAAGCAGCGAAACACAGCCCCTTCCCCCCCCCAACACACACACACACACACACACCGCAGCCGCCGGGTGAATAGAAACGAGGCGTTTTCACGCCGATTCGAGGAGTCTCATAAGCTTGTCTGTCAGCGCAGGCAATGGGCTGAGGCCGTGCCAGGAGCCCCACTGGAGCCGGGGCAGGCTCCCGCAGGCAGGGTGGGCTCGGGGGAGCGCGGAGGGCAGCGCTCCCAGCCCGGCCCGCGGCCTCGCTTACATAAAAACGAGGGGTTGGGTTGGATTTTTTTTTAACCCTTAGGGCGAGTCTCGAGTGTTTTCTCTCCCCGCCTGCCCGGGCCGGGACATGCACACAATAACTTCCCTCCCAACTTTTATTTGTAATGAAAAAGAAACGCCTTTCTTCTCCCGCTCTCTCTCTCTCTCTCTCTCTGCCCGTGAACACCCAGCAGCGCCCACCCCGCCGCCCGCACGCCCGGGGGCAGGTCCCGCGGGGCAGCAAAGACACGGTACCTCCAGCGTCCCGGGGCTGGCGGGGTCCCTGCGGCCGCGCCGCCGCCTCCTCCTCCGGCTGCCTCGCTGTGCTGAGCCGGGAGGCGGAGGGAGGGAGGGAGGAAGGAAAAGGAGCGGGGCAACGGCGCGGCGCCTCCTCCGCCAGCGGCCCCGCCGGCCGCTCAGAGCCCGCCCGGCGCCTCGCGGGGCTCCGCTGGGCTCTGACCACGGGCAGCGGCTGCCGACGAGCCAGGGACGGCTGAGGGTGACGGGCAGCTGGCAGCAGCCTCAGCGCACAGCCCCAGGGCAGCGCATGGAGCCCGTCCCGCTGAGGGGAGCGTGAGGGGCAGGGCAGCTCCTCTCCTGAGCTCCCTCCCAGCTCGTCCATCAGCGTGCATCAGCTCCCCGGACAGTCCCCTCCGTGGCCTTACACTCTTTGACTGTGTTTGGAAGTTGCAGGGGGCTGCAGGACCCTCCCAGCTGCAGGCTGTCTGGATGGCTTTACCCTCAGAGCCCTCCTCAGCCTTGGGCAGCAGGCTGGCCGAGGCGGGTGGCACGGTGCCCAGCTCAAGCATCGCCTCTCAACAGAGCCCATCCAAAAGTTCCTTCTTTGAGAGCTGCTCCTTCCCCCCCACCACCTCGCCCCGGCTGGAAGCCGTGTTTTATTCCTCTTTGGAAAGACAAGGCGAGGTTGCCCCCTTTCTTCCAAAGGTGTTACCAGGCTGTGCTCCAGCTGGCTCCTGTGCGTTGTCAACATCTTTTCCCCCCTCACAAACCTCTTCATCTCCAGGTACCACACACCTCTCACAAGCCTGATACTGCTTTATTTTCCCCACCCATTGGACCTACCAAGAAAAGGCCATTTCTGCTTTGTTATTCATAATGATTTGGTAAATTACATGTGGATGGTGTTTTTTCCTTCCCTGGTCCGTACCATGAAACGGATCTCGAGGATGGAAAAAGCCATTTGCCCAGCGTGCTGCTTTGATGTGATTGTGGAGACACAGAGAGGATGGGTCTTTACTGGTGCTTTTACCTGTGTTCAGGCCCCCATTAATCTGCTTTTAGCTGTAACCATAGTAGTGTTACCTGGTTTAACACCCTTTCCACCTCTTACCAGCCTGCTGTCTTTTATGCCTCACAGCCTGGCTCTTAACCAGACCATTTTTAGCTCAATCATTTTAAATCCCACTAAAACAACTTTTTCCACTCCCCTCCTCTATTTTGATAGAGACTTTAACTTCCTCTGGCAAGAATTTCTCCACACATTCAAGCTAAATTATTTAGTTTTCTTCTTTTCCCTCAAATCTCATCCCACTCTTCCTGGCTTATGCCACTCACAGTAACTCAGATAACTTTGTGTCTTCAGCCTTCCCCCTTTTAAGTCTCAAAGCTTCTGAGTAAGGCTGTTAGCAAGTATCAAATTAATGGATTTTGGCTTGGCCTGTGTAGGGACATGATAGGTATTTCTCACACCTGTATGGGAATGGGATGGGAAGAGAGTTAATAGACAATGCTATGTGTATGTTCTTCTATCTACATTACAGATGAGGGAAATGGGACAGATGGGAATGCATCTATCAGTCAGACTAGTGATGGACTTGTCTTAAAGGGGTCTGTCGAAGCAGCAGGCAAACCAAGGCAGGAAGCCTCATTTGGGCAGTCCCTTCAAGTTCTCCATTTTGAGGCTCACCTCAGAAGACCAAAAAGGATCCACTGGATGTTGAACTAGAAGAAGCTGTGCTCGCCCCTGCCAGCAGCAGCTCTGCTCTCCTCCTCCCTCCACATGCTGTAAATGGCACAACTTACATCACGTACACACTCCAGCTTTTATGTGGAGAGCCCTGACCACGCTTTGGCACTTTTTCAAAACAGGCCAAATCTTCACAAATTGCAGAGATGAACCCAAGTTCAGATTCCTTCCCAGTCCCCCTGTGAGGTACTGAAACCCCAGAAACACACAAGCAAACACACACTCTGCCTTCCCTGCTGCCAGGTGGCCAAGGGAAATCATGTTGTCTCTGGTGAGCCCAGTGCACGCTTCTGTTTGGGGACTACCACTGGGCCACTGAATCAAGGGGAACAGACAGAATGCTGTTGGAAGAAGAGGTCCCTGTAAACACAACAGTACAGGGCCATTGTGGCTTAGAAGTGTGATACCATAACCCCTTCCAGTGTTTACACAGCAGGCCAAATTCAGATTGAAATTAAAAGCAGTGATTGAGTTGAGTGGAAGCTGCTTAATGATGGAAAGGGTCTCACCGTGTGCATCAGAGAGGGTGGAATTATCCTCAAGCACTAATCAGTGCAAATTGAAAGGTTACTCCTCTGTGAGAATGAGTGAAGTCAATAGATGTTTCCTGCTTCCCCCACCTTCCTTTCTGAGCAATATCAGTACATAGCATTTAGAAACCATGTCACAAAGTTAAACATTTATTAGGAACAAGAACTATGACCATAAAAACAAAGAGATACCCATAGTCTAAATATATATATACATGATGTTTAAACATAGCATTTTCATGTACCTTTAGCTATAAAAATACATTAGATTAACTGTCTCCTAAATTATAAATATAATTCTTTTTTGTTTGGGTTTTCCTTTGAAGAAAAAAAAAAAAGTAGTATTTCATATGAAAGCCTTACTGTGCAATGAAGGAATATAACACCCTCTAAGGGGTTCTTTTAAAGTTAGTGTCTAGTGTTACATAACTTAGAAAGTTCAGTGTGTAGAGTCAAACCCTGATTTATACAATAAGAGATACATTTGCCCTTTAAAAAAACTTGATAATGGGGAAAAAGAGAGGTGAAATAGATATCATACATGTAAAGCCACAATACTAGGGTTTGAACAATCTCAGATGATTTGTTTCAACCACTGTTGATAAAAAAAAGAGAGAGATACATTGAGATAACCAGCCTTTTACTGTTTGCCTGACCTCCCTACTGACTGCAGCCTAGAAAACCACCAACTAGGCAAAAGTAAAATGTTTGTCTGAGAAGATGTTTGTGCTCAGAAGTGTTTTACAAAAATAGAAAGTTATTTACAACGTTCCCATTTGTCCTTTCGTGGGGAAGGGAGGGCATTTTCTTCACTGGATGGGGAGATTCACCTGTCTCACGTGTCCACGGGAGGACAGGCACCTGGTTACACACGGCTGTTGGAGGTATGTCATTTGAAGAAGTTAAGCAGTGTTGAAGTGCAGTTTCAACGTTTGCTAACTAACTAATGAGGAAGTTTAGGCTCATGCAAACTTCTTCCTTACTTATCACCACCCACCTTCCTTCCTCCTCTGAAAAAGAGTCCACTCAGGCAACAGAACTTGTTACCAGCTAGGTATATGTCTGAGCAAAGGAAGGTACTGGTTAAATCCTTGCTTGCAGCAGAGAATAGAGGTTAGACCTGCATTTCTGGTTCAGGTAGGTCCTGGCATCTGGAAAACTCCAGGCAGCAATCTCTACCAGTGCTCCACAGAGATCTGTTGATATGCTGTAGGAACCTCAATCTGTTTGCCCTCAGAGGACAAGCCCAGTGAGATCAGCTCAGCTTCCTAACAAGCTGACACCACTAACTCCTGCATACTCACAGCTCCTGCAGATGGCGAACGTCTCTGATGCTTACCAGTGGTTCTCCAGTACAGAATCAGGAGGAGGGAAAGTAGTGAACCCAGGAACTGAAGATATCACGTGTCTTCTTGTTAATCTCATAGCTATGTCTGGGAAAGAAGTTACTGTAGTTACTAAGGCATGAACTTGCTGTGACGGCCACTCCATGGATGCTATTCATGCTTAAACAGTTGTAAGCAAGGGACAACTCAAGGCAGTTTGTTTCTCAGTGAAGAATCAGCTACTCTGTGCTTGCTTGCCACAAGATGACAGCACTCAGGAGGACAATTACTGCAAAGCTGCTGACACATCGAAGTCCAGCTGTAGCTTATTCCATGGTAACTGGTTACTACACCCACATCTTTAGTACTCAGAGTGTGCTTGGGAGCACCTGCTTTTTCATACTGTACTTCCAGAGATCTGTTTTTCAGCTACATTCATATGGGATGAAGAAGCAGTGAGAAGAGCTTCTAAGTTTTCCTCTCAAAATTGTAGCTCTGGCTCAAAAAAAAAAACCACATGAAAGAGATGTTCACAAAGCCTGAAAGTTACAAAGAGAGAGCAGGACAGCTTCTTGCAGCTCTTCTGCTCCCTCCCCTGGTTCAGGAGGACTGGTGGGGGATGTTTTCTTGGGGGCGGTATCTACCATGCTACATGCTTAGCATTCAACTTGGTGTCATTATGGTAAGTACAGTGCAAAATCCTCTTGTGAAAAGTGCTACAGTGAAGGTTTGAGACACAGTTGTGACTCATTTGGAGCCAGAAGGGTTAGCAAGTCAGTAACTTGCGTTTGCAGCATGTGTAATGTATGCACACCAAAACACCAGGTTCCAAGGACACTTTAAAGTCTTGCTCTGTCAAGTGAAATACTGGCCCCAAAGGAGTCCTCTAGGAAACTCCCACAGATCTCATTCAGGGCTAGAATATCACCAAGATGGGAATGCAAATCTTTAGAGAGACCAAGACAGCTCTTTCAAAGAGAATTTCTTTACACACCCTTCCATGAAAGCTTGCAAGCACTCCCATTCCAAACTCCAGCTGCAGGCTACACACAACCTCTGCCAACTTCAGCCAAGTTGGAGCAACCCTCCCACTCAAGTCCATTTATGCCAAGTGAAACCCTGATGTCTCTGCAGGTGTTTAAGAGTCCATGCTGATGGCACCAGAAGTCTCTCTAACGTGCCACTGATGTCCGTGTCCTTCAGGGGTATGGTTGGAAAGCAGATGTCCTGCAAACACTGTGACCAACCAACATTTTAGTCACAGGTAGCAGACAGAAGTACAGCCAGGGACTTGTACAGTACAAGTGTGTGCTGTGCTGCCAGCAGGGTCAGTTCATTCAGTTGTTGAAGAGCCAGTTGTCAAAAAGAAGTCCAGTAGATTCAGTGTTTCTAGAGGAATAAAGTTAGGTGGTTCCATTTTCCTTCTACCCCTCCCCTCCCCCTTGCTCTGAACACATTCCCCACGTGTCACATTCAGAGTGTCAGCATTTCAGGCCTTCTCTTTTCATGGACTCTTCTGGGAGAGTTTAATGGTGACTGTTTTCACTTCAGTATATTCTGCCAAAGCGTATTCACCCCTGGAAAAAAAAAGAGAGAGGAGGGAAAGGGACAAACAATTGCAGCATGTTAGGCCATTAGAATCAGGTGTGAACTAGCTTACACCAGCTATCAGTCTGGCCCACCACTTCTATTAATTGCTAAGTACAAGCACAAAAGTACACACAACCACACCTTGTTGTAAAAGAAACATGGGATGCTTCTGGTCACAGTAATCCATCCCAAGATGACACCTTGTGACTCTGTGTAGTGAAAACTGAGTACTATTGTGAGAACCCATAGAAGAAATGTCCACGTAAACATAGTTATCAGTGCTTAGACAGCAACTGAAGTTCCTTTCTCAGTGAAAGTGAGCTGCTGTCTACAAGATAACATATAATCAAGAGAGCACAGGTGCTCTAGAAACCCATACTGATGATGGACCCCACAACTGCATTGTCTTGGTTGGTGGAAACTGGCTCTATTCCCATGCCTTGCCCAAGGGATAAACCTCTGATAGCCTTTATTTAGCCAGGCAGTCAGGCAAAGTAAACCATAAGCTCTCAATATATAGGTCCCTCTCCTATACAAGAGGAAAAATAAGATTTAAGTCAATTTCTGAGCTCTACCCCTAACTTACAGGATAATCTTGCTCTATAATGTCTGTGTTTGTAACTAATTAGAGCTGGAACCCCTGGTAGCCATGCTGCAACAGGTCAGGCTGGGGACAGGGGACAGAGGGGCTTTCTGTAATTTAGTAGCAAACTTGGAAGATGCCAAGTAGAATGATCTTGGAGATCATTCTTTGTTGTTCTAGCTCCAACATCAGAAAGTCAGAAGTGGGAAGAGGTCCAGCAATGATCCAGCAGTCAAGGGAGGTCCAGATACCACCATGTAAAGATGGTTAGAGGTGGATGCCAGTGTCCCCAGCAAAGGGGCCATACTTACTCTCCCTTGATCTAAAAATGTACCTAGTAAGGAAAAACACTTTCAAGTGGAATTGACTGAACTGGAGTTATTAGGAGCTTATAAATCAGACGAAAGTACTCCTGAAGGCACCACTCATGTTTTCACATCTGTGCTTTTACATCCATGCTGTACTGGCTTACAGAATCACAGGATCACAGACTGTTAAGGGTTGGAAGGGACCTCAAAAGCTCGGCCAGTGCCACCCTCCTGCCAGAGCAGGATCATCTAGAGTAGGTCACACAGGAACTCATCCAGCTGGGTTGGAATGTCTCCAGAGAAGGAGACTCCACAGCCCATCTGGGCAGCCTCTGCCAGTGCTCCCTCACCTCAACAGGGAAGAAATTCTTCCTTGTGTTGCTTTGGAACCTCTTCTGTTCCAGCTTGTTCCCATTGCCCCTTGTCCTATCATTAGACATCACTGAGCACAGCCTGGCTCCAGCCTCCTGACACCCACCCTTGGATTTGTAACCATGAATGAGGTCACCTCTCAGTCTTCTCCAAGCTACAGAACCCCAGCTCCCTCAGCCTTTCATCACAAGGGAGATGCTCCACTCCAGCATCTGTGTGGCCCTTGCAAAACCTGATAGTTTTTCAAGCAAACACAGCAATATTTTCACCGAGGCACAACTGTTGTTGTGTTCACCAACCACACATAACCAAAACATTGAGCAAAACTTACAGTTCTCTGCCATTGCCTGACATCTTAAAGCCACCAAAAGGAGCCTGTGCATAGAGAGCATTGTAACAGTTGATCCTACAAGAGAAACATCGATTGTAAAAGACCAAGGAGAAGCAAGGTGATGACAAGAACAACAATACAAACAAAAAAGGGCTGAAATATCTTTTCTCTTTGTACAGTTCATTCACTCAAGAAATCAGATGTAAGAATAGGATCTTATTTTGCTGCAGAAACAGCAAACATGAGAGTGGCACTCAGTCAGACTCAATAGTCTCTAATGGCTAAGGCAATCATGCCTGAGCTGGAATTTATGCTGCACTTGAAATAAAGAGTCCATCCTATTCCTCAGTTTAATGGAGCACACTCTGAAGGGAAAATGTTTACACAGAAAGCTGTCTAAACATTCACAAGGACCCACCATCAACTTCCAGGTGTAGAAAGCAGTTGGACTGCATGAGACAATTGCATTGCAGTAAAATGGAAGTGCTACCCCCATTTCTATAGACACTAGGTAGAAAAAGCTAATGCAGATTCTTCCTCAGCGTCAGTAAGGTCAAATGACTGATGGTTGAATGCTGTAGGACTGCACCTTCATGTATCCTTCAAAGCCCAACATCCCATTTTTATGTAAATGTTACATAATCAGAGGCAGATTCTTCTGGCATCAGCTTTTGAAATCAATACTCTGTCTGCATCCAAATCAGACACCAGATGAAGTTACTCTCTTGAGTGAGGGGGAAAAAAAAAAGAGGATTCCAGCTTTAAAATTATTCTAACAGAAAAAAAATTCCCCTGCAAAACTCGGTACTTGTCTTTGCGACAGTGGTGTGCTGCCATCTACTGTCCACACTGATTTGTGCACCTACGACCCCACTTGATGCAAGAATTTATGCAGACTACTAATACATCTTACCTCCAGCACTTACAGGTGATTCCAAATCCTACATCCCTCTGCCCTCCCAAGAAACAAAACCCCAGCCCACCCCCTGGTCCCACACTGCTTACCAGACAGTTCCTGACTGCAGGGCAGAAGCCAATGTAAATGCTCTGTCCAGATTCTTTGTGAACACTGCAGCTGTGAGCCCATACTCAGTACTGTTGGCTCTTCTTATGACCTCTTCTATACTCTTGAATTTCATGATGGGCTGAACTGGCCCAAAAATCTGCACACGTCAATGAAGCATTAGTACAGGAGAGCCTTTGCTGATCATGGTGATTTTGCAGTAATCAGAATCAGACCCTTGGTTTGGGTGTTACATTTACAATGTTATATCCTAGTCTTCTACAAGTCATTGATAGAGTCTCTTAAAAACTCCTAATGCAACTGACTTCAAAGGAAGTACAATGATGTGCTACAGGGGTTAATATACACTCAGATCCAACAACTACCAGACCAACTGTAACAATCCAAACAAGCAGAGTCAGATCTGGAGAAGTTTCAAATGATTCATCCTTACCCCATTTACGATTCTCCTTTGAACTCAGAAGTTGGGTATACTCAATAATTAATATATTTCAAGCATTGCAAGTTTTCTCCCTTGGTTTTAGCTCTGAGTTTGCCCTTGTAAGCAGTTTATTTGCATGCACTGCATTTACCTGACCACAAACTTGGCTGCTCAGGATGCCAGTATAAAAGCAGTCAGCATACACAATGCTTCCCAACTTCTGAGGTGGCATCTTTCACTAAGTACAGTATCAAAGGTGAGACCCTTCTCTGGCCTGCATGGTCTTGCAGCACAATAAATCCCCACTGAAGGTGAGATACAGTCTCACTTGTGCCACCTTGAGGGCCAGGCTAAGCAGTTTGCCTGGCCTATAAACTCATACAAGTGTTCCTGAATTTCTTTGGTTTAGTGGTTCCAGATACTTAACTGGAGCCTTGATCCTAAGCAAAGGATGAACAAAACTGCAAATGAATGAACCTGGATAAGCTTTGTGAATCATGACTTGGGATCTGGAGTCAGTTCATGAAAAAAAAGTCCTGTCATGGGATTTTCAGCTCTTATTCCCTCTATTTTTAGAAGGTAACTCATGCTTAGACTGACTGATATCTTTCCCAGGTTCCTTAGACATTCTGTGGCAGATCTGAGACATCTAAACCTTTTGCCAGCAGTGAACAGCACACAGCCCCATAAAAAGGACTAGTCTACATTATAAAACACAAGTGCCAGTTAGACTTTGGCAACTGCTTCTTTTCCACTGGGGGACATGATGAAAACTAAATGAACTTCTATTTCAAAGGGCTATCACAGGATCTAATCACATGCAGCTTGTTCAGTTTTTCTGCATATGAATAATGAAAGCCAGAGTATTAGATCTGCACTTTGCTGGCTTTGGCTGTGCTTTTATGTAGGAAAAAAATGGTCAGCTTCAGGGGATTTCACCATGAGAACAGAATCTGGGATTATTTCAGACACTAAAGCTACTTGAGAAAAGTTCCTCAGTGGCAGTATAGCACAGCCATTTCTTCCCTCCTCACCAGCTTCAGGTGCTAGAGTTCTTTTCCAACCTTTCTGCAGTAAAGCAACTCCTTTTTCACAAAGTAACAGAGCAAGAACACACATTGTTCTGTCCTCTGTCACCTGGAACCAGCGTCTACCACAGCTGAGCAATTTCAAGTCCACTCAGCAAGAGATGCCTAAGAGTACACACAACCATCCTTCTATGTAGAGTGTGTAGAGAATTGCTCCAGTTTGCCACAGTTTCAGTTGGTTTTGTTCAGTTATTTATGTTTAAAATCAAGAATTCAGGGAGAAACCCCTCCACCACCTCTATATCTTATTCAGAAGCAGCATTTATAGGAGCTGTACCTAGGTAAGGCATGTGTTTGCCTTTGGCATTATATGAAGTTCCTCTGAAGTGCGAACCAAAAGCTTTAGGGTAGTTTTATCTACTATACTTTTATCTGGATTTGGCATTGGGCAGTGAGTACACTCACACAGCTGCTTCCCTTTAGGAGAAGCAAACAAAATGGGGGAAAAGCAGCAAGGCATTAGAAAGGGCTGTCAAACAGACACCTATTAGTTGCACAAAGCATTTTGGCAGATTTTTTTTTTTGCCTGTTCTGCTCTTCTCTTTCTCCTCTCACCATTCCCCCACATGAACATACACTCTGGATTGAAGCTGATACTTCACTAGTAGAACGGATTTCACCATTAGGCAGTTGTTAGGACACTGAAATAAGTGAAATAAGGAAAACTTCTATTGTCCTCTCAGGCTCTCACTTGAAACCACAACCATATCTCTTTTCTTTTCCACTGGCAGTGGCAAATGCATGTAAAGGTTCAGGTGACTTGTACTGTACCTCCTCTTTGGCGATGCGCATGTTGTCAGTGACCTCTGAAAACACAGTGGGTTTTATGAACAGGCCTCTGTCTTCAATGGCAAGACCCCCACACTCCAGTTTAGCTCCTTCTTTCTTCCCACTTTCTATCAGCTCCAGGATTTTATCAAACTGTTTTTGGTCAATCTGTCAGACACAAAAGGCAAAGAAACAGACAGCAGCACGTTTATTATCGCTGTTTTGGAGACTAAAGTCATGGCATGTGGCTCAGGGGTACATTTGCAGGCCATTGTCAGACCAGCTAAGTTTACATCTCATTCTATGATATGGCAGTCAGGCAATAAGCAGGCTGCAAGACAGCATGCAGAGACAACCCTCAGCCACAGAAAACAGAAGGTGAAGTTACCTGTGATAGTTTAATGTGATCTAATAGCTTGCTGCCACATGGAGGGGGTGTCCCCATGTTCCCTTCCTCTGCGTCCTGGATATGCACACTCCCACAGCTCACTTAAACTCCAGTTCTGGGACTTACCTTCTCTGTGCACTCACTTCATGCAGGAGCATCATGAGGACAGCGTGAGATGGGTTTTGCTGGGCTGGCAACCTCAGTCAGCTGGGCAAGAGGTCTGGCCAGCAACGGTGTCAGTGCAAAGGAGGGACATTCAGCAAAGCTGACTTTGCTGTGACATGCAGTTCACCCTCAACAACCTGTTCCCAGCTGGAAGAATGCAGCAAGCTTTGCTTCTGTCCCCTTCCCCACACACATGCTACATGAGCAGCCTCAAACATGCTGTTAGTGGAGCAACTTCAGAACAACTACAGCACTGCAGCCATACTTTTAAAGTCAGAGTCATCTTTCACAGATTTGAGAGACCAGAACCATCCCAGCATTGTTGCTTCTCTGGACTGGGAGCCATATCTTTACTTTTAACTACCACCCTTGTCCGGCTATCCACACCCACACCTAAACACACAGTAATCACAAGCAGTGAGTGCTCTTGTGTCATTAGCCTTTAAATGCAGGGTTCAGGCAGAGGTGGGGAAAAGGCAAGGCCAGTTTCAGGACAGTGAAGTCACACAGTTGTGCAGCCCTGCACCAAGACCTGGGGGAAGATATCACATCCTCCACAAGCACAGTGGGTCGTGTGCTGGAAGAGGTGCAGAAGCCCACAGCACTTCTGATCAGTACTGATCCTTTTGAGCCCCACGTGCAGCAGTGGACTGTGGGTCCTGTCAGGTTTCAAACACACAGATGTGGCTATTTGCGTGGTGCCTAATTAAGTGATGAAACACCTCATTACAGCACACTGCAGATGGTAAAACACTTATGGAGATGCTTTTAAGAAGTAAAACTAACACAAACCTTGATACAGTCACTGAGGTGACTAAATAAACTCACTGGTTCAAGGTGTCCTGGCAACCTGGGATGTTATTCTGAATGTCAGGTAGCTCCAGATGCTTGCACTGGTTTCAATACCCTTCCTTAGGCATCTGGTTTTACTTCAGCAGGGCCACTTGCCAGTGGGGCTGTTTACATGGAGTGTTCCACACTGGACTCCTCCAGATTACAGACTGTATCCTGTTCCTAGTTAATCCTGGCCACACACAATCCACATTTTCATGCTTTTAGACAAATATCAAAGCTTCAGGAGGGTGTCCTTGGGTTACTTCTGGTACACAGCAAAAAGAGAGACCAGCACATCTCCTGCCCCACAGATGTGCACATCAGATGCACCGTGGACAGCTTGTGCTAAGTGCTCATGTTCTCTCATGGGTCAAGATGCTACCCAAGAAAACACCTGACCTATGCTACTACACAAGGAAACGTGTGCCCTCATACAGGGTCCAGAGTGTCACACACCAAGTTTGGCAGGTGTCATCTATATTGTCTATTTATCTGGTTGCTTAGTTGCCAAATGTAAATAAGTTGAAAATATCTGCAAGGGTTTTCCATCCTGGCACGTCTGTGATCCAGAGCAATCCAGTTAAGCCACTTCACATCACAGAAAACAAAACAAGGATATTTATACAGCTGTAACTTGTTGCAAAGCAAACTATAGTTAGATGAAAAGACACTGAGGAAAGAAAACATTTGTAAAAAAAATGACATGCAAGGGTGGAACTGTTTGTCATTGTAACTAGAGCTTGCAAAGCTTGTTTAAATTCTGCCCCCTACTCCACCATTATTTATGGTTCAAGCATTAGCTTCTATTAAAAACACATGATCTGAGCAAATTGTGGTATTTGTCCAGCTAATTCAAAGGAGAAG
Organism: Urocolius indicus; assembly: GCA_013401255.1. Classification (NCBI taxonomy): domain Eukaryota; kingdom Metazoa; phylum Chordata; class Aves; order Coliiformes; family Coliidae; genus Urocolius; species Urocolius indicus. The sequence continues at coordinate 28,003 of WBNH01010542.1, read as the reverse complement.
AAGGCTTCCAAGGATTACTGCAATGCTGGAAATCTAAGAATCCCCCAAATCTTCCTATCTTGCTTCATTTAAGTCAAAGAGTGCAAGGAGCAGTTCTTCCTTTTCCAAAGATAGCATTTGTAGTCCCACAGAACAACTCCAGAGACTGTTGGACACAGACTCTTTCTCCTTATATATCTTACTTTTACACTTCAGTACACAAATGCCTAAAGTCTAAGGAAAATATTCACCACCTTAACAATCAAACAATAGGCTTTGAGCTGAATAGCTACTGGCTGTTAAGTGCCATGAGGCAGCCTTAGTTCTTACGTTAATCCTGTAGACCAGGGTCTTACAGTCCTCAAATCCCAGTATCTGGAGTCCTATGATAACAAAACTATTCTAGTTTTGCCCTAATCTAATCCCTATACCAGTCCTCCAGGACATTACTCTCATGTAACCAGTCTGCTGTTCACAGCTGTATAATGCACTGGTTAATCAGTTTGCCATCTGTGCAGATTCGTTTTATTCCTTCCTGTGATACAGCTCAGAGGAATCCAAAGTTAAAAAAAAATGCCCTTGGTCTGCATCTGAGGTTGGCACTCCAACAGTCCTCATCACCCCTCAGGTCTCTGGTGGTGGCCTTTGAATTCCAGCCAGCCAACAGTCAGACATCTGTGAGTTTTGGAGGAGTCTCATCAGAAGCATGCCACATTTCTGTTTAAATGTAATACTGTCTAAATCTGACCTGATTTTGATGAGAGCAGTTCAGTTTATATCAGCAGAACCCAACACTGCAGCTGACACAGTCCTTTTTCCCCACATCCATGCCACAAGCACCCATGCCAGTGCATAGTAATCCACATCAGGGAACTGACCTGAGTAAAACCTCTCTTCCTCACTTCCAAAAATGCTGGATTAGACCTTTTATCAGCCAGTTCCCCAATCTAGTTCACAAGTACAGTGCAATCTAGGGACAAAGAGCTGCACACAGAACTGCTTTTCCAGGGGTAGCTTATATCAACTTTGAGTTCTTGTGGAACAGTATTGTCTGTCACCCCATGCTGTCATGCTCCAGGTTGTCTCAGCAGCTACTCAGAGAAACAAAGAGAAGGAAGACAGAAGATTTTTCCTTGTGGTTCTTCCTTTATCCATCAGCTCCAGATCAGCTCACAGCAGAGCAGGTTACTTCAGGAACAGAGGAAAAAATTGATCTGGAAGCTTCATGTTTGAACAGTAACTTGTGGGCAGGTGTGAATCTTTGCCTCTTTTGGAGGTATTTTAAGCCTTTGTGACACTGCATCGTTTCTCTCTTCTGCTTGAAGTGTGTTGCATCTAACAGCATAGGCTCCAGAGAGTGAGCAACCATAGCTGCAGGGGAAGTGGTTATTTCTTTGAACCAGCAGCCACATGAAAGCTTTGGGACTAACAGTTTCCTCCTACTTTCTCAACACCTTCCCATCTTGGGCTTGACAGTTGCGTGCAGAGAAGCCCAGGTGTGCTATCTGTTCTGGCTGTAAGGTAAGCCAGAACAAAGAGAGAGGACAGATGGGCCATACTTAAAGTGTGGCCAGACGTGGCTATTGTGACTGACTGTCACCCTTAATGACAGCTCTGTATGCAAAGAGTGTCCCTTAAGCCAGAGACACCAGAGGAGCTCTGCCATAGTGCTCACTGGAAAGTGCTCTGACAGCCTGCCAAGAGCTGAGAGCATGGATGAACTGAAATAAACAGCCCAGTTCTACGTGTTCTGCTCACTGCAGAGTGTTTCACCCTTTAAAACTTCACAACTATTCCCTGTGATTTCAGGGGGTTGTTCTCATGGTCTCTGTCAGAGCAACCAGGTGAAGATGGTCTGGAGGGACTAACTATAAATGTAGGGCATTTACTGCTACTGCTGGGTAAGGTTTAGGATGATGCTATATTAAAAACAACCCAAAACTAAACCAAACAACAAACAAACCTGAAAAGCTGACAGCCCTTAACAAAAGGCAACAGCAGCCCTTGAAATGGTTTGAGGGCCAGCTTATCTCTCTTGAAGCAAGTTCCAGCATGGGATTGTTTCCCTCAGACTGATGAGCAGTTTGAAATCTCTTTCTAGGCAAGTTACAGAGATAGATGTAGCCCCATCAGGAAGAGGAAAATGTGTATCATCTTATTCCCCATACATAAGGACATGCAATGGGGTTTTGTCTTGCATAAATCATGTGTAAATGGCCCTAGATCCAGATAAGGGAAGGCTGTCCTCACAGTCATCCTTTCTCTGAGGGACCCTATATAGCAGCAAGGAAGAAAAACTCACAGTGCAGTACTGAGAACAGCAGGCCTAGGCTATAGATTTTTGGGATTCCCTCTCTATTTTTGGTAGCAAACTACAGTCCTGTGAGAAGATCTGACCCAAGGTTCATTTTCCTCCAGAGGTCTTCACCATAACTCAGACAAACGTATAAGAGGAAGGGTCTGAGAGCATTGACACATATGGCTTAGCATGGTGCTTCACAGAATCACAGAATCTTAAGGATTGGAAGGGACCTGGAAAGCTCATCCAGTCCAACCACCTGCCAGAGCAGGACCAGCTAGAGTAGCTCACACAGGAACTCAGCCAGGTGGGTTTTGAATGTCCCCAGAGAAGGAGACTCCACAGCCCATCTGGGCAGCCCCTGCCAGTGCTCCATCAACCTCATAGTGAAGAAATTCTTCCTTGTATTTCTTTGGAACCTCTTATGTTCCAGCTTATATCCATTGTCCCTTGTCCTGTCATTGAACATCATTGAGAAGAGCCTGGCTCCATCCTCCTGACACCCACCCTTTATGCATTTGTAAACAAGAGCGAGGTCACCCCTCAGTCTCCTCTTCTCCAAGCTGCAGAGCCCCAGCCCCCTCAGCCTTTCATCGTAAGGAGGATGCTCCACTCCCTTCAACATCTGTGTGCCCCTGCACTGAACTCTCTCCAGCAGCTCCCTGTCCTTCTGCAACTGAGGTGCCCAGAACTGGACACAATGTTCCAGATGGGGTCTCATGAGGGCAGAGTAGAGCTTCCTCCTAATTCAGCTGCAACTGCTCCAAAGGATCAGAAAGGGAGAAGAGGAGTAGATGGAAACTGGGGACTCGGGAGTCCCTGGGCTCTAACTACTTGTTGTCACCGACACAGCCAAGTAGCTGAATGGCCATTTCCACAGCTGCACTGTTCTGTGCATCGCTATTGCTCACTGCAATGTGCTTTGTATTACTGTACCAGGGAGACAGCCCCTTCCACGAAGCTGTGTAACAAGTGAATTAAATACATTTGTGCTTTAAAAAAAAAAGAAACAGATTACAACATAACATTTCAACAGTTGTGATTAATTGATATTGAAAATAGAGAGCAAAATGAAGCCCTGCTCCATTACTCACCCCTCAGCACTCCTGCTGGGACCATATTCAGAAGGATAATATTTACCCAAGGAAAAATCCAACAACAACAAAATAGCACACAATCAAAAGCCAAACAACCAAACTGTTGTCATGCACACAGTTACCTGGGGCCCTTGTTCAGTCCTGGCATCAAAGGGGTCCCCGACGAGCCTCTTGTTGGCGTACTCCACGCTGCGCCTGACGAACTCGGGGTATATCTGCTCCTCCACAAAGACGCGCGCTGCCGCCGTGCAGCACTGCCCTTGGTTGAAGAACACGCCTTGATGGGCACATTCCACTGCCAAGTCCACTGCAACGTGGCCCAGGAGGGAAAAGGGTTACCACATTTAGTCTTTCAGTGTTTCCAGACTTGGGTTTTTTTGTCTTTTCTCTTTCGAAAGCCTCCATCACAATGCTGACAAGGGCCCACACCCACGGAAGGCAACTCCAAACGGCCTCACATTGCCCCCAAAGCACATCTCTTATTCTTTCCACCCTGCTTCCTGCCTTTGGTCTCAAGGTCTAGTTTGCCATAGCTCCTGATACTTTTTTCCACAAAGACTCGCTGAGGGCAGTAACCAGTTTTTCTTTGCTGTGAAAACTCAGAAGTGGGTTCCTAGATGCCCAGTTTCTTTAGTGGTTGGTTAGAAAGCAGCGTGGCCTTTCTGTCTTTGCAATGCTCCCTATAAACAGATGGCTCAAATACTTCCAGCTTTCAACCTCTGCTGGGCAGGAGCTTGGAGATGATTTTCCTCAAGCCAAATAGGACTTTCCAACCACTTTGGTGGTCACAGGTTACATGTTCCTCCCAGTGTTCTCACTAATGCAACCTAGTCACAGCAGAACATGCAAAACTCCCAGGACAGGGATGAAAGGTGGATTAGATCAAGTCCTAGAAACTCCCCTGTCACTGGAACGCCTGCAGAGGGGCTGCATTTTAGAAAACTGCTTTCCCCACTGCTTGGCTCAGGCTCTGCAATAGTGTCAACTGAAAAGAAAGCACCACAACAGCAGGAATGAAAGATTTCTCTGCAACTGCAGCCATCCCCAGGGAAGGCAACAGAACAGCAGTCTGCTCATTCGCTGTAGGAATGGTCACTGTGCTGGGCAAGAGCTCCAGAGCAGCAGAACTGCATCCTGCTCTTGGACAGGGTTTTCCTCCAGCCTTTGGGGTGGATATGGGGGCAAGCACAAGCCCTGCTATCTGCTAAAGGATGGCAGAGACAGACAAAAAGCACCACACTCCAAATAAACACAGCAGCCAATACTTACAGTCTGCATCTGCACACACAATGCAGGGGTTTTTCCCTCCAAGCTCTAATGTCACCCTTTTGAGATTGCTTTTAGAAGCAGCTTCCTTGATCAGTTTTCCAACCTAGAGCATTGAGACACAAGGACAGACATGAGCCGTTTCCCCTGAAAGTCTTAACTGGGTGTGTCAAGTGTGATGATCACAAGGGTAGAAGAGCCTGGTGGGTGGCTGAAGCAGGTAGAAGTCAGGGATAGCACTCTTGAATGGTTTGGGCTTCCTACTGCTGTGATGCATTGGGTCAAAACCAGCCCCAGAACTGATGTTCAGTTTAGGCAGATCTGAAAGGGTGGGCTGTGTGTGAGAGCTACAGGAACTGTCTCCTGCAGTTATCTGCCACCCAGAGATGCAGAACAAGGCATTTCTCACCCAGTACAAACTCATGAGCAACGCTGGCTATCAGCAAGGCTCCAAGTTTATGGGTTTTACTTTTAAAGCAGGGAATTCAACTCCTTAGAGTAGATCTTGCTGAGGAAATAAAAACTCACCGTTCCTATCTATCACCACTTCCAGACCAGAAAACCATGGAGAGATTTTGACACTGAGGAGAAAGCTACTTTCTTCTGACAGTTTAGGCTGGGCTGCTCCCTGTGCAAGAGTAGCTGAGACATGTTCCTTCTAAGGATGCCAACAGACAAGCTCTGGCCAGCTCTGCTGTGACACTTTCTGCCCAGGAACCTGCTCTAACCATCAGGTGTCATTTATCTGGCCACCTTCTCCTGAAGGGAAGGATTTAATCAATGTCAAACTGAGGTGGCTTTTTCCCCCCTCCCCCCCATGAAAAATTATTTCATACCAAACGTTTTCCCCTGAGTTCTGCCTGACTGTGCCATTTCTTTTTTTACACTGGTAACACTACAACAGGAATTTACCTTTCCATGTAAAAAGCAATGGAATCCAACACAAGCAAGAGCATTAATGAAGCACCAGAACCATTTAGTCATCTGATTTTGTTAGCAACACTATAGGTTAAAGCTCCCTGCTTGGGAGCTTCAGTTGTGAAGTCAGGTTATTTTTTTCAAGTGGGACCTTACAACTGAATTTCCTCAGTTTGTAACTAGTTTTCTTGTGTTTTACATTTGCATGTGGCAATCTCAATTCTGCCTAAAAATACTGTTACCCTGGCATGGAACAGTGAGCAAGGAGAGTGTGGGGCATCTGGAAGACAGTTATAGGTCTGCACTTCTCATGCTTTGCCTTTGTAACCCCATCAAGATTCCTAGCAGCACAATCATCTCCTGTCACTCAGCAGCCTAGTCCTAGAGACAGCAGAAATAAGTGATGCATCACAGGATCTCAAGGGCTGGGAGGTACCTCAAAAGCTCATCCTGTGCAACCCCCCTGCCAGAGCAGGACCACCTAGAGTAGGTCACACAGGAACTCATCCAGGTGGGTTTGGAATGCATCATGCTGCAGATACACATAGCTTCTCAAGAAGCATTACTACAAGCTAACTGTCCAGAGAGGAGTCCATTAATAAACTGAGGGGGAAATTCTTGTGGAGTTTAAGATCAGTATTTTCAGGCTGGCACTGAGCCCAAGCTGGAGATTAACAACTAAGGCAAAATGTATTTTGAATTAGCTTTACTTCCTGGCTCAGAAACAGTAGTATTAGGTTGCAAATACTGCAGAGATGCAGCTGAACTCACAGATGGGTGGAGGGGGAAGAAAACACTTCTAAATTACACATGCATTAGCAAAGGATCTGTCTCCCTCGGTGTGTCCTGTGCACCCATGGATTAGGAAGAGAAGCATCTATAGGGTTTTTTTTTGCCTACAGGCTCCAGCAGCTGAGATTTTTTCCTTCTGCCCCTAATCCATTGGATACTGCTTTTTCATTAAAAACCCAAACAGATCCATGTGGGCTGGATGAACGTGTAAGCCCTCTTGTTTTCATACAGTCAGAATCTCATCTAGGCTAAAAGCTTCTGACCTTGGATTTGGAGAAAAGCACATAACTGAGTAAACTCCTAGATTAGACCAACTATCGAGAGAGTAAAAAGTCATTGTGAGCTTTTACTTGACTGCCTTTGTGTTTGTTCCCATCATCCCTACCCAGAAACGGAGGCTTAACACACCTTCTCCTGTGGGATAAGGGGAGCAGTCAGCATGTATACACAGACGCTAGATGGTAGTGTTGTTAAATGCAGCAGCTGCTCCGCGCTCAGCGAGTTGCCTTTACCGACCGAAAAAAGACCATTCAAGGTAATTTGTCGGCGTTATACATTAGCTCACGCTCTGCAATTATGAGCATAGACTTAAGAAGGGATGAATTTGGCGAATGCTCAAAAAGGATAACGTTACTCCAAGAAATGAAAGCGACTACATTTGCCTCAGCTGCACCCACTGGTAGTCAGCATTTCCCTTTTTTGGACTGTGCCTCTCTTCAGGGGCTGTGTATATATTGAAAGAAAAATATGGAGCAGTAAGTGGAAAAACTTCAGATTTCTAAGCAAGCTTTTGCTTGAGGGTTTTCAGCAGTGATTTCTGGAGGCAAATGTGTTTGTATGCCATAGTTGTGCTCAATTCCATGGGTTAGGCCAAGCCATGTGCTCCTTCCCCAACGTAGGTACAGAAGAAGGCAGCTGTAGGTGTCTGATAGTGCAGAAATCTTTCAAGCAAAGAGCTATTTACAGGAAAAAAAAAAAACCAAATAGAAGGTGTTTTACTGTGCAGGTCTCAAAAGAAGCTCAAATGTTAATCCCATCCACGTCAGCAGAGGAAGCCTTGGGCACAGGGCCATGTTTTTATTGAAGTCCTGTTTCCTCAGAGGTAACTAAAGCTGAAGAAGAATTGTTCAGGGCTCTGACTGACATGTTCCAGTTGCACAGGCTTGCAGGGCAGGACTGGCAGGCAAACATGGCCAGAAGCTCCAGCAGGTCAATGACACTATGTAAAGTCACTGCCAGCCTCTGCTGTAGTGTGCCTTACCTGGTGTCAGAGCATCTTTTACTTACAGTTCTTACAGAAATGTGGCAGTTTGGCAAAACTCAGCTTACAGAGATCTGAGATTATCACAAGCACAAAGACAAATGCCACAGAGTTCTGAGAAAACCTGTCACATGGAATGTGATGATGTTGGTGTTAAACAACTCATTGGCATTTGTTTGGTCCAGTCATACGTGGGTGGCAGTTTTAGAGAGAATGCAAAGAAGAGCACCAGGTGTTCTATGACAAATCCATCACCTACCTTTGTTGATCCAGTAAAGGCAATTTTGTCAATGCTGTGATGGGTAGAAATAGCAGCTCCAGCTGTGGGGCCATAGCCTGGCACAATGTTCACCACACCTGGAGGGAAACCCACCTAAAACAGAGGTTAAATACAGCTCTGTAAAGAAAGATCTTGAGCACTCTGGACCTGATCTGCACTCCTGAGAGCTGCAGTTCAGTTCTCAGGAAGCCTGAATTAGTTGCACTATATTCTTTGCAATTACAAATTGTGAGTTGCAGACAAGGAGCCCATACCAGAGATCTCACGGTTTTCCAGGCTTTCCAGTAACATGGCTGCATGCTACCAGCTGGAGGAGACGTGGGTGAAAGGAACAGCCATCCTTAGGAAATGCCAAGTTTCAGTAAGAATTCTTGGAGGAGTCCCAGTTTCAAGTCAAAAGAAAGTGAGTCTTTTGGCCAAACTTGGCCCCCAGCTACTGCTGTGCAGCTGGAGCCAAGGGGTAACTGAATGAAAGTTTGTTTTGAACAAAGGTTGACATTTGTGGTTCTTCAGGGGCCAGAGGGATTAAGAAGTCAGTAAAACCTCACTAGATGATGGGGCTAATAAAATAGGAATACAAAAGCAGATGGTAACAGACTTATGCCAGTTTCCACCACATTAACAGCCTAGATTAGCCAAGTAGTAATTCTGACCAAAAAAAAAAATACAAACGGCAAAACTTCAGGTGAAATTCTAGTGCAAGAAGTGTGGCACTTACTGGCCTGCTTTTATTACCTGAAACAAGGGTTGAAAGGATTATGGTCTTCTAGGCTAGCCCTCCTTTCACTACTGGCTGCACAAGGCTCTTTCCCCTGCATTATCTAACAGCAGAATTGCAGGATATTAAATGTTCAGTTCATTTCTGGTGGCTTTCTAATAGAAAAATCTCCATCAGTGCAGTAGCTCTTTCCTAATGCAGCAAAAAGAGGAAGTAATTCCTGATGTGGTATCTTGCAAAAAGTTCTCTTCTTCAGCCTTATTCTTCTGCAGGGGAGTTGGACTAGATGATCTCTAAAGGTCCCTTCCAACCCCTACCATTCTATGATTCTATGATTTTTTCTCCCTGTTTTTTTCTTGTCATAAATTGGAAGGGCATTCTGGTTTATATGGATGTGACCATTGTAAAAGGGAGTTTAATAGAGGCTGCATCTTGGCTAATGAGGTTAAGAAACACTGCGTCAAACTGTGCAAATAATGGTGTTTGGAGCTCAGCAGCAAAGCCACAAGGAAGCAAAAAAACCTGGTTCAGGTCACTCTGAGCCAAAATGTTTTGGGTTTCTTTTTTCTATTTTTCAGCAAAAAATGAAAGCCAAACTACTTTGGTTAGCCCCAGATTATCTCATTGAGCCTAACACATAGCGTTGCTTGCCTGTTAACATCTTCTGCTGCCTTCTAAAGGCTAAAAAGAGGAGTTTATTCTTCTGAAAGACTGCAAGGAACTGAGGTGATTTGGGGAGGGGGGGAAGAAAAAAGCATCCTCAAATAAAATTATTCTGCTCTAATTACAGTTCTGCCTTGAAGGACAACTGTGAGAAATGGGCAGCTTAGAATTTCAGCTTAAAAAGTTCATGTCACCAGCATTGAATGGGGGTTTTTAGGGGGGAAAATACAATGTTTGTGTTTAGGGAGCTGCATGTCAGAGAGGAAAAAAAGCAGTGCTGTGGCAGGGCTAACTGGATGTCATGCAAACTACACCCTGTGTAGCTCTTGTGTAATCTTCAGTCAATTCACTGCAGGAAGTACTTGATTGGTGGTATTTTTGCCACAGCTTTTGCTGATGGAGAACCCCCAAGTGTCAATTATTAAGACATCTGTCTATTTTCTCCCAAGAACAGGAAAAACCATGGTTATCATTTGACTGAGTCTAACAAACAGACTGAAAGGCAAAAGTGTATTTACAATGCTTTTAGTTTACCTCACAATTAATCACATATGTAGACAGGGGAAGCTGACATAGTGACCAGTGCTGGAAGGTCCTGTGTACCTCTCACCACCTCTGGATGACAAATAGATCTGAAGGCAACTGAGTTCCTATCTGACAAGCCCTAAACCATCCTTTTGAAGTCCCAACCCATGATCTCCCCTTTATGTCAGCACTGAGTTAGCTTTACAGGCCAGACACAGCTAAATTGTTCTATGAACCACAGAAATGATGAAGAGTTCTTTCCCATGGCACTCTGTCCTGGTTGAATTATCCCACTTAAGGATGGTACATGCCCAACACTGTTGTCTAATCACACTCCTTTTTGTTTCATTGTCTAATAAAACTGAGCTGTAGCTTTTCCCTCATTTGGGAGGCAGGAGGACAAGGCTGTGGAATAAAAGCACCATTTCCTGAGAAAGGAAAAAAATCTGACAGATTTTATGATCTTTGCTACCTGCCAGACAGCCACTGCCAGTCATGAAGGCATTTGTAAGAAAAGACAGAGGTTGTTCTCACTTTCGTCTGTGAGGCTTTAAGGTGTTTAAAACCTTCAAATCTCCACAGACAATTCCAAATGCAGTCTTGTTTATGATGTTAGAGAGCAGCACCTAAACAAGAAGTTCACATTTCCTTACCTCCTTGACCAATGAGCCAATGTACAGCGACGTGAGAGGGGTTTGTTCAGCTGGCTTAATAACCAAAGTGTTTCCACAGCACAGTGCTGGTGCCATCTTCCAAACCAGCATTAGCAATGGGAAGTTCCACTGTAAGAACACAAAGCTGGTCAGATCAGAGCGGCACAGCCACCTACTCACTTCCCTACAGCATTTCCCCCACCTTCACACAGCCCAGGGAGAAAGAAGCAGCTGGGAGGACAGCCACACAGAGAAGTGGCTGCTTATAATCCTGTGTTTGCTTGGACTACTGAGTATAACTTCCTTGATTTCCCCCTGAGATCCCAAACATTGCTGGCAGTCCTCAAGCTCATCACGTCTGTTGGACAAACTTCTGCATGATGTGACCTCATTCTTTACAAGAGTTTGATCATACTTTGGATGGGATTTTGGCTGTTCACAGAACTTGTGTTGGAGGCAGTGTCCAACACACCACTTTTGTCCGGGGTCCTTACATGGGAGAATTACAGGGTGCAACTGCCTGTTTAACAAACCTCACTCTCCTTTGTTAGGTATTGGCTGAGTAGTTAGGAGTTAGACAAGATCATTCAAGTCCAGGTTTGTAACTAGGAAACTGCAGTGGGTTGTTCAGTCACAGAAATCCAGGGGAGGCCTTATACTCCCTTCCAATTGTAAATTGCTCCTTTCCAATTAGTTTTCTTCTTTGGAATGAGGAACCAGTCCACATCAGTTTCCTCTGAGCTAATCTCTTTCATGGTCATGTGTATTTGCAGATCTTGGAGCCTAAGCAAGAAGTGGAAAATCTAGCTCACACTGAATCCCAGAAAGGTCATTTGGCAGCAGAGAGGATTTCTTCATTAAAAATAATTAATGCTGCTTTAGGGAAGGTGGAAGCAGGCCAACAGTAAGGGGACTTCTTGTCAAGACTCAAGCCAAGGGCCTTTAGCTGTCAACAAAGAAGCCAAATATGTCAGGAATCCACAACTTCACACTTACAAATCAATTAGTAGTGTGGCTTTTAAGAGATGAGTTCCACTGTAACTCAGCAGCCCCAAGACAAAGCAGAATTCAGCCTCATGTGCTGTTCTTCAGCTTGCCTCTCGCTCTTTCCCAGACCCATTTTGTTTCAGTGCTCTTCTCCAATGGCCACATCCCATCAATCGCCCATTTGTCTTTTTCTCCTAAGCCTTCTTGAAGGCCTGACTTTGCAGCTTGAGCCATCCATCCACATCTACACTACTTTTCTACACTTCCAGAGCATGACATAACTCCATCAGGAGCTTTCTGCTGAAGCATGGCTGGTGAAAGTAACAATAGAAGGGCTCCAGGGCTGCCTCATGACATCACCTTAGGATAAAGCTCAGTCATATGCTGCAGTTTCTAAGAACTGTGGTTTAAATAGAGTCAAGACTCATGAAAAAAAGAAAGGACTGTTAATTGGCCTAGGGAGACATATGCAGAATAGGGACAGAATCTCTTCAGATCGAGTAAGAATACACAAACCCACAGACTGATGGTGTTAGAGATCAAACTGAGGAAAACATAATGAAGGGGATTTGTTCTAAATAAACCAAAGACAGATGTGGTTTTGTGGACCCCAATCATCCTTTTTACAAACACAGTGTTGAACTTGAGTCAAAATTGGTTTGTTTTGGTTTCTGCTGTATTTATTGCTGATGTAGGGTCAATCTGAAATATTAGAAGTCCCACTGTATCCCCTTATGCCTTCAGAGCATCCGACATATAGGCTTTTAAAGGGATAGTTTCCAAAACATTGCTGAGTGTCAAGGGTGACTGAGTGTGATAGGGAGGTGCCATTTAATTGGTGGGCAGAGTGAGGAACGTGATGTTTTGATCTCAAGTCATAAACTGTAGTTGCTTACAAGCAGTCACATTGCTTGGTCAGCCAGAAAAACTGTGCAGAAGTCATCAAGCCAAATGTCACGACTAGTAAGGACCATCTCCCACTTTGCCTCACCCTGACATTGCTAAAGAGATCATATCACCTTATCACTGCTGAAGGGAAAAACAAAGCTTCACCAATACCTTTGGGAGCTGGTCCAGACCTGGTATTCCCAGGGTCAAGCAAATCTAGTACCCAACATGTTTTACTTTCAGTCTCTCCCACAACCTTATCCCAAAGGTCAAAGTCTTCCATGGATTCTTATTGACTCAAGTATTCAAACTGGGAATCTTGGCACATCACCATTTGCCTCTTGGCTTGTAGGATACCAAATTCAAAGCATTTTACAACCAGACAGGAACAAATTATGTCTCCCATGTCGCTGTAAAGTCTTCCTGTCTGTCTGTTCAAACAGAGCAAATAACACACAGTAATACTGGAGGTATTCCAAGAACTAGCCAGGCTGTCCCCTCAGCAGAGAGTGAGATCTCGAGGAAAAGAAAACTCTGCTGAGTGAGATTTAATCACAGAAAGCTCAGGGAACAGCCAGGAGTTATTAATAATGGATATGATTTAAAACTCAAAACTATGCACTAGCACTAGGCAGCAAAAAGCTAACATGTGTAATGACAAGATGGTTGTCCCAGCAATGCAAGAGTCAGAGAGCTTCTGACTGGTCTCTGGTGACTGGTGTCAGCCTTAGAGAGGAACAAAGCATCTGATTAGGAGATCCACCCTTCCAGTGCAGCGGACTCTGTGTTGCCAAGAGCAATTGGCATGGGGGTAAACCAAGAAACTACATCAGGCAACTGCAATGGGAGTTCACTGCCGAACAGCTGGACATCACTAGGAAGCAAATGGCTGCAGTATAAGATGAGGAATGCATGTGTACTTCTTCCAGCTCTAAGGGAGATGCAGGGCACCATCACTGCTACTTACTGGGGTTATAGCTCCACAGACACCCATTGGCTCATGCCTGGTGAAACAGACAAAATTTTCATCTGCAAGACAAGAATAGAAGCAGAAAAGAGTCAAAATCCTTGCTTCTTCAGAAGGAATCCAAGACAACTGCACACCAACAGGTTGGAGACAGAACTAAAACCATATTAGATAAAGAACTCTGTATCTGTTCATCTTAACTCATGGCTCTGGGACAGGGCAGATGAAGATCTATTCGAGACTAGGTCTTGTGTTAGCTCCAAAGGGGTTCAATTCGTTCTGCAAACTCCCTGTGTTGAAGCAAAGGGGAAGATAACTCCCTACCACACTGAAGAGCAAGCACAAATTTCATTCAGCTTGTGTCTCACTGAAAGAAGCAAAGCACTTGTTCCCCTGAGGGGAAGAGTTTTTAAAGCTGTTTTGTACAGGATCATATTCACTGTAATGGGAATTGCACTTCTGGGAAGAAATCACAAAAAGATGAAACTCTGGGACTAAAGTAATACCATTCATCTTAAAATAAGAGAAAGCAGGAAGGATATTTGCCTTACAAATTCATTCTTGCTGAAGATCTAGTTTCATTGGGAAGGTCTGACACGGGACATGAACGTTTCTCATTATGGTTTTTGGAAGATATCTCAAATCAGGACAAGCTCCACATTACCCTGAACGAGGGTCACAGATCTCAGTTTATATGACTGACATTGCTCCCTTCGCTGCCTGCACAGACTGCACTAGTTCAGCCCATGAGAGCCCTTCCTCTGGTGACTGACTCTTGTCTGCAGTGCCTGTCATTCATACAGCCTCAGCAACCACTCGTGTGCAGGGTCAAAACAGGCTGATTTGGAATATATACCATACAGCTCATCACACCACAGGGACATCCATTATCTTCACTTGTTCTCCCTGTGGCATCTAGAGCAGCACAAGTTCTGCTGCCTTCATACAATTGTCCCTAGAAACTCCTGTCCTTCCACTCATTCCATTCATTTCAGTGATACCTAATGAATGAACTTCCTACAATGTGTGCTCTTTTTTTGTTTTCTCTGAGAATGTATCTGAATTTAAACCCCAAAAGGTTTCCCTGTTACAAAAAAAAGCAACAAAAGAGCCTATCTCTTATTTTCAGAGATCCATCCAGGCATTCCCATTGTTCTCCCATTAGTTTAAATCCTGAAACACACCTGCTTAAAACACATTCTGAGATAGAAAGGAAATACAGGCTATTTTTTGCAGGTTTTCAGAAGCCAGCCTTTCCATGAATCTCCCTCCCATCAACTTTGCCTTCCTCCCATCCTCTCAAGCCTGATCCCATCCCAGCTCTGAAGGAACTTACCCACTGGGATGGTTCTGCCCTGAATTTTATCAGCCCATCCAGCGTAATATCGGAGTGTTTTTATACAGCCTTCCAGGTCAATGAAATAAGCCTGCAGAAAAGGTTTTCCTGTGTCCATTGTTTCCAGGGTCTGGAAAAAAAACAAATTACATACCTTGTCAGACAAATGAAGGGGTTTTACTTAAGAAAAGCTTTTAGAGGAGCTCTTTCTCAACTTTATTTTGCCTTGTGCTGCACTCATGGGGTTTCTTTCTTTCCCTTTATATTTAAGGAATGAGCTTGTTAATATAAATAAGGTAGAAGGGTGACTAGAGCCAATGGTGTGTACAGCAGCTGCTTTGTTCTGTGGTTGCAATGAAAGCACATCTTCTGGAAGCCCTCTGAAGGAGGCTGTGGGTGGGATACAGGGCTATGGTTTGGGGCACTGCTCAGAAACTGGTCAGTGTCACGACTTCACCCTGCCTGACCCTCCAACACAGATATTCTGGATTCCAGATGGTGTCACTGAAATCAGGCAGCCCCATTTTCCTTTTACTTCTGTAAACTTCTAGTTTACAGCCCTAAACCTGACCTCTGAAAAGCCTCTTTTTGTCCACAGGATGACAGAGACCACATTTTTTACAGAGGTTCTGGTAAAGTAATCTTTGGTCCCAGCTCTGTACTGAGACTAAGGCTGAGAGAAGTTGCTCTGTTAAAGCTACACTGATGCTGAGTGGCTCTAAATGAAGTCCAGTCTCAGCCTGTGTCCTTCTCACTGTTCTGGACATTACCTCAGTGAGTGCTTTGTTCTATACTCAGGTCATTAAATGGGATATTGGTGCTAACAGCCAGCACATGCATAAAGGAAGTACTCTCCCTTGGTAGATTGAAACATCTTTGTTTACATATGAAGTCATACCCTGTCATCTTCCACAGATATTAGGGTCCAAACAGTGCTCAAACAGACATTCCCCTTGGAATGACTAGGACTGTTATCCACTCCTAATGTCTGCTAAAACAACTGATTCTTCCAAGTCATGACTGAGCATGCAGCCAAGGCAGCTATGGCTGGTTTTCTAGAGTGAGAACAACACCAGGCAAGCTCTCCCAGATCAGAAAGACAGCAGAAAGATTAAAGTGAGTGTCCTGGTTTAGGGCAAAAGGAAGGTCACCTGAAGACACATCAAAAAGTGAGCAGAAAATGAACAAGGTGTATTCACACAATACTCCTTTTTTTCTCTTTTTGGTTGCTGTGCAGGACTGCCTTCAGACCTGGAGTTTTTGGTTTTGTCCTGCTGCAACTGGAAGCTGTCATGTGTTTGAGAAAGACACCCAGTTGAAAATGGTCATGCATGTACCAGCTCCTAAGAGCACCTGAACATCCTAAGCGCCCTTCCTCTGAAGGTAAGGGGAAGCCAAAGTGCAGCAATGAACTGGTAAATGCTTAGGTCCAAGATCTTAGATGTGGACTGACAGCAGCTCTCAGCTGAGAGATGCTAAGATCTGTGGATGCAATTTGGAAAGATGTCCAGGGCCCATAAAATCTAAACCATGTTTTAACTTGGGTCCTGCTTCCCTTGTTCTGCACCAGAACTCCTCCTTCAGGACAGGATAGAGAATCATTAGTTCTTCAGTGCAGAAGTCCAAGTTAACACAGCTTCACAGCTATAGAGGGATTTTCCTGAGCCAGTATGTTCAGTAGAGAAAGAAGCAGTTTCCACTCACATTTTAAACTTTGGATGACATCTAGCAAGAGAAAGATTCTCTTTCCAGATTCCAGGGGGAAGCACTGTGCAAAGAAGTCAAACTTGCCTTGCATTTTTATAATGAAGAGGGGCAGAGTCACTTGTAATGATTTGGGTTTGTGGGGTTTTTTTTGGTTAGTTGTTTTGGGCTTTTTGTGGTTTTGTGCTGTTGGGTTGGGTTTTAAAGGTAACAACTGGGAGACAGTAAGAAAGAATATGTTTATTGCTTTGAAAAATTAAATATGAATCTCTCTAATAACTTCAAGAACTAGCTAAAGTTTTGGAGAAGTCAAATAAAGAACTAACAGGCTTCTTCTAAGACCTTTAAAAATCATCCTGCAGAATGAGGAAGATAAGCCATGACTCCAACATGGATACTTCTGCCCCTTATAAAGGGAGAGATAAGAAAAACATTAAGCAGATATGGATACAGCAAAACAGAGGGTCAGAGCTGAGTTAGCAGCCAACTGTTGCTGGCTCATCACTGCTTGCTTGCAGTACTTACTGCTAAGATGACTCTGTCTCGTTCAAGAAGATCAGCCAGCTTGTGCAGGAGTTGTCCTCTGCTGAGGGCATCCATCTGTCTCCATGGAGACCCTCTCTGGAATGCTGCCTTTGCTGCTTCCACTGCATTGTCCACATCAGGCTAGAACAGGTACACACACAAACTCTTGGGTGACAAGGAAGGATTTGGACAATGGCACAGAAATGCCATCAGGCTGTTTCCTAGATGATGCTGTGGTGGCCAAAACCAAGTTATCTCAGAAAAATCACTTTCATTTATCTCCTGGATTTGGACTCAAGCCTGCAATAAGTCTTGGGTTTGGCCTGAGCCCATAAACAACCTTGGGCCCAGAGTACCAATAGTGTCTTTCAAAGGTAACTTCATGCAACTCATTTGCTTGTACAATAATCCAGAATCATGTTTCTGCTGATACAGGATTTAAATGACATTGAATGAAGAAACAAGATCCCAATTCTCTTCCCCTTACAGCTTCCCTAAGTGTGGCAGGCCATTGGCTTGGATGAATCATCCTCCTCTGAACAAGCACAGGAAGGAAAGTCCTTCATGAGAAAGATCATGGCTTTATGCAGCAGAACAATCCCAGCTCAGATCCCACCATTCAGTCCCCCTGGAACCCATATCAGTAGCAATTAGCACACTAAAAAAAGCTCCCTTAGATCCTAGATCTTCCAGAACATTTCTACCAGGTTGGAAGGGCTTTGTTGTTCCAGGGCTATGACAAAGCCATTCCACCTACACAGACTTGTGCCACTCTCTTCATCTCCCAGTTGCTTTCCATGCTCTGGAACAACGATTACCTAAGTTACTACTCAGGCAGGCAGTGAATTCCCCTCTCTCCTCACACCATTCCCCCCAACAAGAGAAACTTCAAGTATATGCTCTGGCCACAACATGCCCTGATTTGCTTTCTTCTTCCCACATAGATAGATTTAAAAATAAAAAAGAGAAGCAAAGGGCAACCTTCTGACCCCCTGAAGTCAATGGGAACACTGCCATCAGCATCCATGAGGCCAAGACTGTACCCCAAGCATACATAAAACATACCTCACCCTGGCTTTGGACAGAATCTTGCTCTACGTAATGTCTGGCACAGCCCAGGCCTCACTTCAGCTGATGAAGAATTTGCACCTCACCACAATATGTGGCTCAAGGGGGTGGGAGAGGAGGGAGGGTTTCAGGCCTTGATCATCCCTCATAGCACTTCACCAGTTGCTCTCATTTATTTCTTATCTCAAGTCTTGTCTGGATACAATTATGAAGTAAACATCTGCACTGATCCAACAAGGTCTGGCTGTTCTTCCCTCCAGGGGAAATCTGTGGTGCTCAACCAAGAAAAATGTTATGGGGAGATGTGTTGACTTCTTACAGCAAGAGTTCATGGAGAAAACAGCAAGTCATCATCCACTGAAATGGCACCTTATGCTACATTTGGCTCCTTTTCTTTACAGAAAAGATTACACAGCTTTAAAACAGCCTGACCTACACTGTCAGGAAAAGAAGCCCACCCTTTTGGAAGGGCATGGATGGGGAAACCACTGGAGGTTAAGAATGGCTCCGGTCAAGTGAAGATGCTGGCAAGGCAGAGGTAGGAAGCAGCTGCTGTGCACAGGCAGGCACGTCCTGCCTGAGGCCCCCAGCACCCACAGGCAGAAGGGGCCTTCACAATGGTTTGCTTCACTTGAGCTGATCTGGATTCAAACTGGCACGACACAAGAGCCAGAAGGCACCACCAGCCACTGCATGCTTTAGGTACTCCCCCCATCCTGCCTGCTGGAATGAAAACTCGAGCTGAAAGAAGGCAATGTTTTATGTGACAAAACAGACAAAGAAACATGAGAAGTGTGTCAGGTTTGAACAAGTCTTCCCTTAGCAGCAATTAATTAGCTTCTGTGACCAGGCTGGAAGCACTGATGTGCAGAGCATTGGGTCTACGGTGGCACGGGCCACAACACAGCATGCCCTTGGTACTGAAGGGCTTCCCACCACCCTGTCACCCACAGGAACAGGGACGTGGTGGCTGTGTGAGCAGAGGACTTCAGTGCATGCCCAGACCTTCCCTATCCTCTAAACATGGGAGCATCTGGTTCCTGCTGCAGCTCCTGCGTGTACTAGTTGTCTTCACTCTTGTCTCTTCTCTGACATGCTGGGTATACATAGCAGCTTGGAGACTGCAGCCACAGCAAAGAACAACCAAAGAACCTTTCCCAAAACACCCTCAGGGGTAGCACCATCAAGTGAGATCTTGTGAGCCTGCACAGCCTCAATAGGCCTGAGAGACCAGCAAAAACAAGGAAATTCTTCAGGAAGGCTGAAATGCCATTCTTAATCCATCCTGTTATGACTAGGCATTAAGGGAGTCTGAATGGCATGTTCATTGCAGGCATGTCGCAATAGGTAGGCACAATGCGTGACAGACTCGTACCTGTCAAGGTGCCAGGGACAGGCTGTGGTACACAAAACCACGAAGGAGGGGGTTGGTGCATCCTAGTGCTCAGTTCTGATCTAAACTGATTTACTACTACATAAAAAGCACCACTAAAAGGATATTAAGATTGCAAAGTAAAGCACTGCAGCGTTGGGAAATGCCTGCAAACCTCCATACCCACCTCAGATGTTTGCATTATGATACAACCCCCAGTTACACAATCACATACCATTTTCCCCTGAACAAACCCACACCATTATTTGTTCTGAGCTACCTCTTTCGCCTTCCTCCTCTATTTCAAGTGTTGCTTGTTGCTGCTCCATTTCTACCCTGCTCCTTTTTCCTCTCTGCAGGCTGCAGAGCAGAGACCATCACCCCACTGGCTCTGTGAGTAGGTAGAACACTTGCAAAAAAAAGTCTTGCTCTGCTTCAGGCTCAGTGTGCACAACACTGCTTTGGTTTGGCCAGTAAACAGACACGTCAGGGATGGTGCACACCAGTGGACATCATCTTTCTTCAACTGAGTTACTAACTTCTTAAAAATGCCTCCAAAAAAATCACAGAATCTCAAGGGTTGGAAGGGACCTCGAAAGCTCATCCAGTGCAACCTCCCTGCCAGAGCAGGACCAGCTAGAGTACGTCACACAGGACCTCATCCAGGTGGGGTTTGAATGGCATCTTTGGAAAGGCAGAGGGCATGTGCATGTGACAGTTTCCCAATTAGAGGAGGTTCCCAAGCCTGCTCCCCTGCAAAGAGTCTGCACATTGCATTGCTCTAACTTCTGAGCCCAAGTTCAAAATAGCTACAAAACAGCATCTTAACGGCCCAAAGTGTCTAAAACTACTATTGAGGGCACCAAAAGTCTGCTGTGGTGAATAATATTCCTGCAGCCTCTCACCTCAGCCTGCCACTGCAGTCTGAGGAGGACAGGATGACTGCAGACAAAAACCTTCTCACAGTCCTTCAGAGATCCACATGGGAAAGTGAACTGCTTAGAAATGATCATGACAGATGCTCCACAGCATGGTCTGTGGCAGCCAGCTGAGCTGGGCCTTCCTTTGAGGAAGGAGCATCGTCCTCCTGCCTTAGATGGATGTGAGCAAGCTTCTAGATGAAAGCCTGTCTTCAGATGTTATTGACAGCACCACAGCAATGACAATGGAACAAGTATTTTTGCCTTCAAATGCTAACACCACAACAGGGAGGAAGTTCTGTGGCTGTACATTTGCAGAGAGCCGAAGTCTAATGAAGAAGACTATTCCTTTTCCATTATCAACCTGGCAAACAGTTGGACATCAAGTTATTACTTGGGAGGCACAAAGCCTCCAAACATCCAGTACAAGTATTTGCCATTTTATTCCCACTGCTTTTTTTCCACAGAAGACTTTCCTTTATTCCCCACATATGCCATCAAGGGCAATCCTGTCTTAAATTCTGTCACTGAAGAACAAACAACAAAACCTTTGCTCCTAGTCTCATAAAGCATTGGCCAAGTTTCAGCACCAGACTAAACTGTCATCGCTGAGGTATCAGCTGCCAAATTCCCACCCCTCATGTGCAGCTTAAGGAAAACACACTCTGGACAGCCAGGGAGGGGCAGGTTCAGGGCTCAGGATGCAGAGTCTTGCTCCCAGCCTGCTCTGAAGGCAGAGCCAGCCTTGGCACAGGGCAGCTGACGGCAGAGACAGTACCACAAACTGCCATTCCTGCAGTGGTACTGACCAGCATGACAAAGTATGGTGGCACATGGGCACAAGGCAATGGAAAGCATCACCAAACACATCTCACCACTGCTCTGTAGTAATTCCAACAAAGCAGAGTTACAGACCTAGGAGAGGATGTTCAACCAGGGCAAAGTCTCCAGGGGACTCGGTTTGCCAGAGGACAGTGGGACATAGTCAAGCGTCATGAGTAGCCAAACAGCTGAGATGCTTCTCACCCACAACTCTGCCTTCTGACTAATCCAGATCCAGGTCTAATCCTCACAAAAACTTCACTGAAGAAAAAGAAATTGTTTTTAAAGTGTGATGCAAAGCAGTGAAAGAAGAGGCTTCCAGCACCCAAGGTGCAGCTCACATTCTTGCCTGCAATTACTCTGTGTATTAAGGAAGGAATCAGCCACCTATACTGAACATCCATGGGCAATGGGCTTCCCTGACTGACCCCAAGGAAGAGTTTACAGTGACTCTCCTGCAAGCTAGAAGCCTTTCAGCTAATCAGTTACCCTTGAATTCAGGCAGGGACAAGTCTCAAGGAGGCAAACTGCAAAACTGGCCTTTTGGCTCTGCAGAATAATTTGAACCAAGTCATTAAGAAGCAGGCTTGAAATACTCATGTAATGCTCTGTAACTGCCTGAGGAGACACTTAGCTCAAGGAACAATAACAACATCATGGGTTCTGCCGAGCAAAATACCGTTGCATCAGAGTTAGCTTCAACTCCACTGTTTACGTGCCACTGCAATTAAACATAGTTGTGTCCTACCCAGTCACAATAAGGAAGTTACATGTCTGGTTCTGCCTCAGTCTGTAATTGCCTCATGGAGGCACAGATCCCCTGTGGCAATCTGTCTCAGAGGCTGCTTTAGTGCCATCCAAAAAGAACAGCTACCTTGCATGGTTTGCTTGCAGGCTGGAGACTGATAGTGCCAAGCAAGTTTGCTCCCACCTCTAGAAGGGTCAGGCTCTAGACCCTACACAGTATCATATCAGAAATCATATTGCCCCAACTCAATTAGTATCACTCCTACTAGCAAGGGACATCCAAGGCAGCTACCCAGCTGTAAACCAGGCATTGGGCCTCAAGTGCTGGACAAGCTTAATATCTGAGCAAAAGGCACTTTAGTATGGGCAAAAATCCCTCCCTGCCCATCACTTGCTGCCCACAGTAACGAGCAGCCAAAGCTCTGGCAGAGCAGAGCAGTTGTGAATCACTTTCTTGTGACAGACTGCAAAAAGCCAGCTCTTGGGCCAGCTCATTCCCATAGATCAGGCCAGTTAGCTCATCACAAATGGGCTGTTCTGGCCATCAAATGTCACATCTGATTGTTCCTCCCCTCAGACTGTTACCAAACTCAAGCAATTGTGTTCCAGGCTACTGCACAGCACACCAGGGCCAGGGACTACTACAGAAGTTGAGTGATACTGGTTTAGTTTTAACTGAGAATTACCACCCTGGTGCAGGAGGCCAGAACCCATGATATCAGTTGGAAAAGCAGCACCAGATCTCTAGTAGAAAGTGCATGACTGAGCTTAAATTTCCCTGAGCACTCAGGTTTTGTTGATTGTGTTTAAAAGGTTGAGCTTCAGTTCAGTGTCTCCAATGGGCTACCAAGCAGCTTGAGTATAAGCCACTCCCAACACAAGGCCCAAGTTCTGTCAGGGATGTGCATACACCTCACTGCTATTTTCTCAGGATGGCTGTTTCTTCCAGTCTATAACACGAGAACGATGTTGAATCTCATTCCTCTATTCAGCAGGCAGTTCCTACTAGGGAAAGCAACTCTGCCAAGTTGGACAGGCTTGATCCCACCCACCCTGTGTAATTCTTGAGCTGCACATCTAGTGTCCCAAGCCTCCAGTTCACTCTCTGGCCAGATGTACATTAAAACCCAGCTTTTCCTCTGTGTGCCTCCCTACAAAAGGAGTCCCTTGGAAACAGTCTCTTGCATTGCTTTTCCAATACTACTTACCTTGTCTCCTTCCTCAATGTCACAGATTTTCTCCAGAGTTGAAGGGTTGTAGGTGGGGAACTTCTTTCCACTGGTAGACTCATGCCATTCGTTGTTAATAAATATCTGAAGAGAAAGCAAGGGGAGTGGGATGGAGAGGAGAAAGAAAGAAAAACCCTAAGGTAGACCATGCAAAAAAACCCCACGAGTACTCTCAAAGGTCCTGAGGGTCTTCAATTTCCATTGATGGCAGAATCAAGCATGTTCAGCCTCTCTCCCAGAGAGACTGTTTGTGATACACACAGCATTTATCCAAACTAAAACCTGAGCCAGAGAACAGACAAAAAACTCGTCACACACCCAGTCAGTTTTGAGCAAGAGGAAGACAGAGGAGAGGGCCCACACAGTATAGCACCATCATTTGGCAAGGAGAAACAGACAGTTTTTGAAATACATCTCCATGGGAACAGCCAGCAGACACCAAGAGAAGTGCACATGGTTCAAGCAAAAGGAGCCCCTTGTTACACTCCACAGATGAAATGCCAGCGTACAGTGTTACTTGGTTGTTTGTATCCTGCCCTGGGCTACTTCCATGACTTGCCTTCCACCCTTGCACAGCACTGTCTAAAGGAGACAGTGTCCAAAGGCTCAATTCTACCCCACCATGCCTTGTCACAGGCTAGATCAAGCCTCCCACGTCACTTGGAGTCATCTGTGACAAGATTTAAGTGTTTCAAAACATTGAATTTCCAGAGCAAGAACAAACAGTCCCTGCGTTGCGTAACTGAAAATGCATTAAATACTAGAGTGTTGTTACTCACTGTAAACAGACCATGGATACCTATATACAATTAATTGATTCAACATGCATCTTAACCACACTGTGATCTAACTTGGCAGTGTTGTGTTTTATAAATATCCTTTAAGTAAGATTAGATGAAGTAATCTTTATTAGTAGCCTGTTAGTGGCTGCAAGCTAGTACTTTTATTTGGAAGTTGTCCACATTTGCAATCTTGTTTATGAGTCTCTACACACCACCAGGAGATTAATGTTGCATCCTTTACATTTGGAATTCCCACTGCTTTGGGTCATAGTTTTTCTTTCCTTGGGCTACTTTTGTTTTCCTGAAAGGAGTTTCCCCCTTTGACTATTTCTGCAGGAAACACCTGAGATGGGACTTGCAGAGAAGCTGCACTTTTGGAGCCACCTGTTTCAGACAGGCAGAGAACAAGAAGGTTTTGACAAGTTGTCAAGTGAAGTCACAAGAGGAAAAAAACCAAACCACAATGATAGAAATATTAAGTGACTTAACACCAGTGCTCCCAAGCTACCTCTATTATCCAAGTGCTGCAATTTAACTTTTATACATTTTAACTTAAATGTTCCTTTGTTTCACTAAGGAAAGAGTCACAGGAGCTGTAAAGTTGCAGCATCAGCTCACAGACTAAGGTTTGGGGAAGGATATTGGGTTTTTTTTCCCCTCTCCACATTCAACATTAATTCTATGTGAATGGGCTGGGAAGGGAAAGTAATGTTCCTATAAGAAGTAGTAAAACACAAGAGTGACAGAATCAGGCTGTTTTAAATGTAACATAGATGCTGGCATCATTCTGGGAATCACACCACACAGCCTGAGTCTTTGGTGCCAGGACTCGAAATTGAACAGAACAGCGTGTAAACCCTTCATGCTTCATACCCAGGGTTTGAAACATGGGATTGTGGACAGATCACTTCCATCACACATCCATGACAAGCATTAAGCTGCTCTATAAGTAAGATCTTTGTTGAACATTTTTTTTTCCCCCCTCTCTCCCCCAGACCCGTAACTGGTAGAACTGAGAAAGACTCTGCTAAGCAAAGCGTGCTGTCAGCTGTAAACATCTGGTGAAACTCAGAGCTTGCAGAAAACCCTTCACAGTTTTATGAAAACCTAAACTGCTGCTTGTTATTTTCTTAGATGCACCAGGAGCATCAGATCAAATGCTGAATTCACGCTTTTAATTAACATTGGTTTCCACTTTTAAGAGGCTACCTCGATACCTTCAGCGCGCAGAGTCTCCGGCAAGACTCCAGAGGATAAAAACCGGGTGTATTTAAAACATACATGGCTGCAAGATCAGATCCCTAAGGAGTATTTAAAAGTGTTCACAACAATAAAAGTAACAAAACCCAGAACATTTGGATGTTTTAAGAAGAGCTCTAACGGCCGTGTCCATTTTGGATGCGGGGCGGGGGGGGGGGAGAAAGCGCTGTTTGTGCAGCCTTACGCCATTCTGCAATCAGCAGCTGCAGATCCAATCTGCTGCTAAGAGACAAATTTATCTTACAAAGAAAAAAAGGAGATAAATTCAGGATGCTAAAAGTTAATCTAGTCCAGTGATTACCTCTAATTACTAATCTGTGTCGGTACTTTGGATGCGTAACTCAAATCAACACCTCTCTGGACAAGCTATCGCTGTTTACTCCTTCTCACTGCGAGGGAGGGAACAGCAAGTTCTGCTTTCTTTTCTTTAAGAATAAGAAATGTTAAGAGTAATTAACACTCTCGTTCAGCCCCTCCAGCTCTTTTGGTTCAGTCACATAGTTCAAATTATGGCAGTCAAGGCTGTCTAGCAGCATAACCAGCCAGGACATTTTCCCCCCACTGCGCAAGACAGCGGGTCAGGCTGTTGTGGAACACAAAGCGACTCGGCTATCGCAGAGCTATGGCTGTGTTAGGGAGCAAGGATTCCTGCAGCAGTGCTCAGCTCCACACCAACACCAGCTTCACCTCTGAGTGAGTTATCAAGCTCTTTGATAGTGTCTGAAAGGCTGGGAAGGATTGTTTAATGGTTGTTTAAAGGGAAGACGGATGAAGCCCGCAGAGGTGTGGGTTTGCGTGGGCTTGCTGCCTGGCTCCTCATCCCATGGGGAGGCCATGGAAGAGCCCTGATAGGACAGCAAGCCACCAACAAGATGTGCACAACCCCCACTCCTCTTTGGGAGCTGCAGGGTAGTCCCAGTCCCATCACTGAACCCTTTCACAAGACCTGCACGACTCTGTCCCCTCTCCACACTCCCTGCGTTCAGCAGGATCCGAGCTGACCCCTGGCACTGAACCTCACTCCAAGCAGGGTCCCATCCCACCGCACCAGAGCTTCACACCAGGTCAAGGACAGTCGAACGCAACACGGGCAAACCACTTCCTCAGGGATAAACGCCTTCTCGCCTCTGCCTGCCTTCACCCCATGAAATCCGATTTCACTGAGCACTAACTTGATGCCAAAAGCACTTACTGAGCGTGTTTGTGATAGCTGCTTGGGAAGAGGGCCATCAGGGTGATAGGGAGAGGCACCACAGCCCTCACACCATAGAACCTGCCACTGATCAGCACCAGCGTCTGCCGCACAGCCAGGGAGAGGTGCCTGGGGGCTCCCAGGCCAGGGGCTGGGTGTTTTTTTTTCCCCCCTTAAATAAAAAAAGTTAGCTTCTTGGGTTTTAGGAACTGGGACAACAGCAGCTCCCCTAGAAACGCCACAGCCACCTGCTTGCTCCAGTCACTCAACCACACTCACATCCCTATAAGCCTTCTGACTAAAGCAGCAGGAAGAATTTATTAAGGGGAAAAAAAAAGGAGAGAAAAATCGACAGTGAGGGAGAAAAACCCTTATCCCAAAAAGCTACCACCTCACCATCAGCTGGGCTGCACCAAGCCCCAGACACGCCACAGCCAAACCCGCTGCCCCACATCCCCCCCCCCCGCCCCCCGACAGCTCACCTTGGTGTACTTCACCTCCAGGCTCCGCAGGGGCCGCGGCATCGGCGGCGGCACCTTCCTGTCGGGCTGCCCGTTCTCCACAGCGCCGTTGAGAGCGGCCATGGCCGCGCCGTCGAGCCCGCGCCGCCCTCTGCCGCTGACAGCCCGCCGGGCGCCTTAAGAGCGACGCGCGCCGGCCGCCGCCGCCCGCCCGCATTGGCCGCC
>WBNH01010541.1:16594-30442 GCA_013401255.1 Urocolius indicus | reverse complement strand
CCACTCTGGGATTCTATGATTTAAATCATCTACTTGGAGACAGCAACATGCACAAGCTTGGCTTTCGGAAGGACCTCGTCTGTCAGTAACTGCATGGGGGAATTTTTAGGCTTGCTTATTATCCTCAGATAAACAATGGCAGGGCTTATTAACATCGCTGGCATTTTTCCTTGAAGTGATTGCTCTTTCTTCTTTCCCAACAGCTTTTCTGCAGGAGCTGGTAGAGCGGGATAACTGCAAGTTTGAGGAGTGGTGCAACGAAATGGCCGAGATGCGCAAACAGAGCGTGGCCAGGGGCAAAATCAAACACGAAGAGGTGAAGGAGCTCTACAAAAGGTTACCTGCTGAAGCTGGTCTGTAAGATATTGTGGTTGTATTTTTGTAGTAAACCATTGTTAAGATTAGTTACATGTTGTCACTAACCCACAACTTGCTTGTGTGCTCTCCACACTTTGCTGGAAGGCATTAGCTGTAGCCCTCTCGAAGAGGAAAGTGATGGCTGTCTGTTGTTGCTCTGTGCGTGCTTCAGATTTGCTTTGCTTCTCTTGTGTTTCTGCCTTAACCTATTTTTCTCCTTTTTTGCTCATTCTCATGGCCTCTGGCATCACTAATTCCCTCCTCCTCCTCCTCCTCCTCCTTCCCCATCAGTCAGTCTCCTTTGTGTTGGCATGCACTGTGACTGTTTGCTTCCGTCTGCTGAGCAACTCCTCTCCTTAGCAGTTTGTGGCATCCAGGAGCAGAGTAACTGGCTCAGTCTCAAATTGCCCAATTCGGGAGCTGTTGATCTAAATTAATTACAACAATGCCTGACCTCTGGTAGCAAATGATTTGATTCCTCCCTGCGGTGCTTCAAAGCCCCATGCCTAAACTTCATATTCCAGCTGATGAGTGACTAGGGTTAATCCTTTCCTGCTCCTCCTTGTGTGTTGCCTTAACATGTCTGAGCACGAGGAGTTTTATTCCCTTCCCTTGCTTTTTTCTCCTGTCTCCCTCAAAGCAAGAGCAGAGGCACTTGCTTTGTTTCTCTCCTCTACATGCATCTCCTAAAAACTCCAGGAAATTTGCAGGTAAAGGCTCTAAAATGTGTTTAATCCAGGAGCCTGTCAGATTGTTTGCTGCCTCACTCTTCAGACTTGTTGCTCAATGTTCAGNTTTCCTTGAAGTGATTGCTCTTTCTTCTTTCCCAACAGCTTTTCTGCAGGAGCTGGTAGAGCGGGATAACTGCAAGTTTGAGGAGTGGTGCAACGAAATGGCCGAGATGCGCAAACAGAGCGTGGCCAGGGGCAAAATCAAACACGAAGAGGTGAAGGAGCTCTACAAAAGGTTACCTGCTGAAGCTGGTCTGTAAGATATTGTGGTTGTATTTTTGTAGTAAACCATTGTTAAGATTAGTTACATGTTGTCACTAACCCACAACTTGCTTGTGTGCTCTCCACACTTTGCTGGAAGGCATTAGCTGTAGCCCTCTCGAAGAGGAAAGTGATGGCTGTCTGTTGTTGCTCTGTGCGTGCTTCAGATTTGCTTTGCTTCTCTTGTGTTTCTGCCTTAACCTATTTTTCTCCTTTTTTGCTCATTCTCATGGCCTCTGGCATCACTAATTCCCTCCTCCTCCTCCTCCTCCTCCTTCCCCATCAGTCAGTCTCCTTTGTG
The DNA here is from genome assembly GCA_013401255.1 of Urocolius indicus. NCBI lineage: Eukaryota > Metazoa > Chordata > Aves > Coliiformes > Coliidae > Urocolius > Urocolius indicus. Next base: position 28,792 of record WBNH01010541.1, on the reverse strand, counting down.
TTGGCATGCACTGTGACTGTTTGCTTCCGTCTGCTGAGCAACTCCTCTCCTTAGCAGTTTGTGGCATCCAGGAGCAGAGTAACTGGCTCAGTCTCAAATTGCCCAATTCGGGAGCTGTTGATCTAAATTAATTACAACAATGCCTGACCTCTGGTAGCAAATGATTTGATTCCTCCCTGCGGTGCTTCAAAGCCCCATGCCTAAACTTCATATTCCAGCTGATGAGTGACTAGGGTTAATCCTTTCCTGCTCCTCCTTGTGTGTTGCCTTAACATGTCTGAGCACGAGGAGTTTTATTCCCTTCCCTTGCTTTTTTCTCCTGTCTCCCTCAAAGCAAGAGCAGAGGCACTTGCTTTGTTTCTCTCCTCTACATGCATCTCCTAAAAACTCCAGGAAATTTGCAGGTAAAGGCTCTAAAATGTGTTTAATCCAGGAGCCTGTCAGATTGTTTGCTGCCTCACTCTTCAGACTTGTTGCTCAATGTTCAGAGCAAGCAGTGAGACCAGAGTAGCTGAGCACCAGACTCCTCAGCTCCTGTCCATTTCTGTCTGCCCCTTCAGTTTCTGAAGCCAGGTTTGCAGGTCCCAGCTGCTTAGCTCACAAATGGGAGGGTGTCACAGCTCAACATTGTGAGTCTCTTCAAAGCCTGAAGGGAGTTAAAATGTCATTGTTAAATCCAAGTTATGGTGGAGGTATGAATCTGCTGTGAGTCACTGTTAAAAAAGAGCAGCAAGCACAACTCCAATGTTTTCTCTTCCCCTCAGCAGAAACAGAACAGTTTGCTCTCGGCATTTCTAACACCACAGAGGAATAAAGCTCAAAAAGGTGGTTTTTTTTAGCACATGAAGCTCCTCTGCCCTTGTTTGAAGATGGCAAGAGCTGAAGTGCTGCCCTGAAGGCACTTGCTGTCTGCACAGCCTGGGCACAGCTGAAGGCACTGTTATCCCAGAGCTGCTGCAAGTCCGATCCCGCAGGAGCTGGGGCCTCTCGCTGCAGCTGCGCAGATGCATTTTCTGCCAGCTTTGTTTAGTGTGCCCCAGAAAAGGGAAAGGAAAGGGAAAGAAAAAAAAAAATAAAGGTCCTTTCTGGGGGAGGCAGCTTTCATCCCAAACTGGCAAACCATTTCTGACAGCACTGCAATTCTCTGGAGGTCGGGGCTGTGTGTCTCACATGGCGTTACGTAAGATGAAAACGCTGCTGGTTTGTGCTGCACAGAAGAGGGTTTGAAGGCTGGTTTCACAAGGAGCCAGCACAAGCTGCAGGACAGAGTTGTTTTCCTGTAGCTTCTCTCTTTGTGTGAAGTGTTGAAGGATTTGTGTCCCTTTTGATGAATGGAAGCAGCAGCTACTTTTCTTTCCCCTGGGTTTCATTTCCTCCTGTTTTCCCAGTCATCTGGCAGAACGTGATGATACATCGATACTGGGTGTTGGTATCACGATAGGTGGGTCTCACCCAAAGCTGTTGCACTGCTCCTGCAGCCACTGCCCTGCTCTTGAACTGCCTCTGTGTAAGGTGTTTCTCCTTCATCAAACAAGGGTGAGCCTGCTGCTCTGTCAAAGAAAACCACGCTCGTGCTAAACAATATGAGCAAGTCTCTGCACTGTAAATGTTAAAACAGGCCGATGCTCCTCAGCTGGGCTTGTAAGAGCAGAACAGACACCTGCTGAGGTTTTTGGGTGCTGAATGGATGGTGTGAACACCAACCTCATCTCTTTGCTCTAGTTGCCTTTTATGTTTCAGTTGACCCCTCTGAACTCACTCGGCTGTAGGAAGAGCCTTTAATGCACCTTTGTAACGTCACCATCGTACCTGGTTCTTGATGGACAATAGGGAAACTTTCCTCTTCCCTCAGCTGCATTCTGATAAGCCCTTAAAGATTTAACAGCCTGAAAGCACTCCTGCTTGGATGCATCAAGGAGAGTGTGGGCAGCAGGTTGAGGGAGGTTGTGCTGCCCCTCTGCTCTGCCAGAGCTGCTGAGGCCTCATCTGGAGTCCTGTGGCCAGTTCTGGGCTCCTCAGCTGCAGAGAGACAGGGAACTGCTGCAGAGAGGCCAGTGCAGGGCCACCAAGATGCTGAGGGCCTGGAACATGTGTGTGAGGAGGAAAGGCTGCGGCCCTGGGGCTGTTTAGGCTGGAGGAGACTGAGGGGGGATCTAAATGGTGGGTGTCAGGAGGTTGGGGCAGCACTTGTTTCTCTGGTATCCAGCAACAGCACAAGGGGTGATGGGATGAAGCTGAAACACAAAAAGTTCCATTGAAACATAAGGAGAAACTGTTTGAGTGTTTGAGTGAGGGAGCCCTGGCCCAGGCTGCCCAGGGAGGGTGTGGAGGCTCCTTCCTTGGAGCTCTTCAAGCCCCCCCTGGACACGTTCCTGTGTGACCTGATCTAGGTGGGAGCTGCTTCTGCAGGGGGGTTGGACTGGATGAGCTCTGCAGGTCCCTTCCAGCTCCCACCATTCCATAATTCTGTGACTGGAGTGCTGCACTGTTTCCTTCAACTCAAAATGACCACTTTCTCTGGCACATCTTGGTTTCACACCGCTCTGTCTCCATGGGCTGCGCTGTGGAGGTGCTGGAGTTGGCCAGGAGAAGCTGTATCAGATGTTTGAAAACTTGGACCACAGAGATGTAATCAACAGTGATAGCTGTTAATTTTTAAGAGTACCATTGAATATCAGAGTAATTATAAAATGCCATCTGGTGCCTTGTCTATTAGTGACACGGACGGGCTGTTTCTCTCTGGTTTTTCCCTCCTCCAGGTTCTCCATACGACTTCATCTCCCTGGAATGGCTGCAGAAATGGTTGGATGAGTCTACTCCTCCTAAACCTATAGATAACACAGCTTGCCTGTGCTCACATGGCAAACTCCACCCAGATAAAATATCCCTCATGAAGAGAATATCAGAGTACGTGGCTGACTTCTTCTACAGGAGATACGGAGGAGGGCCCCGGCTGAATGGTAAAGTGTGAGGCTACAAATACCCTCTCCCAAGTCTCATATTCTCATGTCCTGAATGTGTTTTAGGGCCTTGTTCTGATCCCAGCTACCTTTTGTCATCATAACTTCGTTTCTCCATGCAGCTTTTGTTCTGAGCTGTTATTTCCAGGTGAATTTTAATACCCCTTTGTTCCATTATCATTCCAGGGGGTACAATCAGTCTGACTGGTGGGGGGCTGCTTCATACCCAAAAGAGCTGTGCAGGGAAGAATTGCTGAGAAAACAATGCTGCACATAAGTTAAAAAACATCATATTTGGATGGTTTTATGACGTTTGATCCTAGAAAATAACAAAACTTGCACATTCTACCCCCTGGACTCTTGAAAATGAGTTTCCCTGCCTCCAGCACCTGCAGGAACTGCGTGGGCTGTGTTTCATGGAGTGTCTGGATCTGTGCTGCCTCTCCCCTGTTCCAGAGCAGCACAGATGTGCAAGAACCAAGAAAATCACTTGCTGTCTCACCTCTGTTCTGTCCTAAGCTGCCTCATCTGAGGGAAGCACATACCTTTTAGCCTATCTGCTTGTGTCACAGGCATCTGTCGCTCATTTGGATTTGGAAGGGCAGCACAACCCTTCCAGTCTTTGGGCATCCCTTTAATCAAGCCCCAGGCTGAACTTTTCTTTTAGAAAGGAGTTCACTAACTCCCACTGAGACCAAATTAGCTCAGCTCCTAGTAGGAGCTCATAGGGAAGAAACTGCTGTGACGCAGGGGAAAAAAGCTAACAAGCCAGGCTGAGGTTTATTAGTCAACTGGAAGATGGCCTGCAGGGTTTAGGGGGTGTTTTTTGTTGAGTGCAGCTGGGAGGGATGGCTCAGATGCACTGCATTCTCTGACTTACTTCCCTGAATCCCAACCCTCTTGCTCCCAGATGGAAATACATGCCCAGCTGAAGGATTTCAACTCCTCTTGGTCCGGTGTAGCTTTGCAGCAGGGTTGTTCTGTTTTGGTTGTGGGGGTTTTTTTCCCCTTCTGGGTTTAACTGGCAAAGTGGCAGGTAACAGGCTTTTTCCCCTCCTCCTTGCATATGCCTAAGCTGTCATGCCTTTTGTCTCCTGTGGTTGTGACCTGGCTGGAAGCTGCCACTGGGAACTGTTGCTTATTTAAGCTTCAAATTCGGCCTGATCTGGCAGTAACCCCGGGGATCTCCTCATTTACATGTCAGATCTGAGGCTGGAGGCAGGAATAGTTGGTTGTGCGCCACTCTGAGCAAGTAAACTGTGTTTCTTTCTGCTCCCCCCCGCCAACCCCTGCAGTGAAAGCACTTTGCAAGGAGTGTGTGGTAGAAAGGTGTCGAATCCTGCGCCTGAAGAACCAGTTAAACGAAGACTACAAAACAGTTACCAACTTGCTGAAGATAACAGTCAAGGGGTAGGTTGTCAGGGCTTAAAGGGCTTTTTTTTATTCCTCAAGATGTTCCTGTTTGGGGTTCTGAAGGAGAAGGGAGTTGCCATTCATGGGTCTTGTTGCTGTTCTCTTGCAGGAGCGATGGGTTTTGGGTTGGGAAAGCGTCTTTGAGGAGCTGGCGTCAGCTGGCTCTGGAGCAACTCAATGAGCAAGATGAAGACACAGAGCACAGCAATGGAAAAATGAATGGGAATGCACAAAACAAAGGTAGTTGTGTTTGTTTGTGGAGACTTAACCAGGCTCTGACTGATCCCTCTTCACAAAAGGCAACGTCAGGTGTTCCTGGAGCTGTTTTGTTTCCGTTGTATGAATAGGGAGGAAAAGGATAATAAATAAAAAGCTGCTTCATTTAAGGAGCTTTTTTTATTTGATAAGCTTCAAAACTGCTAGGTGATCTTCATAGTGGGAGATGATGAGGTAAAATTACAGCCCCAGACACATGATCTTTTCATCTGCTTTTATCTGAATGAAAGAGCACAGGGGAGGAAGAAACAGGAAAATTACCTGGGGGAAGGGATGGAGATGTTTATTGTGAAGACACATGGATGAAAACACAGGCAGGGGCAAAAAAAATCCTGTATTCAGTTCTCTTCCTTGCCCTTATTGTGAGTCTGTGGGAATAGATGGGGGTTTGATTTGCCTTCTGCTCTTTAAACCTTTGGAAACCAGCTGTTCTGTGGAGCTTTTTGTTTAGGAGCTGAGGGCAAGAAGCTTGTTTGAATGAAAATGATGGGCTAATGGCATTGATCTTGGGCTTGAAGGCTCTGAGACCAGCACAGCCTTGCTGGAAAGGCCTGTAAACTGGCCCAGCTGGGGGAGCATCCCTGGAGAGAAGGGCTGAGCTACCGATTGCAACCCCCAGTAGTACATTTGAATTACTCACAAGCCAACTTGCTCATTAGGCTGATCGTTAGAGATGCTTTACTGACACATCATTGTGGTTCTGAGGCTCCCATTTGCTGGCCAAGGGCTTCTGTCTGTGGAGCTGAGCTTCTTAACTAGAAATTATAGATGAAGGTGGGGCTTGTCAGACCCCTGGCAGGCTCCCCTTCAGTTTGTCAGGCAGCATCTGGTTTAGATCAGTAGCCTCGAGGCAAAGAGTGGACTAATATTTGCCCAAGAAGGTTTCTGCCTCCTGAGCTCTTACCTACACTTGTGTTTAGGTTAAATTCCGAGATCTTTGGGAGCACTTGGACCCCTGGGGTGTTTCAGCCTGAACAAATGCATCCTTTGTAAGCTCACAAAGGACCAGCTTGTGCTCCACACACTTCAAAGCACTCCTGCATGGCCTGTGGCCTGTAATCCTGCCTGCCCAGAGGCCAGGATATGGGAGAATAACAGATTTCCTTCCAAAGCCCCCACCTTGGGTTAAAGGTTTCACCCCAGTTTGGAAGGCAGCCCTGCTCCTTTTCCCCACTAAGATTGTTTTACCTTTCATTGGGAGGGAAACTGTGCAATCTTTCTCTTTTTGTTTTAATTAGATGAACCAAATGAAGAGAAGAGAGAGGAGGAAGAGGAGTTAAATTTTAATGAAGACATCGTCTGCCCACATGGTAAGTCTCTGTGGGGGATGGAGCTGAATATATCTGTTGTTATCCACTGCTGGAGACATTAACCTTGGAGCCTTTGCTCAGTCTGCCCTTACTGAGGTAATCCACTTCATTTCTCATGTGCCTGGTGTTTCTCGACATTCAAACTTGGAGCTTTTCTTTGCCAGTGCTGTCACGTGGTGGTGCAGACTCTGAGGAAGCACAGAGAGGTTTGGATGCTGTGGGATGTGTTGGGCTGCAGAAGGGAGCACCTCCACCTCCTCCTCCTCCTCTCCTCCCTAAGGAGCCAGGGCAGAACCTGGCATCTGCAGCCACGTTAGAAGCTCTGAAACTATTAGAAGAACAATTAGGTGGTGTAACTCAGACAAGGTGGGAGCTGAGAAGGATGTGTTTGTTCTCCTGGTTTATGTGAAAACTGGAGCACATACCTAATAACTGTAGGGACATGGTTTTATCTGCAGGCAGCCAGGGCCACTGAGGATACTGATTTACCAACCTATTTACACAAGGCTTTGACCCCAAGTTGGTTGTTTTGCTCAGTGATGGTTCATTAACTGCAATCTTGGCTATTAGGAAGAACTGTTTCCCTGTGAGAGGGGTGTCAGCCCCTGTGCCAGGCTGCCCAGGGAGCTGGGGCAGTGCCCAGCCCTGGAGGAATCCCAAAGCCGTGGAGTTGAGATGCTGAGGGCTGTGGGTCAGTGCTGGGCTGAGCAGGGTAAGGGGAGGGCTGGGACTGCAGCAGCTTCAAGGGCTTTTCNGCACCTCCACCTCCTCCTCCTCCTCTCCTCCCTAAGGAGCCAGGGCAGAACCTGGCATCTGCAGCCACGTTAGAAGCTCTGAAACTATTAGAAGAACAATTAGGTGGTGTAACTCAGACAAGTTGGGAGCTGAGAAGGATGTGTTTGTTCTCCTGGTTTATGTGAAAACTGGAGCACATACCTAATAACTGTAGGGACATGGTTTTATCTGCAGGCAGCCAGGGCCACTGAGGATACTGATTTACCAACCTATTTACACAAGGCTTTGACCCCAAGTTGGTTGTTTTGCTCAGTGATGGTTCATTAACTGCAATCTTGGCTATTAGGAAGAACTGTTTCCCTGTGAGAGGGGTGTCAGCCCCTGTGCCAGGCTGCCCAGGGAGCTGGGGCAGTGCCCAGCCCTGGAGGAATCCCAAAGCCGTGGAGTTGAGATGCTGAGGGCTGTGGGTCAGTGCTGGGCTGAGCAGGGTAAGGGGAGGGCTGGGACTGCAGCAGCTTCAAGGGCTTTTCCAACCAAAATGATCCTGTGATCCTTGGCTATGCTGCTGTTTAAATCCTCCCTGGTTTTAGCTTGGATGTCACTCTCACACTTAGCTCTGTTCTGGTAAACTCCTCTTTGAAGGCATCAGTTTCCCTCCCAGGGGTGCTCCATCTCGTTCCTAACAAGAAGGAAACAATGCCATCAATTAGCAGCACACCTCCTGCCATCCAGGCTGATCACAGATGTGGAGTAATGGCTTGATAAAGCCTCATTTTGAGGCTGAAGTGTTTAAGCACTTTGTCCCCTAGTCAGCTGCTTCTCAGAGCATTTAATGCTGTGTTTCCCATTGCCTGGAGGCTGCTGCTGTTAAATAAAAGCCTGCAGCAGTGGTGGTGAAATATTTAATACAGCCAGACCTGATAAAAATAGGCCAATGGGCCTCTGAGTACGTTCTGCTGGTAAATGGCTGCTTGATCTGTGACTTTGGGTCATATCACAATAAATAAGAGCAGCTATGGAGGCTGCTGGCAGGTCAGGTGTCATCTTCTGGAGCCAAGCTCCGACTCCTCAGGGCAAAAAAACCTTCCCCACCTTTCAAATGTCCCTCTGGAGTGGATCAGCAAATGTGCAGTCTGGGTCCTACAGCTTTCACTTCGCTTGTAGAGGAAGTTGCTGCCTTCATGGTAGGCTCTGGAAGAGCCAGGCTTTTATTTCCTGAGGTCTGGCTGCTCTCCAGAAATGCCATCCACCCTTAAGAACTCCCTTTTCATCTTTGCTGCAGTTTGCTTTTTTACTGCCTTTGACCTCAGCAACTAATTTCTTCCAGAGACCAAGTGAAAATGTCTTTGATAACCGTGCCCAAAACGTTTCCCTGGGCAGTGGGGAGCAGGAAGCAGGGTCAGCAGCAGTTAGGCTCATCATCTTCCAGATGGCAAAGCACTTGTTCCCTGCACACCCAGATCCCATTTCTTTTCCACCTTCAATCTGTTTCCATTCATCATGTGCTGTCGAGGCATTTATTTGTCCATGCTCTTTTTCCTTTCTCTTTTCCTCCCATCCTTGCTGGCTCTGGAAAGCAGCCTCCTCCTGCCTCCTGCTATGGTAAAGCTGAGCTGAAGCAGCAGTGGCCAAGTGCTGCAGTGAAGCAGCCCAACCCGACCTTTGTTTATTAGAGGAAGAGCAGGAGGGGAGTGTTGCTATTTTTTCCCCTTTGGGGCTGGCAGAAATCCAGGCTTGGCTGGAGAGAGGAAAGCTGCTGGGGCTGTGGGCCTGAGGAGCTGCTTGTAATGTTAAAGAGCTGCCGGAGGGTGGGGAGGAAGGAGCCTTGCTGCCTGGCTTTCTTCAGCTCTTCAGGCAACAGAAATGCAGATTCTAAGGTGTGGTGCCCTTTGCTCAGCATCCCTCAGCCTCCACACTTCCCAGCTGCTGGTTTGCTTCCCTTTTGCTGGTGAAATCCACGTGGAGGTGTGAATATTGCCACGGCACATTGAAATCCAGCGTGTCTCTTGCTGCTGCAGTGGCTGTTCTTATTTCATACAATCATAGAATCATTTGGGTTGTTAAAGCCCTTGAAGCTCCTGAGGCCTCAGCCCTCCCCNCCCCTCCCCAGCACCTTTGTGCTCTGGTCCCTTCCCCAGCTCTGTGCCCGGCTCTGGCCACGCTGCAGCCCCTCAGTGTCCCTGTGGCAGTGAGTGAGGGGCCCAGCACTGACACAGCCCTGGAGCTGCAGCCTCCCCAGGGCTCAGACTGGTCAGGGCCCTCTGCAGCCCCTTCCTGCCCTCAAGCACATCCACGTCCCACCCAACTTGGTGTCATCTGCCAACTGATGGAAGGTGCATTTCTCATTTAGTGCAGTAAGGCTTTGAGTTCCTTGTTTTTCTCTCCAGGGGAGATGGGGCTGTGTTTTCCCCTTGGTGACCATCAGCCAGGCAAGAGGTCACTGGCCCAGCCCCCAGGCCCCTCAGCCCTAAGGTCCCCCAGCTTGCTTAAGCCACACTTCACTCACAGTGCCTGCTGTCACACTGATGGTGTCCAGACTCCCCTCTGCTCCACTGTCACTAAAATGACAAATGCCTCACATTAAATCATTTTGGGGTGGGTTTCATTGAGCTTCTTGAGCATCAGGATCAATAACAGAGCAGGAAAGTTGTTGGGGGGATAGCTGGTAAATCTTCCTTTGTGTCTTTACACCCTAGAGCAGATCTAGGATGCAGAATCTGTCCTTTCCAGGTTTTGAGGTGCTTGGGTAGAACACATGAAGCCATCTGAGGTGACACAGTGACAATCTGGTTTGTCAAGGATGTGGAAAGCACCTGGCTCCTGTTCCATGGGGCAGGGGGTTAGTCTGCAGCTTGGCAAATGGAGTTGCCATGGGTAGCCAAGACCAGAAACCAAGTAGCCCTGTGCCCTCTGAGACACGCTCCTGCTTTTCTGAGCAGCTCTTCACCACCACTTGTGTCTGCTGAGCTGCTTGAGTTCGTGAGCTTGGGAAGCAGAAAGCCATTTGCATGAGTTGAAGCCACACAGTGTTGTTCATCCTGTCTAAACAAGGAGTTGAAGGTGACTTTGTGTATGAGTTGTCCTTTTCTGGTGCTGTGCTGACATGGTGGTGGCTGATAAGCACATGGATATCTTCCCCCCCCCCCACGTTTATACCCTGTAATCTCTTCAAATCTAGTTTGAGCTGCCAAACGTGGCTTGAGCACATCAAGAGCAAAGCTCTTCTTCTCTCTGCAGGTGACCTGTGCATATCCGAGAACGAACGCAGGGTGGTTTCCAAGGAAGCCTGGGAGAAGCTCAAGCAATACTTTCCAAAGGCTCCTGAATTCCCAAACAACAAAGAATGCTGTTCCCAGTGCAAGGTAGTTGAAGGCCAGGTGACATTACCCCTTTGCTTGACTGTAAATACACCACTGTGTGTCTAGTTTCCTTTCTAACGTGACGACGTGGTGCAGGGAGGGAAAGTCTCGTCACCTTTGAGCAGCAGCTGGGGACTGAAGCTGTGCCCTAATCAACTGTTTCCTGCAGATTTTGGAGCGTGAAGGGGAGGAAAATGAAGCTCTGCATAAGATGATGGCCAGTGAGCAGAAGACTTCCCTCCAGAACCTGTTTCATGACAAATGCAGACCTTGCCTGGGCAGCTGGCCTCAGGTAAGGGCAGGAGGGGGACCAGGGGAAGGCAGCAGGGCTTGAGGGGGAAGCTTTTTAATGGCTTTTATCCCTCTCCTTAAGAAACTTGATTTCATCTCTTAGAGAGACTCCTTGATAATCATTCCCTTGGGCCCAGTGAGACTGTGCCTGTGCTGGGAAGCCGTGCCAAGGGAGCTTACACGAGTGGTGTGCTGAGGTGTGATTTCCCCTGCTTAAGCTGTGCTGGCACAAAGCCCTGCCAAAGATACACGAGAGTGGCTGTTGTGCCAACATAGCTGGCACTGGCCCTGAGTCAGCTAGATAAGCAGTGACAACATTGCTGCTGTGGTTCTGCCTGTCCCTAGAGTCATTGAATCATATAGAAGCCCAGCATGGTGGGGGCTGGAAGGGCCCTACAGAGCTCCTCCAGCCCCAGCCCCTGCTACAGCAGCTTCCCCTGGCTCAGGGGGCACAGGAACGTGTCCAGATGGGGGTGGAAACCTCCTGAGAAGGAGCCTCCACACCCTCCCTGCACAGCCTGGGCCAGGGCTCCCTCACCTCAGCACCAAAGGACTTTCTCCTCCTGTTTCAGTGCAATTTGTTGTGTTCCAGCTTCTGTCCATCACCCCTTGTCCTGGCACAGGGCACCACAGAAAAGAATTGTCACTCCATCCTCCTGACACCCACCCTTCAGCTATTGATCAGTGTTGATGAGGTCCACCCTCAGTCTAGAAGTGCTGAAATGATGTGGCTGTGGCTTCCCACTGCTCTCCATCTGCTTTCCATTGTGAGATGGACAAAACTCACCCATGATCCAGCATCTCCTACATCCCTAGAGCTCAGGGGGAGCATCCCTAACTGCTGAAGCCCTGCAAGTAGGAGCAACGGGTGTGCGAGAGCCATCATACCAGCTCCTCCCTGGCACAACAGGGCTTTCCAGGGCCTTTGAGGCCACTCAGAAGAATGACCCAAGCTGTTGGCTCCAGGCCTTGGCTCCTGGATGTCTCACAATGCTGATTAATGATTGACTCTGAGCTCCTGCCAAGCTGCTTTGGCAGGTGTCTGCCTCAGTTGCTCCTACATGGGAGGGCAGCTCGCTGCTCCTGGGAGCCTTCTCCAGCCATGAAGAAGTACTGAGCTCGAAATACAGATCCAGATCTCAGAACTAGGGAACCCCAAAAATGAGAGAAGTTGTGTGCTGGAGAGCTGCCAGGTTCTACTGGCAGGATTGTAAGGGCAGTGTCTGGTTGGATCTGCATTTGTGGCTGGAGTACATGGCCGTGGGTCAGCTCCAAACGTGAGGGTCTCTCCAGGAAGGGAGGTTACATCCTCCACTGTCTTTGAATTTCCCAAGGAAGCATGATAAAAAGCATCTCACCCTTGAACTTTCTGAGTTCTCCTGATCCAAAGCAAGTTGAGGTTCAGAGGAGAAAATAAGCAGAGGGGGTTAACCTAGAGGAGATGAAAAGAGATTAAAAACCAATACCCGTGTGTTCATCAAGTGTGATGGATTTTCTTGCAGAAAGACAGAGTGAGCCCTTAAATCTGCCTTAGGGAGGGAGGTGAGAGTGGGTGAGCTTTTTGTCACTCAGCTCTTGGAACCTCAGTGGTTTTGAACCATCCCATGGCAAATCACTCAGGGCAGGAAAACAACAATCCCTCCTAAATCCACTACACATGTATAGGGGTCAAGCCCATGCTGCTGCCAAAAGGAGCAACTTGTGGGTTTGGAAAGGATGAAGCAAATGAGGCAGGTTGGGGTGGTCTCATCCTGAGGGGGTGCAGAGGTGCATCTGCCTTCAGCCCTGGCTTACCAGAGACAGCACAGTACTGGCGAGTCTGAGCTACTCCAGCGGGGGGGGGGGGGGGGGAAG
>WBNH01010540.1:1521-13949 GCA_013401255.1 Urocolius indicus | reverse complement strand
TCCAGCAGTTTGACCTCCAGCCTTCTGCTCCATGTGTTAAGTGCTGATTCACCCTCCAAGTCACTCAGAATTGTGCTCCACTTTACCTCAGGCAGAGCATGTTGTGCCACAGCAGTGGGACAGCTCAAGCAAAGCAGCTCAACTGATCCAATACCTGGCTGTGGTTTGACTGGACTTTTTTGGACAACAGTAAAAGGCATTTTAGCAACCTCAGGTGGAAACTGTATGAAGAGTTGAGCACATTTCTCTCCCACCAGTCAGGTAAGTCCCACTTACTACCCTCATAAAGCATTTATTTGCAGGGCTGCCATTATTAGGCTGATTCATGCACAAGGATAATGCCAAACAGCTTCCAAGAGCTTGAAGGCTGCTGCATGTCAAGTACATTTAGCCCTGGCGTGCTTCAAACAGCTGGTTCTCACACAATTGTCTCACAGCCTTCACTCCCACGTGCTCACAACCCAGCAAGAAGCTGACACACCACACACTTGAGGTTGTGACTGTGGGACAGACACATCTGCCATGCCAAGGTGACAGGCAGCAGAGTGACAGAGCAGTGAGGGCTCTGCAGTGTCCTGCTGCTCTGGAGGAACCCACAGCACTGCTTAACAACCAGGATTTCCAGTCACACTTGTGCTGCTAAAGCAGCCTGAACTGAGAAGTCAGCTGCCCAAACAAGAGAAGGAAGAGGGAAGGTTTCCATTCTCCTCCAGCTATGGATACAGCTGCTCATCAGTAGCAAACTCCTCCTTTACATGCCCAAACTCAAAGCTTCTGTAATCTGGAGCTGTCATTAAGAATGAGGATTTCAGCTTACACCAGTCATGGGCAAATGTGCCAAAGGGAAACCAACGTCTACAAGTCACTCTGGTGACTAAGAGCCAGGGACTCAGTGCTGTGCAGACATCCTGTATTTCATGGATTCATGTTTGCCCTGCAAGATGCTGCTGCTGCTCTTACCCAGATCCCCCAGATAAACCAGACATCTGTGACATGCCATCTGTGCCCACTCCATCTCCTTCTCTGATGCAGACACTGGTTTCTTGCAGCCTACATGAGAAAGAAGAAGTCAGATCCTTCAGTGGGGAAAGGAACACGAGCAGCCCACACCTCTGCATGAGGCACCCAGCACCCACTGCATGAAAAACACAGATCCCATGGCCAAACCACACTCTTGGTTGTCATCTGGGGCATCTTCTGAACCAATGCTGGGCTGCTCTTGTCCAAATGTGGAAAGGAAGTGTAAGAAACACATGTAAACACTGATGTTCACCCATTTCCCCTTCAGCTCCCTGCTGATGGGGGACAGCATCACTGCCACTCACTGAGGTGACTGTCACTCAGGCTTTGTCTAGGAGGTGTGCCAGGAGTGGCTCCACTTGCATTCAGATGAGAGGATAGAAGCCAGTTCCTTGTCTGTAAAGCTACATGATGGCATTAACATGCCACTGAGCACAAGAGGGCTTGGGACAGGCTGATTTTGTCAGTGTGGCTTTGGGTAGGAGCCAGCACAAAGCCCTGGAAGGCAGAACAAAGCCTGAGCACACTTGTACCTGGCAGTGGCATACAATGTGAGGCACCTTCCCTGACAATAAAGATGGAAACAAACTCACTGTCTCCAGACTGAGAACTAGATTTAGGACTGGTCAAGCCAAAAAAGGGAGGAAGGGAAGGAAAGCAAAGGAAAACCAGGACAGCAAATCTGTGTTTGTAGGCAAAGCAGCTGCAGTCAGTTAGGAAGAACTGCCCACAGACAGAACTGCCTTTGTATGCAAAGGGTAACAAAGCTGGTGTCAGGGCTGGAAGGAATGTGCTGTGAGGACTATGTGTAGTGTGGAGAAAAGGAGGCTAAGGAGTGACTTCATGGCATTGATCCCTACAGCTTCCTGAGGAAGGGATGAGGAGAGGGAGGTGCTGAGCTCCTCTCCCTGGGATCCAGAGATAGGACACAGGGAAACAGTTCAAAGCTGCATCAGGGGAGGTTCAGGCTGGTCATCAGGAAGCGTTTCTTTACTCAGAGTGGTCAAACCCTGGAATAGGCTTTTTGGAGAGGTGGCTGCTGCCTCACTCCTGTCAGTGGTTAAAAGGCATTTGGACAATGCCCTTGAACTTTTGGACAGCCCTGGGCTGGTGATGCAGCTGGTTCAGATGATCCCTGTAGGTCCCTTCCAACTGAAGCATGCTGTTCTGTGCTGAACTGACTGAAACAAAAGGCAGCAGAAAGTGTCAAAAGCAACAGGGGAAGGCTGGAGCCAGCCGATCAGAACTAACTGAAGCCATCAAACATGACTCAGTTCCTGGGAGGGGCTGCTGCTGGCAAGACTGTTGCTCCTCATCTGCCCAGCAGCACCTTCTCCTGGCCCCTGGCTGCAGTACAGCCAGAGACCAGGAGCCAAAGGCCACTGCACTCACATCTCCTGTGCAGGGAGCAGCTACTGCCATGCCACAGGACACACCAGGGTCATGAACACAGCCTGACTTCAGGCCTCCTGTTGCCAAAGACTTTCACTTTCTGGAGGAGAAAATTCCCCCAAGTAGGAATCCCAGAGGAGGATTTTTAAGCCTCACTCTGAGCTGGTTCCCTCTTGGCTCAGTTTCAAAGAGAAGTGAAATCTGGAGGCTTAATTGACCAGGGAGAAATGGTTCCCACTTATTAACAGGCACTGTGGGAGCTGTATTACACAAACACATCCCCCCAAAGCTGTGTCCATGCATGCTACTGCACCCATCCTCCCACTCTTTTGCTTTGGATCCTCTTGCTCCCATCTGTATCACCACTGAGTGGTGTGCACCCTGATTTGAGGTTCACAAGGGGTTCCTGTGCACTCATCTTCTCTCTGGATAGACACAGTGACACCACTTACCCACTTACACACTCCTCTGCTGGATCCTTTTAAACTGAAGAGCCTAAACACATCCAGAGCTTGAAAAAGAGGAGCTTATCAAATGCAATCAGGCACCACAGGGTATGAACCCATCCAGAATGAGCATTTCCAGCCTTTATGAATTCTGCAGCACTCAGATCTGCTTCTCAAAGCAGCAGTTGCCAGAGACATCTGTCTTTTAGACCCACATCTCAAAGCTGCTCCCAACACAAGCATCTCCCAGAATTAAGATCAGGACACCAGTAACCAAAAGATTCTACTGCCACAGCCATGCCAACTCCTCTGAGCTGCCATCCTCCCCCCTGCCAGCTTTAAGCATGTCCATTCAACCCCTGCTAACAGCTTCCAAAACACACTGAGGCACCATTTCTCACCTGGACCCACCCAAACAGAAACAGTTCAGGCCACTGAGCAAGAGCAAAAGTGAATTGTCACAAGGAGATGGAAGATGTGAACACAGATGGAGTCTCTCTCTCATTCTTCCTCCCCTAAAAGGAGGGGAGACACCTCACCTTACCCCAAATCTCAGGGCATGCCCCTGAGACAGCTCACAGACCTCCCTGTGATACAGGAGCTTCCTCACATTCTCACCTCAACATTCAGCAGCAGTTTCAAAGCTACTCAAGCCCTCAGCCAGGAAGCACATGAAGGGAGCTCAGGTAGAAGGAGCCCCAACAGGAGGAACAGTATCTTACATCTAGTGAACAGGATGTCCTGATTGAAATCTG
Organism: Urocolius indicus; assembly: GCA_013401255.1. Classification (NCBI taxonomy): domain Eukaryota; kingdom Metazoa; phylum Chordata; class Aves; order Coliiformes; family Coliidae; genus Urocolius; species Urocolius indicus. Next base: position 10,336 of record WBNH01010540.1, on the reverse strand, counting down.
TTGATTTGAAGAAGCTGCTTCCCCAGTGACCCCTCTGTCTGCTTTAATTAAGCTTTTAAACCACACATTCTGTACAGACAGAAGTGCTCTTCAACTACCCACAGCAATCTGCCACCAACAACTCAACACAGACTTGTAACAACAGCATTTTCTCCCTGTTAGAAACCCTTCTTTCTTCCCTGATCATAGAGTGGTGGGTGTGGGAAGGGATCTGTGGGGATCATCCAGCCCCAGCTCCTGCTAAAGCAGCTTCCCCTGGCTCAGGGGGCACAGGAACGTGTCCAGGTGGGGTTGGAAACCTCCTGAGAAGGAGCCTCCACACACACAGCCCTGGTTTGGAGGCTTTGCCCTGGCAGAAGCTGCTCTGCACAGCAAAAGGGGCACAATCCCACTGCCAGGTACTTTGTCAGGGTTCAAAGGGCTCCATGCTACAGTTGGTCTTGGTAGGAGAGGCCTGAGCTGATGGGTAAANTGGGCAGCCTGGGCCAGGGCTCCCTCAGCTCAGCACCAAAGCACTTTCTCCTCCTGTGCCAGGGGAACACAGAAGCCCAGAATGGTGGGGGATGGAAGGAACCTCCAGCTCTAAAGCTGCTTCCTCATGGTCAGGGGGCACAGGAATGAGTCCAAGTGGGTTTGGGAACCTCCTAAAGAATCTCCTTGGGCAGCCTGGGCCAGGGCTCCCTCAGCTCAGCACCAAAGCACTTTCTCCTCCTTGTGTTGATGTGGAACTGTTTGTGTTCCAGCTTTGTGTCCATCAGTCCTTGTCACTGGAGACAACAGAGAACAGTTTTAATATCAAAACTCCAAGCAAGTAGTGCCATGGAAATAAAAAAGAGCAGCTCAGTGTGTTCTAAACAGAAAACTTGTCTCATCAGGGAAACAACCAAACAAGACAAATCCCTTTGGAATGGCAAAGGAAAGATGAGAATCTCCCACTTGGGGCTGTAGGTTTGGCCCAAAAGCTCAGAACAAAGGCACCAACTCACCCATCAGAGGGTCTGTGACGTGTGTCCAGTCGATGCAGCACTGCAGCTCCAGCTGATAGTGGGACTGGATGTAGAGCAGCAGGTGCTGGTAGAAGCCGATGCCAGCCACCAGGTGAGTGCGATAGGCACACTCCAGGGCACTGCGGCTGTGGATGTGCTGCAGGGGGGAAAAGAACATGCACAGGGTGAATTGTCCCCTTTGGATGTGCTGCAGGGGAAGGAAGAACATGGACAGGGTGGATTGTCCCCATTGGATGTGCTGGAGAGGGGGAAAAGAACATGGACAGGGTGAATTGTCCCCTTTGGATGTGCTGGAGAGGGGGAAAAGAACATGGACAGGGTGGATTGTCCCCTTTGGATGTGCTGGAGAGGGGAAAGAACATGCACAGGGTGAATTTTCCCCTTTGGGCAGGGTGATCAAGCCCACCCAAGCTGTTGAAGCAAACCAGTGCTCAAGTGGAATTGGTAGAGTTCAGTGGCTCCTGCTGTTCTAGCATGTGGTTACTAAGGGTCAGCATCACAAAGGAGGAAGGTTTGATGCAACAGGACACTAAATCAAGGGGGCTGGTTGAATATGCTCACACCAGGAGGTATTTCATGGCATCAGAGAACAAAAGGCTGAGAGGATAACAGTGATCAACAATCAGCATTGACAAAGAGCATCACTCTACCTGGAGATACACATCTCTTAGAGATGAGAAGACAAACACTCAGACAAATTAAGTGGGAATGTCCTGGGCAATGGGCAGAACTCTGAGCAGATCATTAAAGCTCATCTGCCCACAGCTACACAAACAGGCAGCTCCATCACTACCACCCAGGAGTTGCTGCCCTGTGGGTTCAGGCTACAACTCCTCCAAGCAAATGAAGCTTTTCACTTGGTCTCACCCACTCTGCACAGCCAGAGACTCTCTCATGCCACAGCCATAGATACCTGCCTTTTTATTTGTTTTAATGAGCTGAATAACTTCATAGTAAACTTTTCTCCACAGTAGTTCTTCTGCTTTTCTTCCATAATCCACTGGATGCAAGAACATCAGCTTCACACACAGCTCCCTCAGCCTGAGACAGACAGCAGAGAATTCACATTGAGCTTCAAATCCACCACAGAAGCAATGAAGAGAAAACTCTCAGTTCAGTGTGATGAACTAAGCCACCTTGTGATGGAACAGCTTCTACCACTCTCAAAGGAGAGCATCAGGAAAAGCCCAACACCTCAGCCGTTCCCTTGGCTGAGATGGGCATTAGTGACTTGAGTTGGAGTGATGGCAACAATTGCCTTGACAGCTTAGAAAACTAGTAAGAAAGAAAAAGCCCTGCCAGGCAGCCTCAAACCTGACACAAGGTGTCACACACATGTGAGAAGCTCCTTCACCACAGAGGGTGTTTTTAAAGATCACAGAATGGGTGTAGGTTGGAAGGACTCTGCAGAGCTGCTGCAGCCCCAGCCCCTGCTCAAGCAGCTTCCCCTGGCTCAGGGGGCACAGGAACGTGTCCAAGTGGGGTTGGGAACCTCCTGAGAAAGAGCCTCCACACCCTCCCTGGGCAGCCTGGGCCAGGGATCCTCAGGAGGTTCCCAACCCCACCTGGACATGTTCCTGTGCCCCCCCTGAGCCAGGGGAAGCTGATTTAGCAGAGAGTTGGGCTGGAGCAGCTCTGCAGAACCCTTCCAAGCCCCATCATTCTCTGATTCTATGTGCCCATCACCCCCTGTCCTGTCACTGGCCACCACACAACTAACACTGGCCCCAGCCTCTCTCCACCCACCCTTTAGGGACTGATCAATCAGGTGCCCCTGAGCTCAGGCTTCTGTTCCCCAGGCTGAACAGCCCCAGGGCTGCAGCCTTTCCTCCTCACACACATGGTGCAGCCCCTCAGCATCTTGGCAGCCCTGCACTGGCCTCTCTGCAGCACTTCCCTGTCTCTCCTGAGCTGGGCAGCCCAGCCCTGGCCACAGGACTCCAGCTGAGGCCTCCCCAGCTCTGGCAGAGCAGAGGGGCAGCACAAGCTCCCTGGCCCTGCTGCCCACATTCTTCTTAATGAACAATTACAAGGAAGGTTTTGTCCATGATGACAACTTAGTTGTACTACAAGAACACCCAAGAAAGGTTCCATCCAGGGACTGTTTGGTTAGGTGCTGTTCAGATACAGATCTGAGATCTGGCCTCTGCTTCAGAAGCTGGGAGGGATCCCTGGTCACTGCAAGCTGAATACACAGTGGAACTGCTGATTTACAACCTCCACCTGTTGCTTCACGTGCCCAAAACAAACATCAACATCAAATCTTTGTATGAAACATCGAACCCCAGAGCCTTGCCCAACTTACTTGTTCCTCAAGCTGATGTTCTCTGGTTTGAACACTTCCTGATAGGCTGCCTTGTTGCCAAGGATGAGATCCAGTCGATGAACAGCCTCCACCACTGCCCTGCAAGGGAAACACAGGAGGGAGAGGCTTTCAGACCAGCAGCTCAGCTGAGATTATTTCATGAGATCTGGACACACAGATCCATACCAGACTAGTTCATTCCATTCTTAACAAACTGCCTTCTACTGCTACATCAAATGAATTCATTTCCTTTCTGCACTCTAGTTCAGAAAGCTTAGGGAAAGGAGAAAAGAGCTGAGGGAAAGGCACTGGAATGGTTTTGCTGCAGATGAGCTGTTGGATCAGGAGTCACCACTGTCTGCCTGGTCCAAAATGTCCATTTTTTTGTGTTGTAATATAATCAGAAATGGTTTTGGACACATTTGAGCTTTTAACCTCAGCAATGAAATCATGCTCCACATGCACAGATTAACTTAAACTCTGGATTAAAAATGGATTGGATTCTAATTGTTACTGTTTTGATAGAATCATTCCAATTGGAAAAGAGCTTTAAGGTCATTGAGTCCAAGCCCTGCCCTCACCCTGCCAAGTCCAGCACTAACCCATTGCCCTCAGCACCTCAGCTCCACAGCTTTGCAGTATCTCTCTCACATTGCCTGAGGGTCCTTTGTGACCTTTGACCACTCAATACCCTCAACAGCCAGGAAAGCATGTGAAGAAAAAGCTTTGAGGTTCACAGGTAAAAAACAAAAGCTTGAAGCATTCATCCAAGCTCACAGCAGGTTGGGGGGTGTGTGGTGTGACAATGCACCAACAAGTCCCCTCTCTCCTCCTTTCATTTCTCCCCAAAGGATCCCCATAAAGCAGCAGGAAAGAAACATCACCAGGGCCTTAGTGCTGCCTGTGATGAACTCCCCAGCCCTGGCTCTCCCAGCCCCACTGCAGCACAGCATCACAGGAGCTGAAGGGCTGGAAGGGACCTGGAAAGATCATTCAGTGCAGCTCATCCCCCTGCCAGAGCAGCAGCACCTAGAGCAGGGCACACAGGGACTCATCCAGCTGGGGTTGGGGTGTCCCCAGAGCAGGAGCCTCCACAGCCCATCTGGGCAGCCCCTGCCAGGGCTCCCTCATCTCAACAGGGAACAAATTCCTCCTTGTGTTGCTTTGGAACCTCTTCTGTTGCAGCTTGTCCCCGTTGCCCCTTGTCCTGTCCTTGGCCATCCCTGAGCACAGCCTGGCTCCAGCCTCCTGACACTTGGAGCCATGNCAGCACCCCCAGCTCCCTTTCCCCTCCACTCCTCTCTAAGAGCTCATTCCCCAACCACAGCAGGGAAGGCCCAGCGTGGCTCGCAGGGAACCCATCTGTGTCCTGTGCCAAGGGTGACCAGAAGAAAAGGGAACTGCTGATTCATTTGATTCCCAGAAAGCAGCACAGGAAAACTGTGACCCTCCAGTCCCCAAACAGGCAGCAACCAAGTGTCACCAACACCTCAGGCTGGGAAAGGATTTCAGGGTGACAACAAACAGCCAACACCTTACAGGCAAGGCCAGGGGCAGCCCTGAGGGTGGGATGGCACACGTGCAGCTGGGAAACCTGTGTGTCCAAGTGAACTGCATTTGAAAGCTCAATGCTGACTCCTCTTCCTGCCACTTTGATTCAGATTCACTGATGGGCACACGGTCCAGGTTCTCTCACAGCTCAGGAGCTCATGTGCTACAAAGACCTCTGTATTTTTCACATCTACCCAAAGAAAAAAGGGTCATAAAAACTTATCTGAGAACCCTCATCCTGTCACCACGCAGCAGGACAGCTGTGAAGTGACAGGAATGACCCAAAAAGGAGTTGCCAGAACCTCCTTTCCAAGTTCCAGGCAGACAGAGCCAGCTCTTTGGCTGCCAACAGGCTCAGTGGGGAAGAAATGTGATCAAGCAGTTAAGGAAAGCCTGCTCACATGCACCACGACTCAAATGCCTGCCAAATGTGGAGTACAGAAAGGTTTCCTTGCAGGGACTGTCTGAGCAGGGACCCTGGAAGGTATTTCACCTTCAAGCATGGTCAGGGATGGGCACTTCAGGTGCCTCCTGCTACTTTTGGTGGGTTCCTAAAGAAACAGAGAGTTGGTGACTTGAAAGCAGCGAGGGTTATGGTTCCAGATGTGGGCTCCTGAGCCTACCAAAATGCCTTCTGATCAGCACCAGCTCCTGGGTGCTGCTGGCAGAGGTGGAGGCAGGAGCAGAGAAGAATCTGGGGCAGCTAGTGAAGCCCTACAAGGGTCTCCTGGGGACAGAGGGGACACACAGTGAGGACAGGAGCCAGCCTCACTGCACAAGGGACATCAGTACAGGAGCTGCCCAAACAGTCTCAGACCACAGGGTGAATTTTACTTAGCACTTGAGAGACCAAATTTTTGTCCCGGGTCTCATTTTCATACCTGCTGGGTTTAAATATCACTTTCAGGCAGCACACGAGAACCACAGAGGAGGCAAATCAGATGCCAGCCTACTAAAGGAACAAAGCACAGCACATCATGCCAAGCAGGGTGGAAACAGTCCAAGCAAAGTCCTCTCCAGCCAGGCAGACACCCATCACCCTCCTTCTGTGTCACTGTGGGATGGGGCAAGGCAGTAGGAACAATTATTTGTCCTCTCTCTGTTTATTTAATACACCACTAAGAGGCAGGGGAAAGGACTGAAGCCATCCATTTGTATCCTGGCATGTGTCAGTAGATAAATAACCCTGTCCAGAGCAAGGCTGGCAGACAGGGAGCAGCAACACCCAGCCACTGAGAAACCATCCTGAAGAGAAAGCTGTAACACACATCCAGTCACCCTACACTGAAACACAACACAGTGAGACAGCAGCCAGGACAAGCCAGCTGCAACCTTCTGGAGGTGAAACTGGGGGATTATCAGTCCAGGAAGACTTCAGTGAGAAAGATCAGACACAAACAACCCCATCTCCAGGACAAACCAATGACCAAGGGACTTGCCAAGGATCCTGAGCTCAACTTCCAGTGCAGACACCAGGCTGAGCACTCTGAGCTCAACTACCAGTGAAGACACCAAGTTGAGCACTCTGAGCTCAATTCCCAGTGCAGACACCAAGTTGAGCACTCTGAGCTCAGCTTCCACTGCAGACACCAAGTTGAGCACTCTGAGCTCAGCTTCCACTGCAGACACCAAGTTGAGCACTCTGAGCTCAGCTTCCACTGCAGACACCAAGTTGAGCACTCTGAGCTCAGCTTCCACTGCAGACACCAAGTTGAGCACTCTGAGCTCAGCTTCCACTGCAGACACCAAGTTGAGCACTCTGAGCTCAGCTTCCACTGCAGACACCAAGTTGAGCACTCTGAGCTCAGCTTCCACTGCAGACACCAAGTTGAGCACTCTGAGCTCAGCTTCCACTGCAGACACAAAGCTGAGCACTGCTCAGAGCTGGGCCTGGGATAGTCACTCATCTCTGTCTAATCTGATGGCCAAAAGTCTGCAGAGGCAGTCAAGCCATCACACAGAGCACAAAGTGCTTCTCAGCCTGGAAGTCACAGCTTCATGTAACTGAGCTTCAGGCTGAAATGAAGAAGAAGTGCCAGGAGGCTGTTAAGGTGGCAGCTTGCTAAGGCTGTGTGGCAAGAAAATGTGTGGCCACTGCACCAAAAATCCCAATCCTTCCTTTCAGCCAGAAGAAAAGCCATCTCTACAGCAGCATGGCTTTGCTTGTTCTGCTGGAAGGATGCTAAAAGGCAACCACACCCCTTATTCTGCCATAACAATCTGAACAGAAGGCAACTGCTTCCTTGCTTTGATGACCAACCCCATGTGTGGTGGAGTAACACTCGGATGTGAGCTGCAGCTACTGCCTGTCAGGTGAGGGAAGCAGCACACAGCGTGAGCACAAAGCACAGCACATCCCAGCCCACACCACCACAAGGAAGGTGTTTGGCAGTGGGTGTCCCACAAGGATCTGTGTGACTGTAGGCACAGAGCTCTCTACAGCCCCAAGGCTGAGCCCAGGCCTCAGGGCAATCCAAGCCCTGATGTGTTACCACTGACCTTGCAACAAGAAATGCACCTGCTGGGACTTCAAAGGGAAAGTGCTTGTATGAACTAACACATTCTAGTTAACTACCACTCCAACCTGCTAGTGCTGCTTTGGACTTTTGGGTAAGGATCTTGGCAGGTCTCTCAGAGGAAGACAAGCCTTGCTGTGCTTCAGAAGAGGGCACTGAGGTTCCAGGAGATGAAAGGACGTGCCCAATGTCACCCAGCAAGTACAATCCTTGCATCAAATCCACCTCTTGCCTTCCTGGTTTTGCTCATCTTCAAAACCACACAGTCACTGCTGAAAGTTCACTCTGAAGCTGCTTTGCCAATGGAGAAGTTAAGAGAGAAGAGGCCAGTTTCTGGGCCAGACTCCCATCAGGAGCAGAGGCACTTGGACCCACTGGGCTGAGCTGAGCAGGGCCAGCATTCCATTCCCAGTCATATCTCCTGACACTGCTTCCAACATGAGTGAGGTGAGAGTGGAGTCCCAGGGAGGGGTTTATTGGGAAAATCTGCAGCTAGAGCAGCGTTGCCCTTCAGCAGGGAAGTGCCCTGGCTCAAGATCCTGTTCATCACATCCTCTTCTACAGCCCTTCTCTAATGCCAGTGCCAGGGACTCCCTCTCCAGCCTCCCTCTCCCTGGATGCTCCCCACATCTTGCCTTTACCCCACTGCATCCCCAGGCCTCCTTCTCCCTCACCCACCACCATCTCCTGCCACACCTTCCTGAATCCCACCTGACTCCTTCCTCTACCCCCCATGTCCTGCCCCATCTTGGACAGATGCTGCACACCCCTTTCCCCTCATTCCCTTCTAATTCTTCCACCTGCTTTCTGCCCCCATCTCTCTCTCCTTTCCTCACCTTGCCTAGATCCCTCACAGCTCCTTCTCCAACCACCCTTTGTTCTGATTCATTTCTCCTGGACCCCCCCAGAGCCCTTTTCCACCAGTGCTGTCCCTCCCCCCATGCACTGCTCATCTCCTCTGGATTCCACACAACTCCCTTCCCCGCAGACTTCATGAAATCTCCCCTTTCTCCTTTCCCTTAGCACTGCCACTTCCCTGCATTCGCCTCAGCTCTCTTCACCTCAGTCTTCCCTAAATTCCACCACCCCCTTTCCTTGTTTCCTCCAGTCTCATCATCTCCTTCCCCCACTTATCCTCAATATCCCTCCAATCCCTTTCATGTTGATTCCCCCCCCAATCTCCCTCCTCTCTAACAGGCTGTCCAAGGAGGTTGTGGAGGCTCCTTCTCAGGAGGTTCCCAACCCCACCTGGACACGTTCCTGGGCCCCCTGATCTAAGTGAGCCTTTGCTCTGTGATGGCCAGTAAGAAGATCAGGGGTAAAAGACACAAGATGGAACACAACAAGTGCCCCTGGCACAGGAGGAGAAAGTGCTTTGGTGCTGAGGTGAGGGAGCCCTGGCCCAGGCTGCCCAGGGAGGGTGTGGAGGCTCCTTC
>WBNH01010538.1:30242-41205 GCA_013401255.1 Urocolius indicus | reverse complement strand
ACCATTCTTTGATTGTATGAAAATGCAATAACCTGGGTGCCTATTTCCTTTACACAAAAGCAGTGCCACATTGATGATGATAATACCTATAGTAGTGTCCTCATAGTAACTCAGCCACTGCAAGACTAGAAGCAATGGTAGTAAAATATGTTTTCCTGAGCAGAATTTCTATAAACACTATGGCACACTCCAGAGGTCTTGTCAAAATCTAGAGCTTCCTGGGATGGAAGGAGTAGGGTATGTACATGTGATGCTTCTCCTCTGTAATTATCATAAGACATGTATTGGAAAAGCAACTTTGTGTGTGTGTGTGTGTAGGCTACATCATGGTTATCTGCTTCCTTTTAAAAGATCAAACTTTCTGGAATAAAAGCCCTCCACCTAAATTTGGATTACAAAACCCAACCTTGTGCCCTTGAAGTCTTTTGATGACCCTGAGTGTGTGTTTTCTGAATGGCTCAACAGGCAGAGTTCTAATGATTCCTCTCCTGTTCTCCCAGCTATGTGCAGATCAGGCTTTCTGCTACACATTAAACATTTACATGAAAATGAGGATTTTAATTATAAGCTTCAGTTTTAAGGTTTTTTTTTTTTTTTTGGGAGACTTTGCTAGAGTTGTAATTATCTCTTGCTTCTCTCTGACCTTTTAAAAATGGAGGAGGGAGGCTGAAGGCACCCAACCTGCGTGTTTGGTCTTTTTAAGTCTTGAGCAGCTGCAAAATTCCCCTTTGTGCACCTTCAGCTTTAATGTCCACATCCCCTGTCACTTTTTTTTTATAAATGTGAATGTTTTTTCTTTATGAAAGGCATAGAAAAAGAAATGGTCTTGCTGAGACTCAGACCATTATCATCTTTGTAGCTGGTGTAGGAAGCAATTTCTGATTTCACAGAATCACAGAATGTTAAGGGCTGGAAGGGACCTGCAAAGCTCATCCAGTGCAACCCCCCTGCCAGAGCAGCAGCACCTAGAGCAGGGCACACAGGAACTCATCCAGCTGGGGTTGGGATGTCTCCAGAGAAGGAGCCTCCACAGCCCATCTGAGCAGCCCCTGCCAGTGCTCCCTCACCTCAACAGGGAACAAATTCTTCCTTGTGTTGCTTTGGAACCTCTTCTGTTCCAGCTTGTCCCCGTTGCCCCTTGTCCTGTCATTGGCCATCACTGAGCACAGCCTGGCTCCAGCCTCCTCACACCCACCCTTGATGGATTTGTAACATGAATGAGCTCACCCCTCAGGCTCCTCTTCTCCAAGCTGCAGAGCCCCAGCTCCCTCAGCCTTTCAGCACAAGGCAGATGCTCCACTCCAGCATCTCTGTGGCCCTGCACTGAACTCTCTCCAGCAGCTCCCTGTCCTTCTGCAACTGAGGGGCCCAGAACTGGACACAATATTCCAGATGTGGTCTCAGGAGGGCAGAGCAGAGGGGGAGCAGAACCTCTCTGCACCTCCTGCCCACAGCCCTTCTCATCCAGCCCAGGCTGCCATTGGCCTTCTTGGCCACGAGGGCACGTTGCTGGCTCCTGCTCATCCTGCTGCCCACCAGCACCCCCAGCTCCCTTTCCCCTGTGCCACTCTCTAACAGTTCATTCCCCAGCCTGTGCTGGTACATGGGGTTGTTCTTTCCCAGATGCAACACTCTACACTTGCCCTTGTTGAATTTCATTAGATTCATTTAACTACAGCTTGTTCATCAGGTATTCAAGGAAGGAAATAGTTATGAAGTCAATGCATGGTCTTCACAGGGCTCTATCAGCCTGAACATAAACTGTGGGTAAATAAGCTTTGGCTTGTAGTTGCCACATGTGCTTTTAAAGGTCTGAAGTTCAGATGACAGCTTCCACAGTAGCTCCCAGAGACCAGGGTCCTGTTGATGGATTGGCAGCAATTAAGTACACAGAGCAACGCTGCTAATTGCATTGCATGAACACAATGCTCTGTGCACAGCTAGTGTGCCTCACCCAGAATGAACTGCTGCTGGGTGTAACAACACCAGAATAGCTCTTGGGGTAGGGTCCAAGGCTGGCTTACAGCATCTTGTATAATCCATGCAGATATGCTGCAGGATCAGTATCCACTTGGGAGATGTTGATGGGTTGCATTGTATAAACATGAAGTGAAATCTAACAACTGGTTTTGCTCAGGTTGTTGTTTTCATTGCTTCCAAAACCATATTGTCTGCAGACAGTGAATATCACACCTGGGAAATCATGCTGGGTGGGGGTAGAGGAAGTGATATTTTGCAGGAGAAAATTACAATGATGATTTTTTATCTACCCAGCAAACAGAAGATGACACTTTTATTGGCTGGATGGGGGTTTTCTGTAGTTACTTGCACTAAAAAATCTCGGGATCTTTATCTTATTTAGTTCCCTGTCACATAGGATAAAAGGACTTCGGCTTCTCTGCTTAGTGGCAGGTGTGGCCAATACTCTACTTCCCACCAACAAACTCTTCTGAGACACAAGTCAAGGCAGACAAAATGGAACTGGGATCTCTCCTTGTCTCCCCTTTTCCCCTTGGAAGCTTCCCACGTTCACAAAACTATCTTTTCCTTCAGAAAACTGCCATGAACAGGCAAGGAAAGGTGCTAGGTTTGGTTACAAATGATGCAAAGGGCCACGATCCACCTGGGAATGAACCCAAAATTGACAGCTTTGGATCTCAGATGACTGAAATGTTGGGATCCCTGGGATTTCTACTCTTCAGTGTCATCTACAGCATTTAAATGGAGCTCTGTTCATCAGCTTTCTGGGAAAGCAATTAATGGTGCTTGTACAATCTCTTTTTTTCCCGTTTCTCTTGTAAGCACCCCTGAGATGTTGTGAATGACAAAGTATTAGTGATGAAATCCTCTACATGCAGAAACCTCACTGCTTTCTCAATGCTCTAATCCCACACTTGCTAACCTGAACATCTAATAAGCCAAACCCTTAATAGAAACCTGAAAAGATGGTGAAACTGGAGCTAATGAGACTCACAAATCCAAGCTCAGGATATGTTTGAAAGCTTTAGGGGGTGGTCAGGACTGATGGTCACAGAAACATGAGTTTTCAGGGTTGGATTTGGGGTATAACACTAATGTTTTGTTGTCCTTAAAACCCCAACTTGTTCAGAATCCATCTTAAAATCTTTCTCAGCTTTCAGTGTGGCTTCGTAGGGCTGATGCATATGTGTATATTTAAAGCCCCTGTGCCTCCCAGAAACCTCATTTTTAAAGCTTATTTTTTACACATCCAAGGCATTTCCCCTTCTTAGAGATCCCCATTAGTTGCTGATGGGGAAACAAGCACAGAGACCTACTCCAAGAGCTGTAAATGCTGGTTGCTTGTACCCATCAGCTCCTGGTGTTGAGAGAGCTTCTCCTGCAGCCCTGGCTTCCAGTGCCTTTGTTGGGGTGGTATTTTCCCACTGCTGTATTAGGTTTCATTTCTATGTGCCAGCAAGTGTCTTTGCCTTTTCTTGTTACCCCATCTCTGAATGTGTGTCCTTGCAGGTCATCTTTTCCTCACCTGGTACATGGCTTCTCTGGTCCTATCAGTATCTGTTGCAACCTTTCTCTTTTTGCCTTTCATCCTCTTCTGACCTGCTGTTCTCACCAGTGAAGAGCTGTCAAGCCTGGAGTAGCGCCTTCCAGTGCATCAGCTCTTCTGAACCCAGCAGCAGATGCTTCACAGCTCATGGAATTGAGGAGCTGGCATGTTATGCATTGGTGGATTGGAGTTTGAGGGTCTTTGGTATCTGATCAATAAATAGACAGCACTAGCTAGATATTTAGAGGCTCCCTGGAAGCACCTCAAGCCAGGTGTGTTGCCCCATTCACCACTCCTCTTGACAGACAGCCTTTGATATCCTTGCTGGGGAAAATCCAGCATCAGGAACACCTTCCTGAGGCTGCTCTGACTTAGTGCAATAAAAACTTAATAGGCCTTGGCAAAGTGCCTCAGCCTTCCTGACCTGAGGCCTCCGAACCAGATTGGCATGTAGAAGTGGAAGGGAACTGGGGATTTCTCAGTCTGAGTTGTTGCTCAGCACTCTCCTGGCACTCCCCTGCTCCTCCCCAGTATGATGTTCCAGTGTTAATAAATGGAACTGCTAATAGTCAGGTTTTTATTTTTTTTTCTCCTTCTCTGGAGACATCCCAACCCCAGCTGGATGAGTCCCTGTGTGCCCTGCTCTAGGTGCTGCTGCTCTGGCAGGAGGGTTGCACTGGATGAGCTTTCCAGGTCCCTTCCAACCCTTGAGATTCTGTGACTGTGTGATTCTGTGGCTGAGTAAACTGAGACACAAAAGTCCAGCTGTTGTAAACTTGGTGGTGGCTACCACTGAAGAGTTTTGAATCCCAGGAATTATCCTAACATGGACACTTCTTAGTACCTTTGAATGCCTTTAAGGGCTTGCTGTTGGCACTGGCTGTTGCCCTGTTGCTCTGGAGGTGAGGAGCTGAGGACACTATCTCCTGTGACACCATGGCTGATGCCACCAAGAATCACAGCTGACTTGGTATGTCATAGTTGTGTTCTCTGCAGCTTTAATTTATCTGCTGCCAATTCAGGCTCTGGGTGATAGTGAAAGTGGCCTCTGGGATGGGCTGACCTTTTCCTAGGTGATTGATTAGCTCACATAGTAATGACTTACAGAATTCCTAATACTTTCTCATTACTCTTTTATTCAGACACTTCAAAGTGATCCATGCACAAACTCCTTGTGATAAATGGCCAGCCCAGCCCCCTTTAGATACACAAAGGTGTCTTGTGACTTTTCCAATGTTCCAGGCCTTCAGGGTTTTGTTCAGATCGTGACATTCCCTTGTTAGAGCTGCCAGATGTGCTCCCTCCAACAGTTTTTTCTTGATGACTTGTACTAATTACTTGGGTGAAAAATTACATTGTTGGAGCCCATCATCTCTCTTTGCTCCTGGTCTGCCCTTGCAGTTTTTCAGAAGGATATAGCAGATGCTGGTTTTTCCTGTCCTTCTTGAAGCAAATGTGTGCATTGTGTTGCCTTAAAGTGTAATTTGGAAAGGTGAGCTCAGCATTACTCAGTGTCAGTAGGTTGTGTAGATAAAGAAACTCACCTAAAATGCACAAAGTCCTTAAGGTGAAACCCCCAAAACAGAATAGCAAGTGAAGATTGCAGGGATGAACCTATGAATCATAGAATGTTAAGGGCTGGAAGGGACCTGGAAAGCTCATCATGCAACCCCCCTGCCAGAGCAGCAGCACCTAGAGTAGGACACACAGGAACTCATCCAGCTGGGGTTGGGATGTCTCCAGAGAAGGAGCCTCCACAGCCCATCTGGGCAGCCCCTGCCAGTGCTCCCTCACCTCAACAGGGAACAAATTCTTCCTTGTGTTGCTTTGGAATCTCTTCTGTTCCAGCTTGTCCCTGTTGCCCCTTGTCCTGTCATTGGCCATCACTGAGCACAGCCTGGCTCCAGCCTCCTCACACCCACCCTTGATGGATTTGGAAACATGAATGAGGTCACCCCTCAGGCTCCTCCAAGCTCCAGAGCCCCAGATCCCTCAGCCTTTCATCACAAGGGAGATGCTCCACTCCCTTCATCATCATTGTGGCCCTTTGCTGAACTCTCTCCAGCAGCTCCCTGTCCTTCTTGAACCTTTACCACCCTCAGTTTTCATCCTGGGTTGCTGTGAAAACCAACCAGGAGTAAACAGCTTAAACCAGAGCTCAATAATTAGTGTGTTTTTAGTCTGTAAGGACCGATGGGCAAGTTCTGTCTGTGCAGGAAGAAGAGCCTTTGGGCTGTTGAGGAGTGAATGGGTGAAGAAGGATGGGAACAACACCTTAACATTAGGGAAGGATATGGGGATAAAATTGGAACTTGAAAGGGTCTGAAGTTTCCTGGGACAAAAGTGGACTTGTCTTGTTTCTGATATTCAAGAAATCTCCATGCATGTCTTTACTCCAGCAGCAGCAGCATCCTGAGGAGACGGCTCTTCTGTTATTTTTCTGGCCTTATCTTTGGTTTCCAGACAGAAGTCTAGGCTGCCTGTGCTTCCCAGGAAATCCATGACATGTTATCAGCGAGCTTAGCCAAGCCTTTCCTAGAAAGGAATTGGAAAGCAATGACTTCAAACTTGCCATGCTCAGCTTGGGCAGGGAGAAAGGCTGAGAGCAGATATGGTTGAGGGCTTTGAAGCTCTTGAGAATAAGCACTGCTGGAGGAGGAAAGCTTTTAAAGGCTCAGGTAGTTGGCTCTGAGGGCCACTGATTTTTGGCCTATTACTAGAGTGAGCTTCTTGAGAGACTGGCCCAGAGTCTGAGGGTTTCCAGTGGTGGCTGATGGAAGAGATGGGAGGAAGCTGCAGCACATTGTGTTGTGCCCTGTTCTGGGAAAGCAGATCAGACATTGGGAACTTGTGACTGTTGCCAAGACAGCACCCAAAAATGACTGTTAGTGCTCTGCTTTAGATTGAGGACTACAAGGATGTTGTGGGGCTAGGTAGGTAAAACACTGACTGAATTGCTGACCCCAAAGAGTGGTGAAGAATGGAGCTAAATCCAATTGGAGACCAGTCACAAGTGGTGTTCCTATGCAACCTGATCTAGGTTGACCTGCTTCTGCAGGGGGCTGGCCTGGATGATCTCGAAAGGTCCCTTCCAACCCCCACCACTCTGTGATTCTATGATTCCCCAGGGCTCAGTACTGGTACCAGTTCTATTTGACACCTTTATCAATGATCTGGAGGATGGGATCGAGTGTAGCTGATGTAACATCTTAGGGACATGGTCCAGTGGTGGCCCTGACAGTGCTGAGTTAACACTTCACTTGATCCTCAAGAAGAGTGTGGGCAGCAGGTCAAGGGAGGTTGTTGTCTCCCTCTGCTCTGCCCTGGTGAGGCCTCATCTGGAGTCCTGTGTCCAGTTCTGGGCTCCTCAGCTCAAGAGGGACAGAGAACTGCTGGAGAGAGTCCAGCCAGGGCCTCCAAGATGATCAGGGCACTGGAATGACTATGATTATATGATTCTTTTCCAACCTAAATGACTTTCTGATTCTATGTTGACCCTGTTAATTTTCCTTGAGGTTTCTCAGTGACTCTGCCATTGTTTCCATGACAATCATCCAGCTTTTGACACTTGGAGGAGAAAAGGCTCAATGATGTATTGCCTCCTGGTGCAGTGTTGCCCCCTCACATACTACACTGAACATTTGCTTGCTTTGCAGCTTACAAAGATGCTCTTAGTCTACTGACCAGGCACAGACTTGCTTAAGGCAGGAGGTATTTAGCTGATGCATCCCTTCAGCCCTTCCTACCAACAAGTTGATTGCAACCTTCAGCTTCTGCTCAGGATACTGGTGCTGTGTTATAAAGGGTGACACTACCAGTGTTGTGTATTATGGCATTGGCTGCTGCTGAGCTATCAAAACATGCTCTTATCTGAGAATGCTGTGGTCACAGCAAGGAGAGAGAGGGACTGCTGAGGCATGTTTGATTGGCGGAGACATACAGAAATGCCCAGAGCCAGATACATCTCCTCCTTTTGCAGGCAGCATCACTCTGACATCAGCAGGGCTCACTTAGCATCTCTGTTTCTTCATGCAGCAATGGAGATTAGAAATCAAATTGCCCTTTATGACTGAAATTCTTCATGCAGATGCTCTGGTTGGCTTGTGGTATGAGAGGTGAAGGCAGTGGGATTTGCTATGGCCTGTGGGGCTCACTAGAAAGCAGCAGCACCGCTGCTGTTGCTTCAGAGATGATGTTTTACATCACGCTTCTCCTAATCCTCTGGTTAAATAAAGGCAAGGTGTCTGAACTGTGTAGAAAGGGGGGAGAATGAGGATTGTAATGCCTCTCCCTGCCTTTATTGCTACTCGTGTAGCTGCAAGCCAGTGTGAGATTATCAAACTCTTCCTAAGGAATTAGGCGCTAGCTCTTCATTCATTTCAAGTGAAATGGGAAGGATTCAAGATGGTCCAGCTGGTTAAAAACATCATGTGGCCTTGAAATGAAGGCTTCTGATGGCTTTTTTTTTGGTCCCTTTGTGAAAAGACAAATGAGGAGCTGTGATCCATCGACCAAATGGATTGCTGTGCTGTGGCTGTGATCTGTATTAATTCACTTGTAATTCCCACTTGGCAGGAGCTGTTCAATGACCTGAACAGATGATCTGAGCCCATGGTGGTGTAATAGATATGTGTGACTATAGACTTCAGAGCTGGGACTTTGCTGGGTCTTCAGTGCTAATCCCCAGATGGCCAAAGGTCACTGGTCACAGAAATTGCTTGCTTTGCTGAAAACTGCTATTAGAGGAAGGGCAAATTGTCCTTTTTCAATTTATTCATGTTCTGAGTGCTGGCCTGAGGACGTGGGTGTTTCTAATAGAAAGATGCTTTTCCCAGGCTGGCAATTTGGAGGTTGAACACTAAGGCATCGGATGCTGCACATTGGACATGACTCTGGACATTCAGAGATGAATCCCAATGAATGGATGTGGCTGGTTATGTTGGAGTGATGGACTGAATGCAGGAAAATCTGAAAGCAAAACTTCTTTATTTTCAGGGCTTTACAAGTCATTTATATTTACCTTTGAGCCCTTCATTTTACAGAGTGGATGATTGTGCAGAGAAAGGGTCTGAGGTGCTCTGAGCTGCACGTTAACAACTGCCCCTGCTCAAACTCTGGCTCCTGCTGCAGGTTTGGCTGAACTCCCTCAGTGGTTGCAATACCTTGCAGGATTTGTTTGCAGTCCTGTTCCCTCCCTCATGAAATCCATTTCTCCTGGCTACGTGAGATGTTCCAGAGAGGCAGGGGAAAGTTACACACGTTGCATGTGGTTCCTCCAGGAGCATGAGAGCCATTCAGGTATTGTCTTGCTCAATGACATTTGAATGCTGACACTCATCCAAAGCTTTAGCAGTGGTAGAAATTTCCTTCCACAGTGGAAAAGGCAGGATTTTTCTGGCTTTTTTTCCCAAGGCCATCTGCCAAAGAAGATCTTGGTCTAAAGCGTGACTGCAACCAGCCTTCAAGGCTGAAGTGAATTTACACAGCGCATCGTGCTGTCATATAATGTGTTTTTCATCACTTTTATCATTGGTGATTAGGGGACTGGAACATCTCTGTAGGCTGTGAGCCCTGGGGCTGTTTAGCCTGGAGAAGGGAAGACTGAGGGGGACACCTCAGCAATGCTGAAAAATCTCTCCAGGGTGGGTTTGGAGAGGCTGGGGCCAGTGTTTGTTGTGTGGTGGCCAGTGTCAGGCCAAGGGGTGAGAGGCAGAGGCAGGAACACAGCAAGTGCCCCTGGCCCAGGAGGAGCAAGTCCTTTGGTGCTGAGGGGAGGGAGCCCTGGCCCAGGCTGCCCAGGGAGGGTGTGGAGGCTCCTTCTCGGGAGGTTTCCAACCCCACCTGGACACGTTCCTGTGCCCCCTGAGCCAGGGGCAGCTGCTGGAGCAGGGGCTGGGGCTGGAGCAGCTCTGCAGGGCCCTTCCAACCCCTGCCATTCTGTGATTGTCTCTTTATTACATATTCCCTGCAGTAGTCTGTGATCAGCTGAGCCAGGCAGGAATTGCACTTGCTGTGTATTGTGCCATCAGACCAGAATTTCCAAAGGGGTCTAACTGGGAATAGCATGTTTTGATCTTCATGAGGGAGCAAGGCCTCTCTTAGGCTGAGCAGGAGTCTCATGGGAGGCTGGCAAGGAGCAGAAAGGTGTACTAGCCTCCTAAATTGACCTCTGAAACCTTGCTAGGAGCTTGCTTAGTGGTGAGACCTTCATCCACAAAGGGCTAGGATGAACCTGCCCCAGGGCAAGGCTGATGCTGAAGCCATTACCTGCTTAGGTGAGCCTGCAGAAAACCATTGCTGGTTGCCTCTAGATCATACCACAGAGGTACAAGCCCAGAAAGCTGATGTATTCATAACTGCTTGACCAAAAGGCCAAGCTGCCAGGCAGCATTATAAGTTACAATCTATTCAATAAATACCATTTCAGCCTTAATGAGTTTAGGTTGTTTTTTCCTCCAAAGTCTGTCTCTACTGTAAATAGTCAGACATTGACTACAGATACTGTGACCTCTGCAAATCCTTGCTTGCTCCATGTGAAAGATGTTTCCTACTTCATTAATACTTATTTGAAGGATGGGAAATCCCAAGTCCTTGAAACCCCAGGAAAGCCACAGTGTTTGATCACTTGCTGCCTGCTGCAGCCCAGCACAGTCAGAGGTGAGGATGTTTGACTAATGCTAAATCTCTGGCTTAGCCCTAATGTGGGCAACATGCCTGTGGGAGGGAATCTGCAAAACCCATTGACTCTTGTGCCTAAGTTAGGATTATGGGCTCAGACTGAGTGATTAAAGTGCCCTATGATTTATAATGCTTTATAGGTGTCAAAGGTTTTTACTGCAGAGCATCTGCAAAATGTGTTACAAGCTATAAACAGGACTGAACTGGAGCTGCATCTGGAGAAAGGGAGGAGGCAGGCAGACAACTGGGAGACATGGAAAAACAGAGGCTTTTGTGGGTCATAATCCCTTAAAACCAGCCACAAGCTTTGTGGACAAGAGCTGGTGGCTCTGTCAGTTCACTTCTTCCAGGGCTTTACCCTGGACACTTGAGTACAGTACAATATCCTTCCACTATAAAGACAGTGGTGTGCAACCACTCTTGCAAAATCATAGAATCAGAGAATGGTGGGGTTGGAAGGGACCTTTAGAGCTGATCCAGTCCAACCCCCCTTGCAGAAGCAGCTCCCACCTAGATCAGGTCACACAGGAATGTGTCCAGGTGGGTCTTGAAGAGCTCCAAGGAAGGAGCCTCCACAGCCTCCCTGGGCAGCCTGGGCCAGGGCTCCCTCACTGAAACACTCAAACAGTTTCTTCTGATATTTAAATGGAACTGTTTGTGTTCCAGCTTCATCCCAACACCCCTTGTCCTGTTGCTGGATACCATAGAAAAAAGTGCTGCCCCAACCTCCTGACACCCACCAGTGAGATATTTGTCACT
>WBNH01010538.1:6249-30194 GCA_013401255.1 Urocolius indicus | reverse complement strand
AGGGCATGTTGCTGGCTCATGGTTAGTTTATTATCAACCAGCACTCCCAGGTCTCTCTCTGCAGAGCTGCTCTTCAGCAGGTCAATCCCCAGCCTGTGCTGGTGCATCGGGTTGTTCCTTCCCAGCTGCAGGACTCTGCCCTCGTCCTTGTTGAACCTCAGGAGGTTTCTCTCTGCCCAACTCTCAAGCTGGTCGAGATCCCACTGAATGGCAGCTCAGGTTCTGGGCAATCAGCCAGTGCTCCCAGTTTGGTGCCAGCAGGGAACTTGCTGAGGGTCCCTCTGTGCCCTCTGTACCCAGGTTCTTGATGAAGATGTTGAACCAGACTGGTCCCAGAACCCATCCCTGTGCAACTCCACTGGCCACAGGCCTCCCACTCCATTCTGTGCCATTGTTCACCAGCCTTTACAGGCCTGAAAGATTCTGGGCGAGAGATAAGACTTTGATACTTAACTCATGGTTTAACCTCTCACTCCACGTGGGAGAGCCTTTCCAGACTGTCCCTGGGTGTCCCCTGCACTGGTTTTTGTTGGGACAAAGGTATTTTTTTGCATAATAGCTGGTATGGTGTGATGTTTTAGGTTTAGCCACAAGTTAATGTTGATAACACAAAGATGTTTTAGCTGTTGCTGGAGAGTACCTCACACAGCATCAAAGGAGAATAGTTAATGAACTAAAAAGGAGGAAAAAAATTAGCTGGTTTTTTTAATGCTTGCTTTCCAAAACAAATGTTTTCCCTCTTGGCTGTGTAGTTGCTGTTAGTGCTGGAATGAGACTTCTTACAATGAACTGGAAAACTCCTTTTTCAAAAGGCACAATGGGAACCTGTACTCCTGCCAGAGCAAACTTAGTGGCTGCACTACCACAAGTTCATTCAATACATTGCTGTTTGCTTAGATATTTAGTCCTTGCCCATGTCTAAGGCCTTAAGTGTGTGAGTTTTGAAGAGAGCAAATAATAGAAGTGAAATGTTTAACCTAATGGAAGTTTTACTTGTTGATCTTCTTTGGTGTCTGAAGTTTTGTCTCTAATCTCAGCAAGGACGGTGAAAAATTGAGGTCCTTTTCAAGTGCAGACTTTTTCTCACCCAGAGGGAAGTGAATAGCAAACTCCCCATGAGCAGCAGCTTGGGCTCGTGGGCATGAAGAGAGTGTGGGCAGCAGGGCCAGGGAGCTTGTGCTGCCCCTGTGCTCTGCCCCAGCTGAGGAGGCCACATGTGCAGTGCTGTGGCCAGTGCTGGGCTGCCCAGCTGCAGAGAGACAGGGAAGTGCTGCAGAGAGGCCAGGGCAGGGCTGCAAAGGTGCTGAGGGGCTGCAACATGTGTGTGAGGAGGAAAGGCTGCAGCCCTGGGGCTGCTCAGCCTGGAGAAGAGAAGCCTGAGCTCAGGGGCACCTCAGCAACACTCACAAGTACTTAAAGGGTCCTGCAAGGTGCTGAAAGGCTCAGGAGGTGCCACTTGGTTGTGTGGGGGCCAGTGGCAGGCCAAGGGGTGAGGGGCAGAGGCTGGAACACAGCAAGTGCCCCTGTCCCAGGAGGAGCAAGTCCTTTGGTGCTGAGGGGAGGGAGCCCTGGCCCAGGCTGCCCAGGGAGGGTGTGGAGGCTCCTTCTCTTTGGGAGGTTTCCAACCCCACCTGGACACGTTCCTGTGGCCCCTGAGCCAGGGGCAGCTGCTGGAGCAGGGGATTGGGCTGAATGAGTCCCTTCCAAGCCCTGCAGCTGGTTCTGTGAGCGTGACCTTCCTGCCCATCCATCGGAGTTGAGTGATTTGCTTCACTTTTGGGTTTGAATTTGCCAGTCTGCTGATTCACTGAGTCTGCTTTCCCAATGCCATTTCCTGATTCCCAGGTGTCCTGGATGAGATCCAAGGACAGTCATGCTGTGACAGAGCATAAAACGTTGGAAAACAACTTTGCAGCATGTCCTTGCTGGGTGGATGGGTGCCCTGGGTGCTGCATTAGCCAACGGAAAAGAGGTTTTATCCCTTTTTCTTCCCCTCCCCTCCATATAGAAGAGATTTCCCTGCCTCTCATAAAGGTAGATTTTGTGGAGGTTCATCAAGGATGCTTCTGGGTTTAAATGACCACAAAAATTATTTAGGTGACAAGAAAACTTGGCATCAGTGGGAGTAAATGAAGGAGGTGGAGGAAATGAAAAGGAGCAGGATTAGCTTGTGCTGATGTTCCATTGCTAAGCATGTGCAGAGGGACAGAGATGATGGGACAGAGGTGGAAGTGATGGAAGCAGCAGTCTTGAGAGTAGATGAGAGCTCTCCTGCCTTTCCCCAGCATGTGTCCTGTCACCTAGGACACAGCCTCCTGCTTTTTTCACTACTGCTTGGCCACCATCCTAGAGCTCCCAGCCAGCTGTTCCCACCAAAACTGAAGGGCTGACAAATCATTGTGTAAGATGTTGATGGGAACTAAGAGGCTGTTCCCACAGGGCCCTGCTTGGGGGCTGCTGCTGAGCTGTGCTTTGCAAACGGTTCCCTCTTGGCGTCCTCTCTTTTATTTTCAGCAGTGGATGGAGATATTTATAAGGACAATTTCAACTTGGCACCACTCTAGCATTAATTTGAAGTGGCTGTGAATAGCAGCCTTCAGGGAAGGGGGAAAAAAAGGAAAGCAGATCTCTTGTGTTGAAGAGGTTGAACTTCCTGTGAAGCAACATGTGGAGCACAGATGGTCCGAGACAGCAGCATCCTACAGCCCTTCTCAGAGAGGTACAGCAGTTCCCAGGGGAGATGTGTGAGTGGGTTTGAGTGGTCCACTGAGGATACTTGACCAGCAGAAAAGATGCAGTGATGAAGAGCCCAATTCTTGCCAGCTGTGACAGGTAGGAGATGCTGCTGTGCAGATGGTGGGGTACAAGCTGATATTGAAGTTGCTGCTGTGGGGAGACAGAGCAAGCTTAGGATGGGGAGGCTTCAAAATAGTGATGAGCTGCCAGATGGTGGGGAGGAGAGCATGCTTTGGGGGTGAAAAGGGAGAACTGGAGGGAAAAGGTGAGGTTTGAGCTGGGACAGATGCTTCTATGTCCTATATCATCTGTCTGTGTCTGAATTAAGTAGGCAGTTGCTTTTAACAACTGTCATCACCCTATGCATTTATTCAAGGAGAGAAGGTTGGAAACATAAAGCCTACACCAACACCTTCTTCTCTCCCATCCCTTTCATAAATGCCCTGCCTCTGTGGGGCTGGTATCTGCTTTGGAGGTCAGGAGCAGGGCAAGGTAGGCTGGGGAGAGGGATGTTCTTGAGCACTTTTTTCCATTACTGACAGGACTTGTGTATCATCTGCTTTGATTTTTTCCTTGGATGACACATCCTACAGCTTTGGTGAAAGCCACAAAGAGGCAACATGGTGTGAAGGAGCAAGTGTTTGTGTCACACTGTGGTTCTCCTGGCCCTCACTGCCTGCCACCACACTGTGACAGCTTCACACTCCATTGCAGACACTGTTTGCCTGTGAGGTCCTTTGGCTAAAAAAAAATGATGGGGGGGAAAGCTCAAGTCCTTCTGTAGAACTCTGAAGGTGTGATTAATGGAACCATGCAGTAAGCCTTGCTCAAATCTTGGCAGAGGTGGCAGGTCTGGAAGCTTCTAAGTTCCTGCAGATGCTGAAAATGAGTGTCTGGGAAGAGGGCAATGTGTTGAAACCACATGGGAAAGCCTGCAGTGAAGGATTCTCTTCTGTCTGCCTTGCCAGCTGGCCCATAAGCATAAACTCAGTCAGTATGGGGTAGCTACACACTCATCCAACCCAAATGCTATACCAAATAATCACTGGCTTTTCCTCCCTGGTCTGTCTCAGTGATCTCTGACTTCAACCAGAAGCTGCCTCCTGGATTTAAGAAGTCTCCTGGCAAAAGCTTTTTGTGGTTTCCTGGGAAGTTTCCATAACTGGAATGGTTTTTTGAAGGTTACACTGCAAAACCAGGATGGTGCTGCTTTCTTTGAAGCTGATTTTGATGTTTATCTTGAAGTGAGTTTCTTGCCAGCTGAGTGTGCAGACTCTCCTCACAAGGTATTTGTGACTGTAGCTCTAGATGAGCCATGTCTTGCCATGGCTGAAGATGATGAGTGGTAACTGCATCATGCTACAGATGTGGATAGATTAGGGATTAACCTGTAGGTTCTGGTGCTATGTTCTGGATGATCTTCAATGGTGTTTCAAAACAGCATTGCCTTGCATTGCTTGCTGGTTTGGAGAATGGGTTGCACTAGTTTGAGTTGTTACATGTCCTCTGTGGTTTAACTATTAAGAAATGCTTTGACTTCTCACAGCATCACACAGTGGTAAGGGTTGGAAGGAACCTTGAAGGATCATAGAATCACAGAATGGTGGCGATTGGAAGGGATCTCTAGAGATCATCCAGTCCAACCCCCCTGCAGAAGCAGCTCCCACCTAGATCAGGTCACACAGGAACGTGTCCAGGTGGGTCTTGAAGAGCTCCAAGGAAGGAGCCTCCACACCCTCCCTGAGCAGCCTGGGCCAGGGCTCCCTCACTGATGAAACAGTTTGCTCTTATGTTTCAATGGAACTTTTTGTGTTCCAGCTTCAGCCCATCACCCCTTGTCTTGTCACCAGATACATCAGAACAAAGTGCTTCCCCAACCTCCTGACACCCACCATTTATATACTTGTCAATGTTAATGAGTTCCCCCCTCAGTCTCCTCTTCTCCAGACTAAACAGCCCCAGGTCCCACAGCCTTTCCCCAGCAGGAAGATGTTCCAGTCCCCTGATCATCTTGGTGGCCCTGCACTGGCCTCTCTCCAGCAGTCCTCTGTCCCTGTTAAGCTGAGGAGCCCAGAACTGGACACAGGACTCCAGATGAGGCCTCACCAGGGCAGAGTAGAGGGGCAGCAGAACCTCCCTTGACCTGCTGCCCACACTCTGCTTGATGTCCCCAGGCTGCCATTGGCTTCTTGCTCAAGAGGGCACGTTGCTGGCTCATGTTCAGGTTATTATCAACCAGCCCTCCCAGGTCTCTCTCTGCAGAGCTGCTCTCCAGCAGGTCACCCCCAGCCTGTGCTGGTGCATGGGGTTGTTCCTTCCCAGCTGCAGGACTCTGCCCTTGCCCTTTTTGAACCTCATGAGGTTCCTCTCTGCCCAACTCTCATAATCATCTCGTCCAGCGCTGTGGCCTTAGTACCTACTGCAGGAATGGCTTAAAGTCTGTACTAACCATCTTCACTTGCATTGATGACCATAATTTCGCTTCAATAGTCTCTGAACAATTCACAAAGTGGGTTACTCAGCTCTCTCCTTGTTTCACTGGGGCTGATGTTGAGGATCCTCAGTCTCCAAAACCACCAGATGCCTTGATGAAGAACATGCCTAGAAACCACGTTTAGCTGTAGCACGATATTCAAGTAAGTGAGTGTCATTCAGTGGCCTTTCTTGTGCAGGAGTCAAGTTGGATGATTTAATGGTCCCTTTGGTTTCTAAAATGTATGTGTTTTATTTCATGATGTAACAAAGCTCCTAAATTGAGGGCAGAGGTTAGTTTGCCAAACACATTGCAGCTGTTCATCCTAATTTGGAAGGATAGGCTGCTACAAGTCCTGGAACAGAAAGGCTTGGAAGCTGTGAACTCCTTTTGCATAATAATATCTTTCTGCTTTTTAATACAGATGTTCCCATTCATGCCTCCCATTCTGGGAGTCTGGCCAAGCTTCTGCATAAGGGAACTGCACTCAGTTCCTGGTCCTGTCCTTCACTCCATCATCATTCCAGAACCAGGTACAGCCTGAGATTAATTTCCTTGTTGTTGTTTCCAATCCCTTTAATAAATCAAACAAGGTGCTGTTTGAGACACATGGTTGGGTTTTGCATTAATAGGGGTAGGTAGAGCATATTTCCCTAAGGGGCAATTAATCTTTGTAGTTTGCAAGCTACTCCCATTACATTAAAAAAGCCCCCTATGAACTGCCACCTGGCAGCTTATTTGCAGTGTGTGGGCTGTCACGGTGATGCTCATTCATGGGACTGAATCTGATGGCTGTGGTTATGTCTTCCTTTCCCTTTACCAGGAGAAGTCTGTAGCAGTTCATTGCAAGGTGTGCTTATTGCAAGAACTTTTTTTTGGGGGGAAGCCAAGCTCAGCATCAGAAGATTCTGTCACTCCCATGTAGCTTAGTGCTCAAACAAAGAGTTTTGGCATCTGGAGAGGCTGTAATTGAACGTCTTCCATCGTGGCTGTGTTGTTTAGGATCAGAACAAATACCTCCCCTGGCCCAGGCTTTCTGGAAGCTGCAGTTTGGGACCAGTGAAACAGGGAGATAAGTGCAACATTTCCTTACTCGCAGAGTCACAGAATCTGCGTTAGGTCTCTTCCAACCCCCAACCCCTTGCTAAAGCAGGTTCCTCTTGATCAGGGGGCACAGGAACGTGTCCAGGTGGGGTTGGAAACCTCCTGAGAAGGAGCCTCCACACCCTCCATGGGCAGCCTGGGCCAAGGCTCCCTCCCCTCAGCACCAAAGGACTTGCTCTTTAAGAGGAACTTACCCCTTGTCCTATCACTGGACACTACAGAATGTAGTTGACAAATACTTGAAGTATTAAGGAGATCTCTCCTTTATCTCCTCTTCGCCAG
This sequence comes from Urocolius indicus, assembly GCA_013401255.1. Taxonomy (NCBI): domain Eukaryota; kingdom Metazoa; phylum Chordata; class Aves; order Coliiformes; family Coliidae; genus Urocolius; species Urocolius indicus. The sequence continues at coordinate 23,599 of WBNH01010538.1, read as the reverse complement.
GCTGAACAGTCCCAGATCCTGCAACCTTTCCTCATAAGAAAGATGCTCCAGTACTCTGGGAGTTAAGTGATTACTTGCCATGCCATTTTTTTTAAGCCTCCAGGATGCATCATCTGAATTGCATTCCTGACCTCTCTCTCACTCTACTGTGCACACAAGGGAAGCCACATCTGAGATGGACACCAGTGCAGCAGGAGCTGGACTGGTTCCTATAAAGTCTGGCTCTTCAGCAGCTGAAGCTCAAGAACATCACCCAAAATTGTGAGATGTGGATAAACAGGAGGTGTTGGCAGCCAAATCTGTCCTGTGCTCTTAGCATTTGTGAACATGCAGCTAGGCCAAACAGTGCACATATGATTCTCCTGAACTTTTGCTTGTAATGGCTTCTCTGAATCCCCTTCAAGTCTCAGCAGTGATGTGATCATAACCACCCCTGCCAGACTTTGTAACACTTTCCCTTGGATGTATGGTGGAGCCAAGGAAAAAGCCTTCCAGAACGTGCATGCAGGTGGCCAGATCCTGATTTACAGTAAACTATTGTTTTGTTTGGAAAAGATCTTTAAGCTCATTGAGTCCAACCCCCTCCCTCATACTGCCACAGCCACCACTAACCCATGACCCTCAGCATCTCAGCTCTGCAATATCTCCAGGGATGGGGACTCCCTCACCTCCCTGGGCAAGATTAACAGTTCTTCTCAGTGAAGAAATTCTTCCTTGTCTCCAATCTAAACCTCCCCTGGTACAACTTGAGGCCATTTCCTATTGTCCTATCACTTGGTACTTGGGAGAAGAGACCACCTTCTACCTTGCTACAGCCTACTTTCAGGTAGTTGTAGAGTGTGCTCATGTCTCCCACAGTGGCTTTCAGACCAGCTCTGCCTCCTGACCCAAAGGCTTTTACACTTGGGAGTGTATCTATGTGAAGTCTTGATGCTAGATGTTACTGATATCAGAGCTTGGCTGTAGCTACTGCAGCCTCATTCTTGCTGTATTGTGGTAGCAAACTGTGCTGCCACAATGCTGGGCAGGTCTGTTGTCTGCCTGTTCCCTGAGGTGCCATCTGCAATTCAATTCCCAGCCCAATAAATGCATTAGTTGGATGAGGAGGGGGAAAAATTACTGTGCAAATGCGACTAAACTGACTAATGAAGTGAAATCCTTGGCCTCTAATAAGGTGCTTTGCATAATCCTGCAAGTAGAAGCTGACTATTTGAGCTGACTGTACCATGGTAGTAGCCTTGGCTTGACAATGGGAAAACCTGAGAGCTCACACATGTCTAAGTTCCCCCTTATTTAGGTGCTTAGTTGTCCTGTGGTGCTCCTGATGCTTTTGAAAGTGTTGCTGTGGTGTGGGCAAAAGGGGGCTGCGCACAGTGACCACGTGCACATGGGTTTCTGACAGGGAGCTCTACAGCATCATGGGGTTAGTGGAGTAAAAGCTTGAAGATATGTTGAGATGTGACTGTCCTGGGCATCCCTCACAAGACATTTCAGTAGCCTGATGGTTTGTTGTTTCAGAGATGACTTGGCTGCCTGTGGGATCTGGGTGGGGATCCAGACTGCCTCAGCGCCTAGATGCTCAACTTGGGTGCCAGAAATGCTTTGTATGTTTTCTCTCTGATGAACTGGGAACCTCAGTGCTAACGTGTTGGCTTATTGTCAACAGCAAGGAAAGCTTAAAGATGGAGTGACTGCTTTTCAGTATTGGCTCTGAAGTTGATCTATGATTTTTGGACTGCCTTTGCTCTCCCTCTTGAAAAGGGGCCTTGTCTTAGGGATGGTTGGTTGCAGGCTCAGCCTTTTTCTCCAGATTGTTTCCAGGAGAACTACAGAGCTCGAAAGTGTGATTTCAAGGGTGTAAGTGGCAGTTGGGGATGTGCAAAGAGAAGCTGTGCTTGTCTGTGGATGGAGGTTTCAATGGGATTTTAGGTAGCTGCTATTTGGAGCTCATCTCAACCTTGAAAATTATTCTTTCCCTTTGTGTCATCTCCACCATGAGCTGTTAAAGGAGAAGAGCTGATGAACTGGTCTGGATCATATAGTGTTCTCCTTGATGATGTGTGATTTTTTTGAGCCTTTATTTGGCTGCATGCTTATTTGCAGCTGATGTCAGCCAGCACTTGAGAATCAATTTACTTCAGTGCAGTCAAAAGAGGCCCTTTTTCAGAGACAATCAGGGTGGGGAAAATGAAACTACTGAGGCTTGGATTGAAACCCTCTAAACTTGGAGCATTCTGGCTTCAACATTAACTTCCTTGTGTGCTTTCCTGAAGCCTTGCTGCCCAGTTGCAAAGATGAAATTTACTTTTTGGTCACAAAAAGCAGGATCGATCACCATCAAATAAAGCTTGGATGCTTATTCAAATCACTTCACATGTGCCAATGATGCTCTAAGGAGGGGATTGTTTCTGTTAGGTGTCTGAGGCTACTGGACAGTAACCACATTGTGATACATAGTTCTTGGCTTGAAGATGATTTAACTAGCAGAAGGCTGGTGCTTTTTAATCTCACCTTGTGCAACAAGGGCTTCTCCCTTCTGGGCTGAAATTCCTGAAGTGATTAAAGTGATGGAACTGAGTCGGATGCTCAGCAAAGGGAGAGGAGACTCAGCCTCTCTACTCATCCCTTTGAGGGGAAACCAACCCTTCTGTTGATCATAGAATCATAGATTGGTAGGGTTTGGAAGGGACCTTTAGAGCTCATCCAGTTCAACCCCCCTGCAGAAGCAGCTCCCACCTAGATCAGGTCACACAGGAACGTGTCCAGGTGGGTCTTGAAGAGCTCCAAGGAAGGAGCCTCCACACCCTCCCTGGGCAGCCTGGGCCAGGGCTCCCTCACTGAAACACTGAAACAGTTTGCTCTTATGTTTCAATGGAACTTTTTGTGTTGCAGCTTCATCCCATCACCCCTTGTCCTGTTGCTGGATACCATAGAAAAAAGTGCTGCCCCAACCTCCTGACACCCACCAGTGAGATATTTGTAACTATTAATGAGCTCCCCCCTCAGTCTCCTCTTCTCCAGACTAAACAGCCCCAGGTCCCACAGCCTTTCCTCAGCAGGAAGATGCTCCAGTGCCCTGATCATCTTGGTGGCCCTGCACTGGCCTCTCTGCAGCAGTTCTTTGTCCCTCTTAAGCTGAGGAGCCCAGCACTGGACACAGGACTCCAGATGAGGCCTCATCAGGGCAGAGCAGAGGGGGAGCAGAACCTCCCTTGACGTGCTGCCCAGGTCTTGATGCTCCCAGGCTGCCATTGGCTTCTTGCCCATGAGGGCAGTTGCTGGCTCGTATCTAGCTTATTATCAACCAGCCCTCCCAGGTCTCTCTCTGCAGAGCTGCTCTCCAGCAGGTCACCCTCAGCCTGTGCTGGTGCCTGAGGTTGTTCCTCCCCAGCTGCAGGACTCTGCCCTTGTCCTTGTTGAACCTCAGGAGGTTTCTCTCTGTCCAACTCTCCAGCTGGTCAAGATCCTGCTGAATGGCAGCTCAGGTTCTAGGCAATCAGCCAGTGCTCCCAGTTTGGTGGCAGCAGGGAACTTGCTGGGGGTCCCTCTGTGCCCTCTGTACCCAGGTGCTTGATGAAGATGTTGAACCAGACTGGCCCCAGAACCCATCCCTGTGCAACTCCACTGGCCACAGGCCTCCAACTCCATTCTGTGCCATTGATCCCCACCCTCTGGGCTCTGTGATTCAGCCAGCATGATCAGGATGCCTGAGGCAATGCTTCTTTTGGTGCTGGTGGTGTGGAAGGCTGACGTCAGCCCGGTTGCCAGGCTGAGGACCGCAGGTAACGGCAGAGGAAGTGTGTGTGTTGGCTTTTCCGCTCTCCCAGAACGCTGGTTTCACCCTCAGACCGCTCTTTCCTCCTTTCAAGCTGCTAGCTCGTCATCTCTCACATTTTTCTGATGCAGCTATGCTGGCCTTTCTGGAAAAAAAACAAAACACCTTCTGGTTCCTCTAATTCAGAACATGCTGCTGTGCCTTCCTGCAGGCTTTGCTTAACAAGCTTGGCTTGTAACCACCGAAACCGCTGCAGATCTGCAGCAAAAACCACACTGCTGTGAGCTGGGCCTTATGGTTGTGGTGTTTCCCTTCGTCCAGTAAGGTCTGGAGCTTGAAGTTGAGTTGGGTGAGGTGGTAGATCTGGAAGGGGGAGCAATGTGTCCTCATGGCCAAGAAGGCCAATGGCATCCTGGGATGAATGAAGAAGAGTGTGGGCAGTAGGACCAGGGAGGTTTTGCTGCTCCTCTGCTCTGCCCCAGCTGGGGAGGCCACATGTGCAGTGCTGTGGCCAGTGCTGGGCTGCCCAGCTGCAGAGAGACAGGGAAGTGCTGCAGAGAGGCCAGGGCAGGGCTGCCAAGGTGCTGAGGGGCTGCAACATGTGTGTGAGGAGGAAAGGCTGCAGCCCTGGGGCTGTTGAGCCTGGAGAAGAGAAGCCTGAGCTTAGGGGGATCTCGTTAATAGTTACAAATATCTCAGTGGTGGGTGTCAGGAGGTTGGGGCAGCACTTTTTTTCTATTGTATCCAGTGACAGGACAAGGGGTGATGGAATGAAGCTGGAACACAAAAAGTTCCATTTAAACACATTTCATTGTGAGGGGACGGAGCCCTGGCCCAGGCTGCTCAGGGAGGGTGTGGAGGCTCCTTCTTTGGTGGTTTCTAAACCCCCCTGGACACATTCCTGTGCCCCCTGAGTGAGGAGAACCTACTTTAGCAGGGGATTGGGCTGGATGATCTTGAGGTCCTTCCCAACCCCTACCACTCTGTGGTTTCATGGGATCTCGTCTCATTGCTTTTGTTCTTGAGATCAATTAGAGTTATTGTGTGCATGTCCTCTGCAAGGGATATTAGCAGTGTGCCCAAGTCTGACCAAGCTATTTGACTGCATTTGTCTCCAGCCATCAGGGATTTCTGCTTCTTCAGTAAGAATTGAATGATCAGTGGCACAAGTGAAACCTGCCTTGATGCTGCTGCACTGTGCTCCAGGTCATTGTATCTGTGCTGCTGCAGTGTGACATTCCTTGTGGTTCTAACACCTTGAGTGGGCTGTTGTGTGATGAGCAGACTCCAGCACTCATATTATCCCCGTGATGGCTGAGTTTTATTTGTTTTCCTTAACATTTAGCCCTTGTCAGTTAACCAAATGTAAATAAAATAGATCCTGCAAGCAAAAAGGCTTCTGCCATCTCTCCAGACAGATGCTGGCCTTAGATACTCAGCTGCTGCTGAACTGACTTCATTTGCTTTCCCTCTGGCAGTTCACTGAACCCATCTATAAATCTCTTCCAGAGAAAACAGGGAAATCCCTTCCATATGTCCAGAATTAGAAAAAGACATGATTTCTTTGACTTGCACAAAGCATCCCCTTGTCTGGCAGACAGAGGAAACAAGTGCACCCTTGTTTCTGGGAACACCAGTTCTAACCTCATGCTGGTAAATCTGACATGTCACTGTTTCAGTCTCTGTTCACATTAGCCTGGGCATGTTGGAGGCTGGGGAGAACCCTTGATCTTATCACTTTTCCCCTTAAAAGAGAGAGGCTTCAGGTTTTTTTTTTTTTTTGTTCCTTGTTCTAAATCTTTCTTCTTACAGTCTGTCAGGTCACTGGGTTGCCCCCCAAAGACAGGAGAGAAAAGCATTTTGCATATTAACCCAGTTCAATGGCCTTTGTTAACAGATGTCTTTGCCCTCTGGATCACATCACATGGGATAAATAAGTCTGTGTATTGATGGGGCAATGTCTGGTGGAGCCAAGTGCAAGCACATAGCACTTGCCAACTGGGTCAGACAAAAGGTCATCTTGCCTGGCATCCTGTCTCTGCAAGGCCCCAGCAAGGGGTATTTGAGGAGCAAGAGATCATCCTGTTTGTGCTTTGTGCTCCTTTCTTCTCTTTCCTGCCTTCTAGCAAGCACTGGTTTGAATGCAAAGCATAGAATTACTCTGTGAAGCTGCCTGTGCTCATCTGGAGTGACCTGGTACTGGCAGCTTGCTCCTTAAATGCTGGAAGTGGCTTGTGAGCTGCCAAATGATCATTCAATTGCTTTGAAGAATTCCTGGGAAATTGGAAATTGGCTTGTACCTGAATTGGGGTCTCTGTTGGAAGATGTGTTCCTGCTCACAGGGCTTGCAAGGGATTGGGCTATTGCTTTCCAGCATCATGCTTCTGTCTAGAGGAGGGTTTCCTTAATGGTAAACAGTAAAAGCAGAGGTCAGGAAGGTGAGGGGAGAGCCCAGCCTCCCTGTTATAAGGCAGCAAGCATTAGCTGGCTTCAGGTTTGCTTTGAACAGGCTATAACTGCTTTCAGAATAGGTGGAAGAGGATGCAAGTGAAGTAGCTGTTGTTACCCACTGATCCCTTTAGGTACAACAAGACTTAGGGATGCCACCCACTCAGTGATGAATACATTTGGCACATTAACTTTGCTGGCTCATGTTCAGTTTATTATCAACCAGCACTCCCAGGTCTCTCTCTGCAGAGCTGCTCTCCAGCAGGTCAATCCTCAGCCTGTCCTGGTGCAAGGGGTTGTTCCTTCCCAGCTGCAGGACTCTGATATGTCTGATGGGAGGATGAGTACTGGTGTTAAGTCTCTGATCCCATCTTGTCCTTTTTGCTCCTTTATAGCTATTTCTAGCTGTACGGATGAACTGAATTTCCAATGTTTTTTCTTGAGCTTACAAGATTGAGGGTTTTTTTCTATGTGGTTACTGTCTTAATGCACTGAGACTTATAAAACTTCAAGACAAAGCCTGAGGAAGAGGATGGTGGAGGATGAAGGGCAAGGAAATAAACCAGCAGCGAGGAGGGATGTGACTGATCCCCTAGTTTTAGCTGCACTTTCTGATCTTAATTATCTGATATCTAGCAACTTGCCTGAAAAGTGAGCAGGAACACCTTTCCAATTTAATAGATATTGCTTGACAATCTCTGACAGCTGGAGGAAAAAAATAGATCATTTTCCAGTGAGATTGCTTTGGGTGGACACACTGCCTTCTTCAAGTAATGAAATGGCATTAAGGTAAGTTTTGAGCATGCTCCCTCTGCAGATTGGAGAACTGGACCTGTGATTAAAGATGGTCCCAGAGACCTCCTTCCATATATTGTATTTTCACATACCTGTTCATCTAGGATATTGTTTTGCTGCTCTGAGCCTTTCCCTGTGCTATAGGACTTGGGCAGAGCTTACTTTCATGGGAATAGAAACAAATTCAGGATCATCAGCTCTTGACTGTTTTTGCTGTCACTGAGTTCTGAACTTGGGAATAAAATGCTTTTTCTTCCAGCTTCTCATTCAAGTATGGCTCAGTCTCACCTTTGCCAGCTTTGTTGCTTGGAAACATGAACTGAGCACTCAAAATGCAGGTGACCTCATTCATACTTAAAAGTATATAAATGGTGGGTGTCAGGAGGTTGGGGCAGCACTTTTTTCTGTGGTATCCAGTGACAGGACAAGGGGAGATGGGACGAAGCTGCAACACAAACAGTTCCATTTAAACACAAGGGAAAACTCTTTCAGTGTTTCAGTGAGGGAGCCCTGGCCCAGGCTGCCCACTGGACTGGATGAACTCTAAAGGTCCCTTCCAAACCCTGTCATTGTATGAACTCAGTGTAGTTTGTTCACCTCTGACTTAGACCTTAGTTATGACCTGCTCATGATTGGTTTGTATTCCGAGAGATGTGGTAGCTAATGAGGATAAAGTTGTAGGTGCTATAACATACAAATCATGTGTCATAAGCCCCCGATGTTTATTTCATTATGAAATACCCCAGCTGGTTGAGATTTGGATTCTAGACCAGTTCTCCTTTTGACTTATGTTCTATAGTAGTTAACCAATACGATGCTCTGATGTCTTGAGACTATAGAGAGAGATTTCTACCAGGCTGTACAAGCGTAGGGGAAGGCTGTTGTTGCATTCATCCCAGTTCCTTAGGGATGTCTTGACAGGTCTGGTGTGAGGCAGTTGTCTTGAGGGAAAGTGTCATGACATTTTTCTGCTACAGTGGGAGAGGTTGATGCCAGGTCATGACCAGTGCAGAGGCACCAAGAGGTTCTGTGTATTTATAGAGCTGATTTCAGTGGAAAAGGTGGTTAATAACAGTGACAGCTTGGATCATGCTGGAGAATTTGGTAGCCGAATAGCTCCCAAGAGGCTGACAGTATAAACAAACACATCTAGGAGAGAGAGAGATGAGCAGTAGCTGCCAGCCTGGGTTTTCTTTGTAATGCTTGGCATGAAAAAACATCATAGGGCACCATTTATCCACCATCCAAAGTGTGATGAGGGGAGCTTGGCTCCTCTGAGAGCAACTTGCCTTTTTTTTTTTCTCCCTTGGAGTAAAAAGTCCTTTTAAAAAAGTAACTTGTTTATTCCTCTGGATTGTTTCTTTTCATCTCAGTTGCTGATTTTGGAATGTAGCTCCAATCCTCAGCAACATCCCTTTAAACCTTCCAGCCAACTTGGGAAACAGTCACTATTTTTTTAGCTTCCTCATCTTCCCTGGCTGCTTGGAACAGGGTTTAGAGCAACTCCCTGCTCTGTAATTTAGTGGATATTCTCACTGGCTTGAATTTCATCAGCTCTAGCAACAGTTCCTGTCACTGTTTCCATAATAAACCACAATATTTATGGGCAGCAGATAAATCTGTGGAAGGTTTTCTTTTGCATATGGATGAGCCTTTCAAACAGAGATCTGGGAGAGATTTTTCTATATCCAGTTATTTAAGTTAGAGCCAGAGGAAAAACAAATGCTCCATTTCATATGTGGTTGTTCTTTAGTATTATTTCAATCAAGGTGAAGAATTGCTTTCCCTGTTTGCTTTGAGTTGGGCTGCTTCTGCTTGTGGAATTCCTTTGAAGGAAAATGTTTCTGAAGTTACACCTGGCTTTCCCCAGCAGATGTTGAAAAGTGGAGCTGCTGGTACTTCAAACTTCATTACTAATCTTGTGATGGGAGAATTTAGTTGATGGGGTCAGCCTGCCCTCTGCAAATATGTTAAACCCTGCAGCAGTTTGGTTTCCTTTACAAGGGAAGAGAAAAGAAAAGAGAAACAAGCCTTCTGAGCAGCTCTGCAGAAAGGCACCTGGGAGTCCTGATTGATAACAAGCTAAACATGAGTCAGCAACGTGCCCTCATGGGCAAGAAGCCAATGGCAGCCTGGGGGCATCAAGAAGAGTGTGGGCAGCAGGTCAAGGGAGGTTCTGCTAACCCTCTGCTCTGCCCTGGTGAGGCCTCATCTGGACTCCTGTGCCCAGTTCTCGGCTCCTCAGCTCAAAAGGGACAGAGAACTNTCAAGACCCACCTGGACACGTTCCTGTGTGACCTGATCTAGGTGGGAGCTGCTTCTGCAGGGGGGTTGGACTGGATGAGCTCTAAAGGTCCCTTCCAACCCCACCATTCTGTGATTCTATGATACTTTTCCTGTAGAGACACTGAGAAGGCTTGTGAGGAAAATGCAATGGGTTGGGTTTTCCTGAGGCAACTGCTTGTGCCTGTAAAATGTACCTTCTGCTGTCATCTCAGAGTCAAACAAGTTCATATACCCTGTGATGCTTGTTTTCAAGGCTCAAATATAGTATTGTGCCTTTTACAAACAAAGAGATACCTGAATTGTGGACTCCTGAATGATTACCCTCCTGTTTCCCTGTTCTCTGAACTGCAGGTAGGAGCAACATTGAGAGAGCTGCTTGGCTGTTGTGGGAAGGTTTTGATTGTTACCATCCCTCTGGAAAAGGGGTGTGGAGGCTCCTTCCTTGGAGCTCTTCAAGACCCACCTGGACACGTTCCTGTGTGACCTGATCTAGGTGGGAGCTGCTTCTGCAGGAGGGTTGGACTGGATGAGCTCTAAAGGTCCCTTCCAACACTCACCATTCTGTGATTCTGCCCACCCTGGGCTGAAGTTACAGCAACTACCCTTAAAGCAACCTGTGCTTTTGTGTCAGCATCCTCCTGCCAGTTTCTTTGGGATGAACCCAGAGGGCTGAGCAAAGAGATAGCTGGAAAATGAACTTTGTTGGGATCGATGACAAACTCTGCTCAGAACTGTCTTTTAAGTAGTTCCTCAGTGCAGAGGCAATGAGTCTCCAACTGCTCTTAAGGGTTTTAATTGTCTTCACTGGGGCTAACCAGTGAATAGGTTGATGTGTAGGGCTGGTGCTTGTTCACAAGGTCTAGATTTGCAACAATTCTTAATTAAAAAGCCCTTAAAGTGGGTTTTTTTTCCCTTCATTTCTTTCTCCCCTCTCTTGTTTTCCTTTTCATCTCCTTTTTTGCTGATTTGGTACAATGCTCCAACCTCAACCCTGCTGAGAGGTGGTGTTCAGCAGAGCAGAACAAAGCTGGCCTGAACTGAGGGAGAAATTGATGGAAGAAGGAACATGGGAGGTGGGTTCTGGCCCCAGCTCTGCGTTTGTGCATCCTTGCATAAGTTACTTCCTAAATGTTCAGTCATGGGGCTCTATCTCATTACCTTGCTTTAACAAAACTGGTTCCTTTGAGGTCAGAAACTATAAACGGGGGGGGGGGGGTTACTTCCCTTAGGACTTTGTACAAACTTTCTGTCCTAGGAGATAGATTTGTGCTGGGAAAAGTGGAAGTCTATCAATAGTGATACAATTATAGACATTTTACTGCTCATATTTCCAGCCTGAAGTGTGTCCACAGGGGCTGTCCCAGGCAGATGCACCCTCTCTCATGGGAGGCAAATGGTGGGTGTGCAGCAGATCACACAGGGAACGTTGGAGGAGATAGAGACTGTGTCATGCTTGTTGTGAGGGAGAGTGTGGAGGCTCCTTCCTTGGAAGTCTTCAAGACCTACCTGGACGTGTTTCTGTGTGACCTGATCTAGGTGGGAGCTGCTTCTGCAGGGAGGGTGGACTGGATGATCTCTAAAGGTCCCTTCCATCTCCTACCATTCTGTGACTCTGTGATGCTGTAGGATGTGCAGCTCAGGCCATCACCTCTGGGACTGTCCAAGCCTCTCTGGCAAATAGGATCATGGCTGTGAAAGGGATGCCAGCCGCTGAGAATGAATGCATGAGTGCTTTGCCTTCGCTCTGCCCACTTCTAGGCTGTAAGTAGAGGTCATGCAATGGATTTCTTCTGATTTCAACCCCCCGAGGTCTGATTTGGGTGTAGGGTAATGTTATCACTAACAGGCCACATGCTGGACTGTCATTGCATTTGGTGGTTCCTTTCAACCTAAACTCCTTATTTAACTTGTGTGACATGATCTAGGTGAGACCTGCTTCACCATGGGGATTGGACTAGATGATCTCCAAAGGTCCCTTCCAACACCTACCATTCTGTGATTCTATGACTTTTGAGTTGAATTTGGTATATTTGTGTCCTTTTTTTTTAGTTGTCCAGACCATTATGTGATGTGGAGCTTGTTTCTACTGGGGAATTTGGTATCTCAGTGCCACTTCAATAACAGCTCCATCACTCCTTCCTCTCCAGTGCATTATGAATGGGCAGAAAAAGAATCATCACCAGTTTGCCTTTCATAGATTGGTTTGTTTTGATGAAGCCTGAGGTAAGGAAATAGTTGACTTTACAGTGGATTTATTAATGTGAAATACAAACACATCTGGCTCATTCCAGGTTCCTTTACACTGGCAGAGCAGTGGTGATGGTAAGCTGATTATGGGGCTAGAGAATCATAGATTCATAGAATGGTAGGGTTTGGAAAGGGACCTCTAGAGCTCATCCAGTCCAACCACCCTACAGAAGCAGCTCCCACCTAGATCAGGTCACACAGGAACGTGTCCAAGTGAGTCTTGAAGAGCTCCAAGGAAGGAGCCTCCACACCCTCCATGGGCAGCCTGGGCCAGGGCTCCCTCAGCTCACGGGGAAAGAGTTTCTTCTGATGTATAAATGGAACTTATTGTGTTCCAGTTTCCTCCCATCACCCCCTGTCTTGTTGCTAGATACTATAGAATAAAGGGATGTACCCAACCTCCTAACATCCACCATTAAGATATTTGTAATTATTAAAGAGCTCTCCCCTCAGTCTCCTCTTCTCCACACTAAACAGCCCCAGGTCCCACAGCTTTTCCTCAGCAGGAAGATGCTCCAGTGCCCTGATCATCTTGGTGGCCCTGCACTGGCCTCTCTTCAGCAGTTCTCTGTCCCTCTGGAGCTGAGGAGCCCAGAACTGGGCACAGGAGTCCAGATGAGGCCTCACCAGGGCAGAGCAGAGGGTTAGCAGAACCTCCCTTGACCTGCTGCCCACACTCTTCTTGATGCCCCCAGGCTGCCATTGGCTTCTTGCCCACGATGGCACGTTGCTGCTCACGTTCAGTTCATTATCAACCAGCACTCCCAGGTCTCTCTCTGCAGAGCTGCTCTCTAGCAGGTCACCCCCAGCCTGTGCTGGTGCATGGGGTTGTTCCTTCCCAGCTGCAGGACTCTGCCCTTGTCCTTGTTGAACCTCATGAGGTTCCTCTCTGCTCAACTCTCCAGTGGGTGGAGATCCCCCTGAATGGCAGCTCAGGCTCTGGGAAATCAGCCAGTGCTCCCAGTTTGGTGCTAGCAGGGAACTTGCTGAGGGTCACTCTATCCACTCATCCAGGTTCCGTTCATTTCCAAAACATCCCTTCTTTGCCTCAGTGTCTAACTGAAATGAGTGTATTTCATAAAGTAGATGGCTTGATAAGAAATCTCCCCAGGACTTTGGGCTAATAAGCTTATTCCTACTTTGAGAAGTCACAGCACTATGAAAAGTTTCTGCTCTTTTTTGCCACTTCTGATCTGTCTTTTTGAACAAAACAAAAGCAATAAAGGTGTGTTTGTTCACCAAAAACCTTGCCAGCTTCCCCTCCCTGCTGCCAAGAACATCCCCATCTCAAACTGCAAGATGCTGAATCTTCAACCTCCTCAATAAACTGCTAATCCTTAAGCAGCTCCTTTTGCTCTGGTTTCGTGCAGGGTTTTTCCTAGCTGAGCTGTGGAACATTGACAGTGGGGCTGTGTGTTATAATAATAAGCTGTGATTCAGTGCATTTCATTGTGTGAGGTGACTAGAATTTGCTGCACGACAGCAATTGTGCATGGTTCTGTGGTTGGGGCTGCCTTTTGCTTTGGTAATCTTATCTTTCTAAGCAGCCTGGACTCTTATGTGTGCTTCTTACCTTAATATTCTGTCTCCCCTCTCCTTTTTTTAAAGAGTAATCAAAGCCCTGAATGATGAATATAATGGAGGCCGATTAATTCAATGTAGGCCTTGGGGCCTGGCCCTTGTCTTACCACTCTTCAGTTTTTCCAAGCTGTTAAATCTTTCTTCTCCATTTGTTGATGTTGAACATTGGCCTGGCATCAATGAAGTGACATTTGCTTTCAGTGCTCTGAAGAGACACATGTGAAAGTGCTGTAGTGGTGGTGAGCCAGTGTAACGTGTGTATAACTGTTGCTTAGGGACCAAATGTGGCAGTGGCCAAAACAATGTGCTTTTGCCCATATCAAGGCAAAGGGAACTGAAGTTGTACCTTCCCATGGGCTTGTGCCACCCATCAGGAGGTTGGGAAATAAGTTAGGAAGGTGTGTAACCTGCCTTGACCCTTGGTAGACAACACATATTGATTTCTCTCTGCTTTTCTAGCACTGTGTGACCTGATCTAGGTGGGACCTGCTTGAGCAGGGGGGTTGGACTAAATGATCTCTAAAGGTCCCTTCCAACCCCTACCATTCTGTGATTCTGTAGTGTATGGCCAAATAGTGGGTATGAACCTCTTTTCCTTTTGAGAACTTGTAATGGAAGCGTTTTAAAACCTTCCTAGCATATATGACAAACAGGAGCCAGCAACGTGCCCTCATGGGCAAGAAGGCAATGGCATCCTGGGGGCATCAAGAAGAGTGTGGGCAGCAGATCAAGAGAAGTTCTGCTCCCCCTCTGCTCTGCCCTGGTGAGGCCTCATCTGGAGTCCTGTATGCAGTTCTGGGCTCCTCAGCTCCAGAGGGACAGCGAACTGCTGGAGAGAGGCCAGTGCAGGGCCACCAAGATGATCAGGGGCCTGGAGCATCTTCCTTCTGAGGAAAGGCTGCGGGACCTGGGACTGTTTAGTCTGGAGGAGACTCATTAATACTTAGAAGTATTGAAAAGGTGTTTGTCAAGGGGATGGGGCAGTACATTTTCGTAGTGTCCAGTGACGGGACAAGGGCTAATGGACAAAAGCTGGAACTTAAGGAAAAACTTCTCTACTGTTGAGATGAGGCAGCTCTGGCCCAGGCTGCCCAAGCTTGGAGCTCTTGAAGACCCACTTGGACATGTTCCTGTGTGATCTGATGTAGGTGGGAGCTGCTTCTGCAGGAGGATTGGACTGGATGATCTCTAAAGGTCCCTTCCAACTCCTACCATTCTGTGGTTCTGTGATAATCAAGTAGAGAATTACTGAGTGGCAGGAAGGGGTGAGTTGTTTTGGACTCTGAACATGACAGCAATGCAGAGATGCTCCAGAGTCTCTTCAAAGGCTTGTTGGGGAGTGGAATGGCTGGAGGAGGATACTGATCTCTGACTGGCTTTTGTGTGACATCAGGGATACTGTATCCTAAAGGGCTCTGATATGTCCTGGAGCAATCCTCCAAACCTGATGGCCTCACCTTGAGATCAAATGCACCTTGTGGTGATGCTGTGGTCGAACTTGTGTTTCTGTGGTGAAATATAGGGATCTGTAGATCAACTTCTTTGTTGAGCAGCCAAGTTAAATCATTTAAAGTTATTCCTTTCTCCCTTTCCTAGAAACTTTTGCAATATTCAGGAAAGCTCCTTTTTATCCCCTACATGCAGTTCTTATTACATCTCAGCAGGTACAGCTGGACAAGACTGATGGTGAAGTGACCATGTCTCCTCCTTTTCTCTCTTTCACACCTCTCAAACCTTAAGTTGGTTTCTAGCCATGGCTTTGCCAAGTAAAGAATTCATTTGGAAACTGTTTTGGAGCAAGGCATCTGGTGCATGGGCTGCACCAAGCTTATGGCTTTGGTTTGAAGCTCTGGGAGGCAAAGACATCTTGTGAGTGGTTTGCAAATCTGCACCAGCCTAGGAGAAAAGGGATGCTCTAGTTACATTTTGTGTCTCTTTGGCAAAACCAAAGCACCCCAGTCTAATTTCGAGGCTCTGGTTGCAGGAGCCTGTCCTCATTAACATTTCAATTGCAAATCTGTGGCAGTTGTCTGCTTGCTGGAGAAGGGTCTGGGAAGAAAGCTCTGGCTAAGGCTCCCTGCAGTTGTCCTAGTTCAAATCTTCCTTTTGCTGAGTGAAGATGTTTTGTGGTGTGTGGGTCTTTTTATCTTGGACCATTGCTAAAAGGGATCTAAGAGGCAACACTCCTCTATGCTGATGCTAAGACATGTTTCAATGTCTGGGTGCATTGTCCTGTCAGAATGCTGTAAAGTATTAAATCAGCTGACAACTGGAGCTAAACAATTACATTTTGCAAGAGGGTTTTTAGCAGAGTTCTCTACTCTCTCTGTCTAGGTATGAATCATGAGCTAATTCACTGCCTGTGCTCCCAAATTGTCCCCCTTATCAATTATCACTTGTTCTCCAGCCTGTCATTACATGCTGGGCATACCAACATTCCCCAGCGAAATGTATTTGCCTCTGAGGCTGCCAGCAGTGATGGATGAGTCCAGTGCAAGCTTGAAATTCTCCTGCCACTTCCCTCAAAATGATGCTGGGGCAAGCATGTAAAACCTGATGGATGGTGGCAATCTGTCACCGTGGCTGACAGAGTAATGTGGTTTGCAGCAAGTCACGAGGGATGCTGGAGCAAAGTGTTGGTTGCTTTGCTGTGACTTCTTAGCTCATTTCTCTGCTGTGCATGAGATGCTCTTGGACCCTTTTTGTTCTCAGGGATACTGACTTGCAGCCCTTCTGCTTATTGAGGGTCATCTTATAAAGCACCACAGGACACCTTTGCAGGTGATGACCTGTCTCCCTCCCTTCACTCCCTCTGACTTGTCTGCACATCAGAACAGTGTTTTCACCCTGAATATGCTGCTCTTAAGGCCAGTCCTCTATCTCTGCCTTATAAATGGCTGCTACCAGCAACACTTGGGTATCACACCAGAGAGGGGAATTTTGCATCCAGCTGCTGGTGTTTGCACATTAACTGGTTTATGAGCAGTTAAGGCTAAAATGGCTTTATGACAGACCAGCATTCAACTTCTTATTAGTCCAGTGCCTCTGTGGCTTGCAAACAAATGAAATGTGAGAGTTTTCAACACTTGCAAGCAATGCTTAAAGCTGTTAGAGAGTTTGAGGAGGCTGAAATGATTGTTAAAGCCCCCATTGTAATTATTACAGAGGTGCTGAGTGGAAATGCTTAATAAAGCAAGTAAAAAGCAATTATAAGCTGTAATAGTTTTAGAAGCAACTTCTGGGCTTTTCTAGACTCTTCTAGACTTTCTTAGAAGTTTGGGGCTGCAGGGAAGTTGAGAAGGGTGAATATGGTCCAGGGGAAAAGGTCTCCGAGGCCTGGTGCTGATACTCTGTGGTATCCTCTGTAAGGAAGGCCCTGGGTGAGGGGACAGTGTCCCTGCTGAGAACAATCCCTTTGAAGCCTTCAGAGGATTTGAGGTCAGAAAAAGCAACAGAGGGAAAAGAAAGGCTCCAGTTTCTCCATTTCTGCAATGCTTCCAGCAATTCAGGCTTGCTCTGCATCTAATTTTGCTCTGAATTAACGTTTTTTCCCTTTTTTCCTTCCTTGGCATCAAAATGACACGTGTGGCTCTGTGCTTTTTAATGAGTGCACACCCCTTCCCCTTCCCCTTCCCCTTCCCCCTTCACTGTTTGGTTCTTCTTCTTTCTGTGATCTTTCTCTTTCTGTTTTTGCTTGTAAAGAGAAAAACAGCCCAATTTTCCCCCTAAGATCTGCAAGGCAAGTAACATCAGACTGTTCTGCAAACTCCTTTTAACTCTGATACCTTGTTCTCACTGGAGCTCTCTGAGGACAATGAGTCCTTGTACTCTTGTTCCTAATGATGCTGATTTGTAAGACACCACAAGACCAAAAGAGATCATTTTCCTGAACTCTATAAAGAACAAATGCAGGTGACATTTGTGGTGCTTCTCAGACCAAGGCAGGACGTGTTCTTTCTGCTGGGCACTACTGTTCATATTGTTCTACTTCTTAAAGTGTGTCAGCAACTTTTTCAGGACCAATTTACACAGATGCTGTTGGGCAATAGGTGTTGAAATTATGTGGAAGCTCCTGGAGAGAAAAAAAAAAAACCAAAAACATTAAAATGTGAGTTGGTTGTTGTTTCCTCTTTGTATGTTTGTGTCTTAGAATCATAGAATGGTGGGGTTGGAAGGGACCTTTAGAGCTGATCCAGTCCAACCCCCCTGCAGAAGCAG